>OZ014530.1:119854450-120183859 GCA_963966105.1 Volucella zonaria
CAGCTTCAATTGAAGGTGCTTCTACAATACGTGCACTGCATGACACCACACAGGAATGTCTCTTAGCATTGCACGGTTTAGGAGTCGACACCGATACTTGGGATCCAATACTCCTTCATACTCTTATGAAGAAACTTGATAAATCCACGCACACACTGTGGGAACAATCATTAAAGCATCCGAGAGAACTCCAAACACTAAAGGATTTTCTGGGATATTTAGAAACACGATTCCAGTCGATTGAGGCGTTAGGTAGCAAAACCAAGTCTAGCGATGACGCAAATAAGCATATCCAAATATCACTCACCACAGTCTCAAACACAATTTCATACCAATGTAAATGTTGCAAGGAACGGCATCAATTGTTCGGTTGCAATAGATTTTTGGAAATGACTCCGGCACAAAGATTTAAATTAAGAGGTTGTAAAATTTGTAAAAAGAAACACAACACACTTCTACACCTAGAAGAATCTACGAAACCTACAACGACCAATACATTCACTGCAACAGACTATTCATCAGCATCAGTAAAGAAACAGTCGATTTCTTTAACAGCACAAGGAAATTATCGAAGTCAGGTATATGTTTTCCTCTCCACTGCGCTCGTCCAACTGTCAAACCAGCATGGTAAGACTATGGAGTGCAAGGCTATATTGGATTCTGGATCCCAGTTAAACTTCATAACGGAAAAAACAATGAAAAATCTGGGATTGACACCAATCTCTCATGTAATGCATATCCAGGGTATTGGCCGGGAGACTCAACAGGCAAAGAAAAGAGTGAATATTCAGTTAGGATCTCGCCTCAACGCATTCTCTATAAGGATGGAGGCCCATGTACTGCCGAAAATAATATCAAATCAACCCAGAAAATCATTTGATACGTCATCCTGGGCAATCCCAAATAACATTCCACTTGCAGAACCTGGTTCAAGCGATGTGCTTATTGGAGCCGAGCTATACCATTCTCTTCTCTCAGTGGGGCAAATCAAATTGGGAAGGTCTTTGCCCACACTACAAAATACAGTCTTTGGATGGACGGTCTCTGGAAAGATAGAAGACACCAACAACGCACGTACAGTATGTGGAATATGCAGTGCAGATGAAGCACTCGATCATCAAATCGAGAGATTTTGGCAATTGGATGAACTACCATCCAACGGAAGGCGTCTTACAGCATCCGAAAAGCAATGTGAACTGCACTTCAATCATACATTTTCAAGAAATGAGGAAGGACGATTTGTTGTAAGAGAGAAGAACCGATCAGTCTGGGAGAATCAGCAGATGTTGCATTTCAGCGATTTATATCACTCGAGCGCAGATTTGCCAAGTCAATAGATCTTAAAACAGAATACATTCAATTCATGCATGAGTACCAATAGCTTGGGCATATGGAAGAAGTTATTCACCAGCAATTACATAAACCATACTACTTTTTGCCACATCATGGTGTAACAAAGGCAGATAGCAGCACAACAAAACTCAGAGTAGTATTGGATGAATTAGCAAAGACGTCGTCTAATCTATCATTAAACGACGTTTTAGCAACAGGCCCTTATATCCAAGATGATGTATTCTCAATTCTTATAAGGTTCCGCATGCCCAGGTACGTGTTCACCGCAGACATTGAAAAAATGTATCGGCAAATACTGATACACGAGAAAGACACAAAATATCAACACATGTGGTGGAGAAGCAGTCCTAATGAACCAGTTAAATGTTTTAAGCTGAAAACAGTAACATACGGAGCAACTTCAGCGCCATATCTCGCCATAAAATGTCTTCAGCGATTGGCAGAAGATCATCAGGACAGATTTCCGTCATTCGATCATTCACAACTGCGTGTTTTCCTCAAGAGCAATCAAAAGAAACTTTTATGTTGACGATGTGATGACAGGATCCGACAGTTTACATGAATCACTCGCAACTCAAGAGCAATTACAACGCTTATTGCAAACCGCTGGGTTTAGGCTTCGGAAGTGGTGCGCGGACCATCAAGTACTCATACAAAACATACCAAACAATGATCGCGAAACCGAATTGAATTTCGACACCAGCATCGAAGAACATGTCAAAACAGTTGGAATGACTTGGCTACCAAAATCTGACAACTTTTGCATTAAATCTTCATGGGTCGGTAAAGAGCGTGTAACAAAACGGACTGCATACTCAGATATTGCTCATCTTTTCGATCCTCTCGGACTTATGGGCCCAATTGTAGTTACAGCTAAAACATTTTTACAACAGTTATGGGAACTCAAATACGATTGGGATGCAGCACTTTCACAAGAAATGAAAACTACGTGGTTGAAATATCGAGAAGGCTTAAAGGGTCTACACAACATCAAAATACCCAGGCACATCTTTTCTCACAAAATACCTAAGAATGTTCAATTACACGTATTTGCGGATGCGTCCGAAAAAGTTTATGGCGCAGTAACTTACGTCGGATCGAAGGACAAGAGCAATTTGATTACAGTACGCCTACTATGCTCCAAATCCAGGATAGCCCCTGCCAAGAAAACCAAAATATCACATGAATGTACTATTCCACGTCTAGAACTGTGCGCAGCCAAGCTGGTGGCAGAACTAATTCATCGGCTGCAAACTGATTTAGAAATTAAACAAGATAAAATGTATTTATGGACCGACTCAGAGATAGTCCTTAATTGGATTAACACGTCATCATCAGCCACACTTCCAACGTTCATTGCCAATCGAGTGTCTATAATACAACAGCTCACAACTTCGCAACAATGGCGACTCGTAAGCTCTAAGGAAAATCCAGCTGACGTATTGTCACGGGGAATAGCACCAGAATTACTGGAAAATCATACTCTATGGTTTTATGGACCGAGGTTTTTGCATGGAGCAGAACCAATCTGGCCACCTAAATTTGCGAAGAAACCAGAAATTCATCAAGAAAATATTGCTCTGCCAGCTGTATCTCAGCCATTACCAGACTACGATATTTTAGGCACTCTCAATCATCGAAACTCATTTCACGGGGCAATACGCATCATTTCATACATGCTCCGAGTCAAGAGACCAAGGAACAAACAATGCGATGTTGACAAGGGCAATAATCGGGACGCATCTCTCAACAGTAAGGAACTTGATCAAGCCTAGAAAATTTTGATTAGATTGATGCAGAAGGTCGAGTTCAAAGATGACATAATTCATCTCCAAAAACACCATGAAGTTTCAAAGAACAGTCCGCTAGCAACTCTTACACCATTTCTAGATCAAGAAGGCATCATTCGCGTTGGTGGACGACTGGAGTCATCTGCCTTACAGTATGACGCAAAACATCCAGTACTGATGCCCTATTCTCACCCATACACGAAACTGTTGCTAATGGGAATTCACCAGGAGAATAAGCATGCTGGACCGCAAACTACTTTGGCAATCGCTCGACAAAGATACTGGCCAATAAAAGGCAAAACGCTCACTCGTTCGATCATTCACAACTGCGTGTTTTGCTCAAGATCCAGACCAAAGCTTTTGTCACAAATGATGGGAAGTCTTCCAGCTGACAGGATCCAACCAGCGCGACCATTTTTGAACACAGGCATTGATTTTTGCGGACCCATATGGACACACTATAAGCTTAGGGGAAAACGACCCCAAAAATCATATATATCAGTCTTCTGCTGTTTTGCAACGAAGGCCTGTCATCTGGAACTCGTGAGTGACCTAACTTCTCAGCGATTCATTGGTACATTAAAAAGATTCATGGCGAGACGAGGTCATTGTAAAAACATTTACTGTGACAATCCCACAAACTTTTTAGGAGCTAGAAATCAATTGATGGAACTGAAACAATTCATTGATTCAACCAAGGAAAAGGAACAAATGACAGCTATATGCACAGCAAAAGGATGTGACTTTAGCTTCATTCCACCCCGGTCACCTCATTTTGGAGGTTTGTGGGAAGCTGCGGTCAAGTCAGCCAAGCATTTGTTACAACACGTTTTGGCTTCTGCTTCATTAACTTATGAAGAGCTCGAAACAGCAGTCGTAGAAGTCGAGGCTATATTGAACTCTAGACTAATAACTCCAATGCCATCTTCTCCGAATGATCTCACTGCTCTCACTCCAGGACACTTCCTAATTGGCGAACCAATGACCAGCAACATTGACCAATCGTCTACTCTTCTAACAAGATGGAAACTTGTGCCTTCTGTCAAAAATGAATTCTGGCGGCGTTGGTCTAGCGAATACCTAAGCCAGCTACAACACAGGTACAAGTGGAAAGAGAAATGTCAGAACGTAGAGCCAGGTCTAATGGTTATAGTCAAGGAAGACAATCAACCAAGTCTTAAATTGCCATTAGGACGAATAATCAATACAGTTAAAGGACCCGATGGCTTAGTCAGGGTACACGGCTTCTGGTGTATTTCGTCGTGCTATACACCGATTGGCGCCACTGTCAATACATCAGTCATCTCAAGCCGATCCAGGGATAGGAAACTGTAACAAACAGCACAACAACGACGAAGACCAAATAGCTAACTCATCAGCAAACAAATCGAAGGGTAAAAGATTACTGGATAGCCCTCCTCCAAACAAAGGAAAGAAAACATTATCACTGGGTACCGCCTTAGTAGCATTATTGCTGGCCTGTGTATATATGCAAATGAGTACAGCAAATGAGGTAGAAGTTAACAAATTCGAATCACATCCGGGAATACATTTTGAAGGTCAAGGAACAATTAAGTTGATACAGAACACATAGAATCTAGTAGTTTTCTACAAGCTTGAGCCTTACAGAAGAGAATTTGAAACTCTCAAAAATAGTACAAAAATATTGGATCATCTTTGCCAGCAAATTTCATCAAAAAGTCTATGTACTCAAGTTATTCAGCAATTTCAATTTATCTACCAGGAACTCACCGAGGAAAATTTACTGCTTAGGACTACGCGCATTTCGAGGAAGGTCAGAAGAGGGGCGCTTGACATCGTTGGCAATGTCGCTAACTCACTGTTTGGAGTGCTTGATTCTTGATATGCTGAAGAAATGGATAGAAATATTGAAAAGATTTATTCGAATGAAGATTACCTTAAAACGTTATTGGAGAACAACACGTCACTATTAGATTCCCCTGTGAACATAATGAAACTTACCGAAGCAGATTCGCTCAGAAGGCACAATTCACTCGTAATATAGCTAGAACAAATAACTAATCGGATAAATAATTTCACCAACGAGATGTATCAGATTAAGGTTCAGCAATTGTTTTCTTCTCGGTCAATCTACACTACATTAATAGTTGCTAATCTACAGCGCTCTCAAACATCTATATTAGACGTGTTATCAGACACTCATCATGGAAGAATTCATCATTTATTGATTTCACCTCAGCCGCTGAAACAAGAACTCATTAAAATTGAGAACCATCTACCACTACAACTTCGTCTTCCAGTGGAACCAGAAAACATGCTGCAACTTTACAAATTGATGTCAACAGAAGGGCGGATCACAGCAAATTATGTGATATTCAAGGTTAAATTACCATCGATTAGCCTGGACGAATTTTTGATATTTAAGCTCATTCCATTTCCGGCAGTTGTCAACAATGTACTAATAGTAATAGATCCTTCATCAACGTTACTGGCGGTGAGTGCTCATCACGATCAATATTACCCAATGTCAGAAGACGAACTATCTATATTCAATCACATAGAAGATACACACCATTTATGTACCCAATCTCATCCAATTTACCGACCTGGAGCCAACATCAGCATGTGCGAATTGAACTTCCTGAACAACAAATCATCATTATCAACATGCAAATTAAAAACTATTAAAGCCACTTCAGTGTGGACACAAATTCCTAAGACAAATCAATGGATCTACGCGGTAATCAAAGGAACAAGGCTGAACATAGTATGCAATCACCGTTCCTCACTGATCACAATTGAAGGAAGTGGCATTCTGAAGTTGAAACCAAATTGTATTGTCAAGCACGATCACATAACGATTCAAACTCATCGCGTCTACTCGAACAACATGCGGGTGGCATACACCAGACTAAGCAGAGATATAAACCTCACAAATGTGGACCATACAGTCGCACTTCAATACAGTGCTCCAATTATCAGCACTTATCAAGCAGAGTTGCAAGAAATACGTAAACAGGTCAGTTACCAACAGTTGGAGTTACCATATCAAATCCAACAGCATAATATCCGACATACTGCTCTCAGCTCTTCCGGGTTACTCCTAGCGATCGGACTCATTGTATTCTTAATTTGGAAATCCAGACGATGTATCCGTAGACGAACAGAATATCCTATTCCATCTCCAAGAGGACTTCAACAGCCGAGCCAACAGTCATCTATCAACAGAACGATTGAACACAGTTCAATGGGGGCAGGATGTTGAGTACGGTCAGTATTCACAGTGCGCCGGCATCCAATTGCTAGTTGCCCGACATTGAATCAGATCACCCACTTGTTTGATATTGAACTGAGTTCAACCCAAACGTGGATGCAACATAACACCTGTATTTTCTTTATTTTTTTTTGTACATACTTCCGTTCACTTACATTCATGTTTGCACTATATTTGCACAAAATTTAACTTGCACCATACGTAAACAATTGTATTTGCAAAATAAGCAAATTTGCATATTCGCACTTATTATTTTTTGTATGTCATATTAATTAATAATATTTGAGTAAGCTAAGAATTATACTAAAGTAAGCAAATTTCGTCGTATTGTATATTTTTGTATTGTTGGTAGAGTAAGCAAATTTCCTGTATAAATATCGCCCAATAAGAATTGAAGAAGTAGATAGAATTCGACAGTTAACCAAAACCTTTAATTTTCCAAGTGAGTCTGCTTGGAAGGCTGCCAACTTATCTCAATTCTGGTGTTCTAGTTTGTACTGGAAATACCACCAATAGTCACGGTACAGAACCGTTGTCTATTAAGTAATAATATACAGTAAAAGCACTGTATACAGCTGTCTTTCTCCGACACGTAGAATGCCGTCAGCATCTATAAACGTATTCGAATTTAAGGTACGTTTAGGAGATACCCTTTTTGCAACATTCATTTCAGGAAACATTTTGTTTTGTGAAGTTTTTATTAATCTCCTCATTGATTCGTTGATTTCATTAACCTTTAATGGACCGCTGTCTCTTTTCCTACCTATTGTCTGGCAGTTTCTAACAAATCATATACAGTATGCCAGAATGCGACGAAGCTTCAATAGCGATACATCAATTTGATGATTTCATCACTCTCGTCATTTTTCTGAGTGCAATTGGAAACGTTGGTGGTATCCTCCTTTCGTCTCTCGAGATCAGAGTTGACCTTCGTTGGCTGAATTGGAACTTCAAAGTCCCATTTTTCTCGCAAGAATCTTGGACCTTTCCACCAAAACTCATTTTGTTTTATTAGTGACGGCAATATACCTCGAGATGCTAAGTCAGCTGGATTGTGTTGTGTAGGAATACGTTTCCAAGCACTGCAGTTCGTCAGACGTTGAATTTCGGCGACTTGGTTGGCAACAAAAGTTTTCCATCGGTTCGGCGGCTATGTAATCCAGGCGAGAGCAACCGTGAAATCTGTCCACGCGTGTATCTCCATATTAGACAAATCCAGTGCTTTCTTCGTATAATCGAGCAAAGTGGCCAGCATAACCGCTCCAGAAAGTTCGAGCCTTGGTATGCAAAGAGTTTTGAGTGGTGCCACTTTCGTTTTGGCAAACATCAAGTGCTGGTGGACGTTGCCTTCCTCATCTTCAACACTCAAGTAGACGGCCGCCCCATATGCTTTCTCTGAAGCATCACAAAACCCGTGGAGTTGTAGCCTTGTCGTGACTTGTTTGACGTTTACCCACCGTGGAATTTTCATGTCCTGTATCTGAGGAAGTTCTTGCTGGAACGTTCGCCATCGCTCTTCTAGCTCTTGAGGTATGGGTTCATCCCACTCTTGCATCATAATTTTTGCCTTGATCATGCATGGAGCAATCCAACCCAATGGGTCAAAAAGTTTTGCGATTGATGATAGCATGCTTCTTTTTGTCACGACCTTATCATATGAAAAGAAAGTTTTAAAGGAAAAGGAGTCTTCGTTCTGTAACCAGAGAATTCCTAACGCTTTTATTCCATTAACCGCCTCAAATGGTAATGTAAATCCTACTTCTCGTTGATCCGCAGGAATATCGAAGAAAATCTTCCGAATTACTTGTCCATTTCCTTATATGGAACCCCGCTGACTTTAGCACACTCCTAGCTTCATTTCTCTTCAGTATGGCATCCTTGATAGTGGGCTCCTGATATGAGATCATCAACAAACATCTCTTCACGTACGGCTTTAGCGCCTAGAGGAAAATGCTGAGCCTCATCTGCCGCAGTCTTATGCAACGTTCGAATAGCCAAGTATGGAGCACTGGCCGTGCCAAACGTTACTGTCTCCAGTCTAAAAATTCATAGTTTCTCCGCAGGATGATCACGCCAAAGTATCAGCTGGTAATATGAATCGTCGATTGGAACTCGAATTTGGCGATACATTTTTTCAACGTCAGCTGTAAATATAATTTTATGTAATCGCCACTTTAAAATTAGTTGAAAATTATCGGTTTGAATTATAGGTCCCTTCAGTAAATGTGAATTCAACGAGGATCCATCCGAACATTTAGCTGCAGCGTCAAAAACAACGTGAAGCTTCGTCGTTGTGCTTGACTCTTTGAATACCGCATGGTGAGGAATGAAGAAATGGTGTGGTGTATCCAGTACGGTACTCTTTTCATCAACCTCCGTCATCTGTCGAAGGTCCTTGTTTTCATTTAAGCACCTAGAATACTCCTTGTGTAGTGTGGGGTTTTCCTGGAATCTTCTTTCCAATTGATGAAACCTACGTAAGGCACCTAACTTCGAGGCACCAAACCCAGGCCTACATCCAGTTTTAAATGGCAGCGATACCTCGTATCGTCCATCAGCCAATCTTTTAGTTGTCTTGAGATAATGCTCTTCACAAGCTTTGTCTTCAGCAGTCTCCTTAGTATCGAATGGCAACTCCTCCAATTCCCAAAACTTTCGTAGCTGAGTGTCTCTGTCGAAAACCTGTAAAAAGCTGTGGACAGGTTCATTATTCTGTGAAATTGTCTTCCCAAGGAAAAGCCAACCTAACTCAGATTCCTGTGCAATTGGGGAATTTTCATCACCACCGCGTACAATAGATGCCAAATAAATTCAGGTTAAACATCAGCTCCCAGAAGAATACCAACAGTCGCAGGTTTATGGAATTGTGGATCCGCCAACTTCAAGCCATCGATGTGTTCCCAACTTCGCAGAGCTAAGGCTTGGACGGCAACAGACCAGTCAGCGACTTGAACACATAGGCTCGGGTATTTGTTTCGAATGGTGTTACCAATGACCCAAAGGTAAGACTTACATACCGCTGACATGAACCCTTACTGATTTTTCCCAATCCAGATACCTCAATGAAAGTTCGCCGTTGATGAAGCCCTAGCAATTGTACAGCTGATTCTGAAATAAAAGTTGCTTCAGATCCAGGATCGACTAATGCCCTCAGATGAAAATAGTTACCATTTGAAGACCTGACTCTAACAACTGCTGTTGCCAAAAGAACATTTGGCTGATGAACTCCAGAAGAGACAATTTTGGGTTGGTTGGTATTTATTTTTGTCTTTATGTGGAAAGTTTGTGTACCTATAGTCGTATTTTCATGATTCCTTGTAGATTTGGAGCTGGCATTCTTAAAATGCGGTAGAGAATGGTGTTTCTGCTTACAGTAATAGCAGCGCACACTGCTTTGACATTGGTTTGTCTTGTGGCTGTATGCCAAACAGTTCCAACAAACCCCGATTCTGTCCACTGACTTAGATCGTTCGCAGATCTCCAAGCCAATGAACTTTTTACAAGTCCTTAGAGAATGTTGACCTTTACCACAAACCTGACATGCAAACTGCATCGTACCAATACAGCACCGTTTTCTTCTCAACTGCAATACCTTTGTGTGGAGAAGAACCGCTGCCCTTTAGGCCACTCGTTCCAGCTACTGCTTCCAAGGTCCAAAAACGCGTTTCTAGGAACGCTGTAAATTGTGTAACTACCTAATTTCTCCTCCCACAAACGCTGAGTAAATCCAGATAATTTTTGTACCATTATATATATTAAAATGTCATCCCAAGAACTTACCGGCAATCCTAAATTTTCCAGGGCATGAAAACATTCCTGGGACGTGTCCAATAGAGACTTTATGCTACTTTCAGTCTCTTTTCTCAACTGCTGCTGTTCAAAAAAGAGTTGGAAGTGAGCGTTTACCAACACTCGCTTGTGGTCGTATCTTGCCAGAATACAAACCTAAATGCTGCAACAAACGAGCAGCTTCACCGTCAAGAGAAGATTTCAAATAGTGAAGTTTTTGGATTTCACCCAGCTTCTTATTTGTGTGGACTAAGGATAAAAGACATCATGGAACGCCCGCCATTTTGTGTACGAGCCCTCGAAATGCGGAATTTGAATCTTTTCCTTAGTAGTTGACTTGGCATTGTCGATAGCATCGACCAATTCACCGCGGTTAGTGAAATATGTTATGTTTTTTGTAGCAGATCGAAAATTTCATCAAAGTCTTCCTCTTCCAGACCTTCTTCAACATCTCCTCGTCGAATTTTTGCTTGATGTTCAAGTGCGTTCTTGAAGTTCACTTCGAGAACAAGAAGACGACCTGCTAGATAGCTTGCTGTACCGTGTTGCTCCAGTCTCCTTGAAGTTGGAGTGGTCTCGAAGAATCTGCTCCAGAACACCTTTCTGATCTGCACCCGATGACAATTTAGACATTTTAAAGGTTTTTATTGTTAAATGAATTAATATGTGTGGGTATCAAGTATATTGATATTTAATTAGATACAGTTTTCTTCATATTAATGTGATTTTTTATTACAGCAACTTACGACCTTTGGTCAGCTTAGCCCAGCTGGTGACAGTTGAGGTTAAAGTTGAAAATTTAATTTTTACACGGCGCGGGAAATCCGATTTTTGCACAACCAAATTTTTAAATAGAGAAAGACAAGGGGCAAGACCTTTACCGCGAGGGAATATATGTATATAATTACTACTTTTTAATTTATATATATATATATAGGGTCCGCCAAAAATGTTTTTTTTTTCAAAATGGTATAAAAAAAAATACTGAATATTTTCTCAAATTTCTTTTTTTATTTGAAAGTACAATCCTTCCGGTTAATAATGGAAAATAATTTCATTCAAATGGCTGCCTCGGCTGGCCATAGAGTAGCCTACACGATCGGTCCAATTTTTAAGCACATTATCGATTGTGTGCAGCTGTATTTCACCAATGGCTTCACGAATATTGTCCTTTAAAGCGTCAATTGTCTCTGGCTTGTCGGCGTAACACTTATCTTTTACGGCACCCCACAAATAATAGTCCAACGGTGTCAAATCGCAGCTCCGGGGTGGCCAAATGACATCAGCTCTGCGGCTGATAATGCGATCTTCAAAAACAGGGCGCAAAACATCGAGTGTAGCTTCGGCTGTGTGGCACGTAGCGCCGTCCTGTTGAAACCAAATGTTGCCAATATCCTCCTCTTCAATTTTTGTGAACAAAAATTCGTTCAACATGGCCCGATAACGATCGCCATTGACTGTAACGGCCATTCCTTGCTCATTTTCGAAGAAAAATGGCCCAATTATGCCTCTGGGCCAAAATCCGTACCAAACAGTGACTCATTTTGGGTGTATCGGCTTTTCAATGTATGCGTGCGGGTTTTCTGTGCCCCAAATGCGACAATTTTGCTTGTTTACATACCCGCCAAGATCAAAATGAGCTTCATCTGAAAAGATGATTTTTTTGGCAAAATCGGCATCTTCTCTAAGTCGATCGCAGGCCCACTTAGGGAAGCGTATACACAACCATATTCGTTCAGCGGAATGATAAAACTAATTATCTGTCAAATCAGACATGAGCTAAGTGTTACCATTCACGAAATAAGTACTAGTTGAAAAAAAAAAGTTAGATGGCGGACCCTATATATGTATATATTCTCTGTGTACTTGCACGTTTCACTTGTTCTTTGCACTTGCAATTTTATAGTTTTAATTGTTTAATGTTTTAATTGTTAAATTATCCGGCTCGTTTGGACCAAATGTTGGGGTGTGTAGAGTTTAATACTTTGTGTAGGTCAGAAAAAGGGTTGAAAATGCGGTTTAAAATCAAACACGTCTTTTTTTCTTCCAGTGTTACAGCAAATAGAATTTATTCATCCGGAAATTACATCCATTTTTACATTTTTAAACTGTCATACAAAATTTTTGGATAATAATCGTAATCGTTACGTTAATCAGTTTACATTTAGGTTAAAATGTTACATTTGTTTATTTAGTTTAGTTAACATTCGGATAAAAATAAAGTTTATAAATTCTTTAAAAGAAAAAAGATTGTATATCTGAACATGTGTAATTTATACTCACAACATGTTTGAAATAATGCAAAAAGTTGCACCAAACTTGGCTTCAAACACCAACATTGCCTGCTCATGATAATGAAGAAGTGAATCGTAAAAAAAATGAAAGGAAACGAATGATTTGTGCTATTTGTCCTCCTGCTAAAAGGCGAATGACAAAGGCATCATGCACAAAATGTCACATTAGTCTCTGTGGGTAGCACAAAATAGAACCATGTGCCTCTTGCTCAAAATAAAAACAAAACCCATAATACAGTCATCATCGTACCTTCTTAGTATGAGGACCTTTCTCTCGGCTGTGTTTTTTTTACTTCTACTGAAAACTATTGTTGTCTTCCTTGCACCTGACAAGCTTCTGCAATCCTTTTCAGCGTGGTGTGATTATTTAACCTCATTCTCATAAATTTTCTTTTATAACCCACAAATCATGGGCCCACCGGGGCCCAAAGATAAGCCCGGGAATTATTTCGACCTGTTGTCCGAAAATTGATCGTCTGAGCCCAGGGCAAAAAAAAAATTAACGACTCCCTATCCCTAACCTACAAGAATTCTCTGACCTACCATCATTAAGGAACACAAGGAACCCAAAGTTCATTGTTATTGCCGCGACAAACCCTGAAATTCCACTATCCAGTGTAAGTATATTCTTACTAAAGAATAAAGTCATCGAAAATTTCGAAAATCGCAGAAAATTTCTAAAACTTTCAAATATTACTAATCAGTGCCCAGTGTCTGTTACGCTGCACAAGCAACCTAGCTCATCTAAAGGCATAGTGTACGCTCCATGGCTTATTAACCTCAGCGGGACTGAAATTATATCCAATATGAGATCTCAAGGTATCAGTGAAGTCTGTAAATTCACAAAGAGGGTAGACGGAATTTAAAAGCACACAGGCTTAATGCCCTTCAAATTCGACTTATACTTCTTGCCTCAAACAATAGTAGTCCGTTTTTACACTGCTAAGGTCAAAGAATACATTCCTTCACCTAGGAGATGCCGAAACTGCCAGCTGCTCGGGCACAACACAAAGCGATGCACCAAGAGTAAGCTATGCGAAAATTGTAACCTTCCACCCCGCGATCCTAATGAATGTTCAGGTATGGTGTGCGCTAATTGTCTAGATAATCATCCCTCTTCATCAAAACAATGCCCTAAACACATTCAGAACAAAGAAGTTTTGAGAATTAAAACCACAAGCAAGTGCAGCATGGATAAAGCTAGACGCGTGTATAACCAACAAATCCCTCTTTCGCCAAACTCCACCTCAGTCTCTTACTCCAAAAAAGCCAAGCAAACAATACCCCAGTCGAAAACTAAACCCTCTGAAAACCCTAAAGCTAATCAACACACAGTATCTAATGCTGTCTTAACCATAAACTCCAACCGTACCAGCCAAACCAACAAAAACCCAACATTAAATCAGCGAAACCCCCAAACATTGTCTGCCCTATCTAATGTGTACATGCATCCCATCTCTTCTTCACAAGACAACACCATCTTACTCCCATTTCGCAAACCAACTCGAATTACCCACAGACACCAAAAATAACCCAAACAACTCTCAACTTTTCCAAAATAATAACCCTCTAAGCACTAATCAATCAATTAAAACCACTTACAAACCAAACACAGCCCCAAAAACAAATACCCAACCCACTACACCTTCACTCTCACCCATATCTGCCTTCACTCAATTATTCATAAAAAAATAACCAATACTTCATTCATACCTCACATCACAATGACGATGACATCTAATAAAACTTTTGTCACCACTAATTCTGCGGCTCAGGGATTGAACCCCCAAGTTCGACTACGAGCTTGGGGGCTTCCTACAAAGGAACTCAGATGGTTATTTTAATAACAATCATGAGTTACAGTTACTGATAAATGACTTCAAGCCCTCTGTGATATCGCTTCAAGAAAGTTACAAAACCTTTCTCACCAAAGCAATACGTTTCATTTTTTCATAACCTACCAGCTAACACTACGGCCAAACATGCTACAGAACTCCTAGTCCACAAATCCCTTCCACACAGATTTATTGAAATCAACTCCCCAATATCAGCTGTTGCCGTCTTAATCAAACTACAGCAAAAAATCCCAGTCATATTCTTATATATCCCTCCTGAACAAACTTTTTCTGTTTCTGAAATTGAAAATATCGTTAATACCTTTCAACCCACCATACTGATCGCAGATCCCACTGAACGTTTTGCTAACCTCTTATCACTTCATAGGGATCGTTTCGAGGTAGCTGTTGAAGAGATCGGCGCTTTGGCGCAAACATGCACAAGGGGCAGTGCAATGCTCATGCTTCGGTCCATCTGGTGCAGCTGATGTAAGGGGAGCATCGTGCAAAGTGAAGTCATTCATGGGAATCCTCACGAGCCTCACGCTCAACGCACTCAACTAGGCTAGGTGGTGTTTAGTCCAGCTGTGATGCCCTCTTCTACAAGCAGGCCGGTCTAGACCTTCAGTGCGCACCTCATAGATGAGGGCTCTCTGATACACGTTTGGAGGAGATGGTCCACAAATTTTGGACATTGGAGGAAGTTCGAGAAGCATTCCTGGATTCTTGTTTCTTGAAGTTGGCTTGGTGTTGATTTCTGGTCAATTACTCGTCTTACTTGATTTTCGTTAACTGAAAAAATGGATGAAATGTCTTTGGGGCGAGGCTGGGATTCGAACACCGAACCTTCTGATTTGGAAACCAGTCCACTACCACTTGAACCACGGCCACCCACGGAGGAAGTTAGAGAAAATGAGCCCGCTGATGATCAATGAGAAGACGCACTTTCGTGCGTTGGAGGGGCATTACGTCGTGCAAATACTTTTTCGCCTTGGCGCCCCAGCGCTTGGAGTCAGTTTCAGTTCAGTTTTTATGCATTTTTATTTATGTACTTAATTTACTCTTACATGCTAGACAAAAAAATGCTTAAAAATTAGCTCAAATAACTTACAAATAATCTTATACTAACTTACTAGCCCCATGCGGGCACTCTATGTTAAACATAATACTTAAAAATTATGTCTTTCGACGTTTAGGACAGTTCTTATTCTTATTCTTATAGTTAGGACAATACAACTTAAACTAAGAAAACATTTTTAAGAAAAAACTTAGTGCATGGACTTTTTTAATTTTAATTTTATTATAAAACTTAAAACTAAAAGCCTAGAAATAAATCCTAATCTACTTAATCTACTTACATTTAATACATTATATATACATACATAATATATATATACTTAATATATAGATATATGCATGTATATATATGCATTTTTTTTTTTTAATTTTTTTTATTTTTATTAATTTTTTTTTTGGTTTTTATTTTTATTTTTTTCTTACATCTAACTTAATACTACCTAAATCTATGTAAGCCGGCCATGGCTAATAAAATTAACAGACGACCGACTTTGCTTCATGAAGCTACCCATAACTTGAGGAATTCGACGGCAAACCTTCCCCTCCTTCCACCAGCCCCCAAAATTGTTGGTGCTGTTGAGCAACATCCCTCATGTCGCGACTCCCTACCGCCCTACTGAACCGGAGACACTCCGCACTGCCATGTGCAACGTCTCCGTCGTAGTTGAGTCGCCTGTCCGCAGCTGTCCGAGCGACGTGGAAGATTAGCGGCACCGCTTGCAGACCATTTTTAATGTTAAATGTTCCAGCAGAAGTCACATCGCCATTCTTCACGATGAACTGTCTACTGGAGAGCATATTAAAAAGAATATACAGCAGTGGTTTACTAATTCCCAACCTGTTCAACTTGAAGAAAAGTGCCTCTAACCATACGGTATCGAAGGCCTTTTCCAAGTCAATCAGGCAGGCACCAGTGCACTGTTTCTTGCCTTTGTTCCATTGGATATCAGAAATTAGTTTAGACGCAGCATGAATGATATCATTCCCCGCCTTGAAACCGAATTGATTATCCGGTACTATATGTTTGTCCTCAACCCACTTAGTCAGGACTCTATTGATTACCTTCTCGAAAACCTTACTGATGTTTGGAAGAAGACTGATCGAGCGGAGATTCGCCGGATTGGAAGTATCTTTATTCCTTTTGGAAATGGGATGTACCACCTCAGTTTTCCAATGCCCAGCGCTTGGATATTCGTATGGGAGTGCCCTACGGCAGTTTGACAATTTGGAGCGGCGTTTGGTCAACGATCCGGCGCTGCGGGAGAAATATGTGGCCCTCATGCGCGAGTATGCGGCACTAGGGCACATGGAGCGTGTCGATCAACGAGACGATCACACTGCTGACTACTACATACCACAGAATGCGGTCACCTCTAAGTTCCGTGTGGTCGGACGGGTCGAACTTCTTCGGGTGTCTCCTTCAATGACATCCAGCTGGTCGGTCCTACAATCCAGGAGTCTTTGGTGAACATTATCTTTCGGTTCTGCCGCTTTGGAGTGGCGCTTACGGCCGATGTGGAGAAGATGTTCCGACAGATATTGGTGGCCCCACAGCATCGGGGTTTCCAACGCATTCTCTGGCGAGAATCCCCGACTGATGAATTGGTGGTTTACCGGGTGTCTACTGTAACATACGGTATGGCATCAAGTCGATTCAACTCGATCAATGTGCATTCGACAATGATAAATTCGTGCTAGAGGAGAAGCACGCAACTGCAGCACGGAAGACCATCGTGACGTCTTTCTATGTGGACGACCTAATTACCAGTTGCAACACGGTCACGGAGGCAGTGACTTTGGCCGCAAACATCGACCAGATCTTGTCATCTGGCCACTTCCATCTGAGGAAATGGAACTCGAATCTGAGACAGGTAATTAGTCATATCACTGGAACAAATTTTTCGTGTTCTTCAGAGCTGATGATTGATACTCCAACTACGATTATGTTGGGCTTACATTGGGATCCTCTATCGGATGAGTTATTCTTCCTGGTTACGTTGGACATAGCTTGCGTTCCCCTAAGGAAACGACGTGTGCTTAGCGCGGTGGCGCAGCTATTTAACCCGGCTGATTTACTGGCTCCGGTTGTGATCGGCGTGCGTTCCACCAACGAAACGACTAGTGCTTAGCGTGTTGGCGCAATTATTTGATCCGACTGGTTTACTGCTCCGGTCGTGATCCGCGGCAAGATCTTCATTCAAACACTTTGGGCTGCAGGGACGCCCCCCTATCAGATGAACTGCAAGACGAATGGTGGATATTCCGTGGGGGTCTTGAAATCCTCAATCGTCTACGACTCCTCCGATGGCTGGAAATGAGGACTGAAGACTCTTCGACACTTTATGGGTTTTGCGATGCAAGTTCCTGCGGCTATGCGGCGGTCATCTACATCCGGACGGTAGGCGTGGACAAACAAATCCGTGTGTCCCTACAGGCGGCACATACGGAGGTGCTACCATTCCACGATTGCAGCTGTGCGCAGCACATTTATTGGCTGTCACCCTCGATCGAGTTCGCAGCGCCTTAGATGCCGGGGAGGCACCGTATCATCTATGGTTCGACTCGAGTATTGTTTTGTACTGGTTGAAGAAGGAACCGGCCAATTTGAAGACTTTCGTATCCAACCGGGTACGACAGATCCAGGAATTGACGTCGTCGGAGAGTTGACATCACATCCGCTTTTTAGAGAATCCGGCTGATTACGCAAGCCGTGACATCAGCGCTCCAGAACTATTGGAGCATCCACTAAGGTGGCAAGATCCAGGGTGGTTAACTGCAGATATCACCCTCCCGAACCACAATGAAATCCAACTGAAGGAAGAGGACGTCGCGCACCTTGAGAGAGAAACTCGGGCTACCATCAGTGCTGGGGTGAAAACTGTGAAGACTGGCCTGACTGCAACCAGATTGGTTCCTTGCCACGTTTACTTCGTGTGGCATACCTTCGATGGTGTCCCCGCCGCAAGCTACTTCGACAAAGATCTATTATTGGAGCGGATGAGATACACAATGCTCTGGACATGCTCCAGTGCTTGGATAGAACAAGCCTCAGCTTTCATGGTTGAGTTGAACAATATCCGCAAAGGGTCGGAGAAACTATCGATTTCGAGTCGACTTCTTCCTCTTCACCCAACACTAGACGACGACGGACTTCTACGATTGGGAAGCCGCCTAGTCAACGCTACCGTCCCTTTGGACCAGAAGTTTCCCACATCTTATCGAAGATCGGTGCTTTGGTTTGGCTGCTGATACGGCAGGCACATGAGTAGACGATGCACGGCGGAATACAATTGATGTTGCAGACGCTGGGGTGGGTGGCCGTGGCACAAGTGGTAGTGGACTGGCTTCCAAATCGGAAGGTTCGGTGTTCGAATTCCAGCCTCGCCCGAAAGACATATCATCCATCCTTTCATTAACTAAAATCAAGTAAGACGAGTAGTTGACTAGAAATCAACATCAAACCAACTTCCACCAAGAATTTAGTCTCCCCAATAAATGTTGGATGCCACACATGGAGCGAAATAACCATTGAGCCCAAAGATCTTTCTTTCACTCTCTACCCCATTTTCCACAAAACTTAACACATGCTGAGGCATTATAAATGTATTCATACCCACTTGAGTGTTCAGTTCTTTACAAAAAAAAAAAACAACGCTCCGCCATCGGTCCGTTCATCTTGCGGATCGGCACTCAGCGGTCGCGTACGACCGTGAAAACATATTTGACGATTTTAATCTGCATGGCGACTAAGGCGGTACATCTCCAGGTGGTCGAAGACCTCTCGTCCCAAGCATTCCTGGACGCTTTCACGAGGTTCATTAGCCGAAGAGGTCTGCGTCCGGATCTACATATATACCGACAACGGAACGGCTTTCATCGGAGTCAACCGCATCCTCAAACAAGACCTGTCGGGTTGGGACAGCGAGCTCAATCAACAGGCAATTGCTCACATTGGAACTGGATGGCATCCCACCTTCGACGAGAGCTTGCACAATTGGCTAGAATTTAAAGACGTGTTTGAGACGTTAGTGCACACTCAAGACTTCCCAGAAGCCGCAAACTGGGAAAATTACGAATGCAGTCCCACTGAAGTTGTTGGCTGAAACCCACGTTTCCCGGTTCCTGCAGATCGAGCCAGCGGCTGAGGAGTCGGCGAAGGTCCTGTTAGCTATCGTCAATACCGTGCACGAGTCTCTGCTGGCGCTTACCGTGATTATGTTACCTGTGGAGCATTGGTATGCTTTAACCGTCCCGATCGTTATATCGAAACTCCCGACAATTACGCAGAGGGAGTGGAGCAGAGACTCGCCCACCGAGATCCCCCGCCTGAGTGACATTTTGCGATTCTTGGAGCAACGGGCTCATAGGTTGACGACGGAATTAGTGCGGACCTCGACTCACTTTGATCAACATCAGCGACCATCGCATCACAGGCCAATCTCCGGTATCTTAAACGTTATAAAACTTAAAACTGAAAATCTTAATTTAACTGCTAATCCAAAATGCTATTTTTATATTTGACATTTGTGTCGTAACATACATATATTTTGTTTTAGTACATGTTTTGTTTGTTTTATAAATTACGTGTTGACATTTCAATGTTTTAATTATTTTGATTACACTTAATTTGAAATTCAAATATTTATATATAAACACATATGTATAACTGCGTTAATATTCGAACATACTTCCCGCCCGCGACCAGCGTTCGCAATCGTAAATGTCCCTGGATGCTGCCTTCTTCTGCTTATCTCACCACTTTCGATAATTTGGATAAATTTGTTCATGGAAAATAAAGAAGAGAAATGGCATTAGAACAATTTACAATGCACACTTATGGACGTGAACGAGAGGACATTACAAACAAAAGAAAACAACATTGGAGTAATGCAGATTCTACTGCCCATCTCCTTTTTTCATTGTAACTGCTCTGGGCTAGATGAGCAGAGAATTAATTTTTAATAGTTGGAGAAGAAGTCTTCGAACGCTTAGAAAAAACACGTAATTTCTTATTTTTTATTAATCTTTATTTGATGAAAAGGTGAATTCAACTGTGTCAATCTGCTCTACACACTAACCTCGTAATCTCTGTGCCTTGTAAAACAGCTGGTTTCTCTTTATATTGGTATGTATATGGTCATTGACCCTGCCTTGCATTTTATGTGCCATACTGTTCATTTATAATGCACTAATATTGTTACATTCGTTAATAATGCCCCCTACTTTACATTGTGGGAACGGGATGGCTCTATTGCTGATTGCTCTCTCACTTCATGTGTTGACCACACTCCCATTTGATTGAAGGTGGTTGGAGTGACCCTTTCCCAGTCCCTTGTGGATTTAGCGTAGGTGTGAGTGAGTCGGTATGTTCTTTGACCTGCTGCCTCTCATTCTTGTGACCGTTCGGCAAATCATTAGTGGCGGCGCATATACTTCGTTCGCGCTGCAGCAACCAAATGCCATGCCCAAGAAGTGGAAGTGCGTGTTGACAACCCAGGACGACGTTTGAGTTAGCGTGCACCACGGCGATGGAAATATTGTTGGGAACCAACCATCACCATACTACAATTTCCGTAATTGGTGGTTCAAATCGTGTAAAAGTGAAGTGAAGTGCGTGATAAAAATTTCGCCTATTTTTTTATTTTCTTTTTTTTTGTGCTTTTTTTATCCTGAGGATTTGTTTCTGTGATTTCGGGTAAGTTTAATGACTCAATTCCATTATTTCTTTGATTTTACAATATAATATTTTAAATGCTGTTTATTGGTTTTCGCCTCCATTCATAGATATTCTTGCGTGTGTATATGTGTTGTGTTGTAATTGTCAACCTTGAATCGGCTGCGGTGTGTTTAACGGAATTGTGCAATTATTTTGTTTTTTTTTGATTATTTTTTTTGTTTATTTTTCTTTTGTTTAAAGTGCGTGTGAGTGTGTGTGTATTGATCTGATGGGAATTCTGAGCATGAATGGGAATTGTGTTTGATCGGGTTGCATCACGAGTGAGTTGATTGTATGTGCGGATGTGTATGGATGGTGTTGGAGCCCATCTACATACTCGGAAAGGTTTCCAACTCTCCACGTATTTTTCCCAACTCTACAAATGTTAAAATATAAAGTAATATGTTAAAGTTAAGAAAAACAAAACGAACACTCTATTGTTAGCTTTTGAAGAAAGTGTGTGTGTACTAATTTGTTCACCAAAATTTATAATTCAGGATTAACATTGGTCCATGGAGCCTTTTACACTTTTAAAATTAATTAATCTAATCAATTAAATAACAGACAGTGAGTTTTTTTCATATTAAGTGCCAAAAGATTTCTGTAAAAACTACTGCTGCTTCATCAACGGTGCACCTGAAGGATACTGCTTTTAACTGCTAACCGCTCCTGTACCACTTTACCAACGGTGCGCCACCAGCATACCGCTTCGCCGGAATTTTGTGATTTTTTCTTTTTTTTTATCTGACTCCTAAGTCTTCTTTGCCTCGCTGGGAGTATCTGTAAGTACAGGCACAATTAATACATTTTTTTTTAATTAAAAAAAAAAAATCAAAAATTGTTGTTCTTACGTCTGCGAGTTATTACACAACATGGGTTCGTTTGAGAAGCTGCAGAAGAACATTCTTGCACAGATCACAAGAGATCACAGCAGATCAGAAGACAAAAAATTATTTGTCAGACGGATCACAATTATTTCAACAGAGACCGTCAAGGTAAAAGAACTTGGAGGCATCTATGAAAAAATAAAGGAGTAAGTTCTGTGCAAAATATATCTCAAGCAGGAAAACAAGAACTCAAGTTGCCGAAAATTAATATCCCGGTTTTTTCCGGGAACTTCCAAAGCTGGAGGACATTCCATAACCTTTTTGTCTCTTTAATTCACGAAAACAAATCCTTTTCAGAAATTGAGAAGCTTCATTATCTGAAGTCGAATTTGACAGACGAAGTAGAACGGCTACTTCAACATCTCAACATTGATAAGGGAAATTACGAAAAAGCATGGGAGATCCTCACATCCCGGTGGGACCATAAGCGAATACTAGTTAATTCCCAATTTAAGCTCTTTTTCGGTCAGTCAGCTCTTCAACAAGAACGCTCAACGGGACTTAAGAAACTCCTTGATGTGTCCACTGAATGCCGTCATTCCTTACAGAATTTGGACCTGCCAGTTCAGCATTGGGATTCAATCCTAATTTTCTGTATGTTGCAGAAGGCTCCAGCATCCACACAACAACTCTGGGAGGAAAAATTAGGCAATAGGAAAGATTTACCTTCGTTCAAAGAGTTCTCTGAGTTCCTAGAATCTAGATTTAGGACACTAGAAGTAGTTGAACAACAAGAACCTCAGGGAAGCGTTTCCTATGACAAAAAAATAACAAAACGATCTTCAGGAATAAATAAAACAAATTCGTTTCATCTTAAATATATGAAAAATGAACCATTCGCGTTCAAGATCTGCAGTAAGGGTCCTCATAGTCTAAGTAAGTGCAGTAAGTTTCTAAAAATGGATGTAGGTACGCGAATAATAATTGTAGGCAAGGTAGGAGTATATCTTAACTGTTTTTTTTTTTTTTTTTTTTTTTTTTTTTAAAAAGAACTTAACACTCAAGAGGGTATTACTACTCTTAAAATGCCGGAGCACGTGTTAAGTTTTTTCGGAAAATTGGATAGAGAGAGAGAGAAAGATTTTTTGGGCTCAGTGGTTATTTCAGCTTACAGCCATCCTACGCATCAGTGCCCAAGCAGAGTGCGATGTCACTTCTGTCAGCTACCACATCACTCACTTCTGCATTCGAATCAACTAACCAGTCTGCCACACACAAATCAGAGCCCCTATCAAACACACACACCTTTCACTCCACACTATTCTAATCAGCACACACACAATGGCATACAGTCCACTCACCCTCCATATAAATCAACCATCCCACACTCTAATAATAACATCAGACACATACAATCATCTCCATCTACAAGTAACCTAACAAATTCTTTGCAAATATCTACTGATGCTCCAGTTTTTCATCCCAGCTCACTCGGGGTAGAAAACCAAAGTAAACCAAATGCATTAGTTAACAATTTCCATGCAACTCACTATAATACACAGGTTCTTTTAGATTAGGACAGCACAGGGACGATCCTGCGAATTTCGAGCATTAATAGATCCTGGTTCCGAGGCATCGTTAATCACCGAATCTGCCGCACAGCGAATTAAAAATGGAACTTGTCACAATTATGTAAACATTACAATCGGTTCACTATACTAACCATTTGAAACAGACACTCGTGCATTCGTTCTTAAATCATTAACAGGTATTATTCCGGCCAACGACTTGGCACTCAACAAGTGGAACCACATTAACGACTTACTCTTGGCAGATCCTGAGTTCCACAAACCATCAAGAGTCGATTTACTTTTAGGCCCCGATATATTTTCGCGGATCTCGTAAGGCCGGAGATACGTCGAAGGGACAGTCTGACGTTACCAATTGCTCAAAAGACCCAGCTCGGCTGGATCTTACTAGGTAGAGTCCCTAAAAATACAACAGGAAGTGTTAGGAGCTTTGTTTTGAAACCCGAACTCGACAATCCGCTGAAACGATTCTGGGAAATC
This sequence comes from Volucella zonaria, assembly GCA_963966105.1. Classification (NCBI taxonomy): domain Eukaryota; kingdom Metazoa; phylum Arthropoda; class Insecta; order Diptera; family Syrphidae; genus Volucella; species Volucella zonaria. Next base: position 119,878,457 of record OZ014530.1, read on the forward strand.
GAAGAAACTGCATTTGAATACTCCAAACAGATGAAGATGAAGCCTGCGAACAACAGTTCAGCAGAAAAATCAAACGCATGCGAAACTGACGCTACGAAGTAGCACTCCCGTTTAAGGAAGGTAGTTGCCCTGAGCTTGGATCCTCGAAAGGAGGTGCCTTGCGTAGGTTTTTGCAACTGGAGAGACGATTTCAACACAACCCCAAACTACAAGCCGAATATGCAAAATGCGTCAAAGGGTACTCACTGCTCGATCACATGGAGGAAGTCGATGTTTTCTGGAACGAAGTCTTGAAGACACCATTTCACTACTTTGTTCCCCATCACGCTGTCTTCAGGGAGTCCAGTTCGACTACCAAGCTTAGAGTAGTCTTTGATGCAGCGGCAAAAACTTCGGATGGAACATCCTTGAATGAACAACTAACATACTAACAGAACCTAAAATACAAAACAACATAGTAGACATTATTCTGAGATGGAGAACATACAAATTTACCTTTATCGCGGATACAGAAAAGATGTGCAGACAGATCCGCATGAATCACAAAGACTCTTACTACCAGCTTATATATTGGCGCGACAGGAAGGAGGACCAACTTAAGGTATTTCGGCTCAAAACAGTCACATTTGGCACAAGTTCAGCACCGTACCTTGCCATAAGGACGTTAAATAAGTTAGCTAAAGATGAACATCACAAGTATCCCCTAGGTTCTAATATGATTCGAGAGGACATGTACGTCGACGCACTAATATCGGGAGCAAATTCGGTTGAGGCAGCTTTACTGAAAAGAGATGAGGTAAGAAATCTTTTATTGTCAGCAGGTTTTCACTTACGAAAATGGATAAGCAACTTGGAGCAGGTTCTAGATCGAATACCACAAAACCAGCGGGAAGTTGATTTCGATTTGCCCTTAGGGTCATCCGAACATATCAAGGCCTTAATTATGAAATGGTACCCGTTGAAGGATTCGTTTTCATTTCGAAATGTTCAGCTCGACGAGTCGAAAATCACAAAAAGAACAGAATCAAACCGAAGATTATGATGCAGCAGTTATGGAAGCTTGGCATCAACTGGGATAGTCAAATACTACCGGAGCACAAGAAGGCCTGGGACATCTTTCGCCATGAGCTTCTCCTCATCAAGCGCATCAAAATTCCACTGTGGATCTGCACACACAACACGCAAAAGGATCTGGAAATACATGGCTTTAGCGACGCGTCTCAAAGAGCATACGGAGCGGTTTTATACTTACGGGTGTTAGATGGCCAAGGCAACACTCATATGCACCTACTGATTTCTAAAACCAAAGTAGGCCCTTTGAAAACAATATCTCTGCCATGACTCGAGTTATGTGGAGCAAACCTTTTAGCTAAACTGATTGAATATACATGCAGGGCACTCAACCTCAACGACGTCAAACGAGTAGCATGGAATAACTCGACGATCACATTAGCCTGGATTTCTACACCCCCATCATAATGGACAACTTTTGTCAGCAACCATGTTGCCGAGATTCAGAGGTTGACTCACCGTAGTATTTGGAAACACATTCCAACCCAATTCAACCCAGCTGATCTCGCTTCACGGGGCTTGATGCCGTCAGCGCTGGAAGCAAATAAGCTTTGATGGAATGGAAAGGAGTTTCTACAAAGTGGATGAGACTATACCCGCTCACTTCAACCATTACAGCTCACGACGGATGAGGAAGAAAAGTCCATTAAAGTACACTGTTTACGAATATATGTAGTTTAAATTTCATTTGACCTAAAAAAATTAACTATTTAATAATTTAATCGTACTTTGCATTCTTACTTTAAATGAACATGAGATTATGTTGTGACTCACTGTACATGTATCAAATGATATCCTCGCGATATCAAATTAATTATAAATTTTGTACTGATCATTCGATACATGTACAGTTGAGTTGAATTACAGTCCACACAGCAGCATTCATCAGCCCACTCATCCAATCGTTACAAGGCTCGCGTCATATTCGCTTTTCGCTCTCTGTTAATTGAGAACTATTGAATTCGTAAATGTGCGTGAGTTGCTTGAAAGTTGATGGATGTTGCTGAGTGACACTCTCGTTCACTTGGATTTAGACCACCAAAGGGGTAATAATAAAATTTCAATTTCATTCGATTTTTTCATTCATTGTTTTTTTTTTTCGCTTGTATTCGCGTTTATTCGGTTTTTCGTTCGACTTTTTTTGTTCCTTTGGTTCGTCATTGAATTACAAAACATTTTTTGGTCCTGATTCGAGCCGGATTAAACTATCTTTAGACTATTCGCGCTTGATAGTTTTTCGTAAATTCAGTGGGAATAAGTTTTGTTGAAATACATACATATGTGTATGTACGAACATATTCACATTCGTTATTCCATGTAGCGGGACGTTTTCTCTTGCTTGTGTAAGATACGATATTCTTAAAACCTTCTCGTAGTTTTGTGAAATTCGCCTACAAATTTCGGTTACAATAATGAACAATAACTTTGCTTTTTTTCGCTGTGTTTTACACGTCGACACTTAAAAGCTTCTCTAACGAAATTAGCCACGTTTCCGGAAAACATAAATGAGAAAACAACTATCGACGATCTGAAAGTGCGGTTCAATAAAGCATGTGAACTGTGGAATGAGTTTAATGAAACTCAGAAAAGAATATATGAATTTGTCGAGGTTGAAGGTTACTCTGACCCTATTCCGGATTTTGATGAATTTGAAGCAAAATGTCTTGTTGTTAAATCGGTTTTACAATCCGCCATTCGGGAAGGCGAAGCCGTCCAGAAAAACAAAGACCTTATAGGGAAATTAGCTGAAAAACAAAAAGTTATTATTGAAAATCTCGCCAATTCTAACTCTTCTGAAAGGAACACAGATTTTTTTCTACCTAAGATCCGTATTGAACATTTTTCGGCAAACTATTGCGAGTTGCCAGCATTTGAAGACATGTTTTTGGGCGCAGTGCATAATAAAACGAGTCTTACTCCGATGCAAAAATTTCATTTTCTTAAGTCGTGCCTTCGGCATGAAGCATTAAGTCTTCTTAACCATTTACATATGTGTGACGCTACTTATGACCAGGCATGGGAAAGATTAGAAAAGAGGAATGAATGGTCCCGATTTTTTACAAATAGCTGCATTAAATCTTTTATTGATTTACCACCTGCACTTAATTCAAACATTGAGCTCCTTCGTAACCTATCAGACAGAGCTGACGAAATCGTCAGAGGATTAACGTCAATTAATTCTTTAAATAGAGATCCATGGCTTATTTATATTTTAGTAAATAAGCTGAACTCTAAAACGCGACAAGCATGGTCTGAGGATAGTGTTTCGGAAGAGACACCGACAATCGACCAGTTTCTAGATTTCCTTGAGCGTCGTTGCGAAGCATTACAAAGCTGCAAGGCTAACCCTCGTGAAAGTGATAGGTCAAGAAACCCAGCCGTTAAAAGCATGCACGTTTCTTCTTCCAATTCTTGTCCAAAGTTTAGGTCACCGCATGGACTTCCTCAATGTTCAGACTTTTTGAGCATGGATGTGCAGAGTCGGAGGGAATTTGTTAAGTTCAATAAAATTTGTTTTAATTGCTTAAGATGTGAATATACATAAGCTCGTTTCCAATCTAAGTTTAGATGTAGGGCGTGCAACACTCGGCACCATAGCTTGGCTTATGTTAATTCCTCATACTTAAATAGTAACCACTCAACTAACACATCTTCATCAAACGTTCCTAACTGGAGCCAAGCTAAGGAATTTACAACACAAACCCTGACAAATACATCAAGTTCTTCATCAACACCGGTTATTTCAGAACACCTTATAAATAATCATTCAATCAACATTGCAAGTAACATTCAACATACTTTACTACCAAATGCTATCAGTAAGGTCCTCAATATAAACGGTAAATATCAGCTAGTCCAAATACTTATTGATTCAGGCTCACAGATTTCTTTTATTTCTGAGTCTGAGTGTTCAAAGGCTTGGGCTCAAGAGAAGAAATAGTAGGATACCGATTAGTGGTATTGGATCCACCAACGCTGGCAGATCCAGAGGATTTATTTCGTTGGTTATAATGTCATGCTGTGATAAGTTTAGTATCCCAGTCGATACATTTGTTCTATCAAAATTAACCGCCAATTTACCGACCTATTCGTTCCCAAAAGAGGATTGGGATCATCTAAGTCAGCTGAATTTAGGTGATCCTTCATTCAATCGACCAGGCAGTGTTGATATTCTTCTAGGAGCAGACAAAGCATGAACCATTTTACAAGGCAATGTCGTTCGCAGTAAGCGAGGCTATCCAATCGCTCATCAAACTATTTTCGGTTGGATTTTGGCTGGACAGCTTCAATCCAACACAAAATGAAACGTCGTCTCTAATCACACTGTCGTAGATATAGATTCAATCTTACAATCGTTCTGGACAATCGAGGAGATTGCTCCGAAATTTGGCTTATCTGAGGAAGACATACTAATTGAAAAACATTTCAGTGAAACTCATAGTCGCGACATCTCCGGTCGATACATAGTGTGCCTTCAGTTTAAATCGCAACAAAATTTTGCTGGCACCTTGAGTGGCGCGGTTTGTCGGTTACAATTTATGGAAAGAAAATTCTCTCAAAATCTTGAGCTCTTCGCGAACTATGAGTATTTGAGCTTGGGGCACATGGCACCGGTTTCTTCATCCGATATTGGAAGATCAAACGTGTTTTATCTTCCCCATCATGCCGTTCTCAAGCCAGATAGCTCAACAACTAAGCTTCGGGTCGTGTTTGACGGGTCCCTTAACGACAAAAACGGACATTCCTTAAACGACCTACTAATGATCGGTCCACCTATACAGCAAAATCTTTTTTCGGTATGTATAGGATTTCGCCACTTTCGATTCGTATTTACGGCGGACATCGTCAAAATGTTTCGCCAGATTTTAGTATCAGAGGACGATTCTCATTTCCAAAGGATAGTTTGGCGGAAATCACCTACTGAACCACTTCAACAGTCGCTTACGGACTGTAACTTACGGCACATCTTGCGCTCCTTTCTTGTCGGTTAGGATTCTGAAACAACTCGCCAAAGACTACGAAAAAGAGTATCCGGTCGCGTCGGAAACCGTACTTAACGATTTTTATTTAGACGATGTTGCTTCTGGAGCAGAAACACTAGAAGAAGCTATCGTCAAGAAGCACCTGTTAATTGAACTTCTCTCTAAGTGCGGTATGAAACTTGATAAATGGCAAAGTAATTCCAGCGCTCTGTTTGATGGGAAAAATCCTAGTTTCCTAGACAATTTCTCTTTTGATACAAATGCCAATACGTGGGTAAAAGTGCTCGGTTTAGGTTGGAACCCGAAAAAAGACATATTCAGTTTTCGTTTAAACTATACCGCGAGTGAAATTATTACAAAGCTCCAAATCTTAAAAGACGTCGCTCGAATCTTTGACCCTCTCGGGTTTCTCTCTCCATCGGTCGTACAATTAAAAATTCTCTTTCAAGAACTTTGGAAACTTGGCTGGGATGATTAGGTGCCTGATTCAATCGCCAAATAGTGGAAAAAGTATCGTAATGAACTCCAGCTTCTTACTAAAATTGAAATACCGCGATTTCTCGGGCTCGGGCAACCTACTTTTGAATTACACGGATTCTCCGATGCGTCATCATCTGCACATGCCACGGTCATTTATTTCCGTTACCAACTCCCAAGTGGAAAATTCGAGACCAATATCGTAGCAGCAAAGCCTCGGGTAGCGCCTTTGAAACAATTGAGTATTCCCCGACTAGAACTCTGTACCGCTGTACTACTCGCGCGTCTCTTTGTTGCTGTTCAGACCTCCCTCAATATCACTTTTAAAAATATTTTTGCCTGGTCTGATTCGAAAGTAGTGCTATACTGGTTATCGTCCCCTCCGCTTCGTTGGAATTTGTTTATCGGTAATCCTACCGTGGAAGTCTTAAATACAATTCCTCGCAACCGTTGGTTTCACGTCGCGTCCCATTCCAACCCTGCTGCTTGCGCCTCTCGTGGCATTCCACCTTCACAATTAATCAGGCATCACCTTTGGTGGAAAGGACCGCTTTGGTTCCAGCAAGATGCAACAAGTTGGCCAATTATAAGAAAACCAGAAGAAGACAACTTGTTTTTTGGAGGAGAAAAGGACTAGGAATCCGCAATCACATCATGCCTCAATTACCGATAATCACCCATATGAAATCTTATCTCTACGGATTTCAAAATGGAATATTTTGCTTCGAACAGTCGCCAGAATTCATCGTTTTATCGCAAGGAGTCAGAAAAGAGCTGCGTCATCATCATCTTCACCAGCATCATCATCATTACTATCATCGCATTTAACCCAGGGGAGATTAATTTCGCCAAAATCAGCGTCATAAAATCGTTACAAAGGAAATATTTCGGTGAATATTTCAAATTTTATAACAAACATACTCGTAGTCGTTTTCCTCAAAACTGTTCAATTGCTAACCTTTCTCCTATTCTAGACAATGATAATATCCTGCGAGTAAGGGGGCGGATCGAAAACGCCAATGTTCAATTCAATGTCAAACACCCAATAATCGTAGCCAAGGGTCATGCACGCCGGGGTATCAACCGTGTTTGCTCTTATCCGCCAAGAGTACTGGGTGATCGGATGTCGTAACTTACTTCGTAAAGTAACTCATAATTGTGTTCCCTGTTTTCGCCAACGAAAAGCTACAATTTCGCAACTGATGGGTAGCCTACCCCGTCAACGACTTCAGTCTTGTCGACCGTTCGTTCATTGCGGGTGTGATTACGCCGGTCCTGTTGACTTAAAAGTGAAATCGGGACGCAAATCGACTTTTCATAAGTGATATACCGCATTATTTGTGTGTCTAGTATCAAAAGCCATACATTTAGAACTTGTAAATTCATTATCCACGGAAGCTTTTCTTGTTGCCTTTCGTCGCTTTGTTTCGCGTCGTGGAAAACCATCCCATAGGTATTCCAATAACGCGACAAACTTTCGCGGATTTGCTCGATTATTATCTGAAATGCATAATTTAGTGTTATCGCAAGAATACAATAGTCTTGTGGCAGAATCGCTAGCTCGTGATGGTATTACGTGGCATTTTATTCCCCCCTCGGCACCAGATTTTGGCGGTTTAAAATCGGTTGAACAGCATCTACGGCGAGTACTCGGAACGAACATTCTTAATTTCGAAGAATATTATACTCTGCTGACACAAATTGAAGCGCTTCCCAATTATGCCAGATTTCTGATCAAGATCTTGACCCTCTAACACCCGCTCATTTCGTTCTAGGAGAATGCTATGCCGCCATACCGGAACCTTCGATCGACGTTCCAACCAATTGACTCACCACTTGGAAAAATCTTCAGGCAAAATTACAAGGATACTGGAAGCGCTGGCAGATAGAATACTTGACGTCACTACAGCAACGTCCAAAGTGACGGCAGATCGAGAACAACATCAAAACCAATTATCTTGTCGTTATAAGAGATTCCAATTTACCACCAGGAAAATGGGCAATGGGACGAGTAATTGAGACCCACCCGGGTCCAGATGGTCTTGTACGAGTCGTCACATTTCGTACAGCTAGTGGTACACTTACTTGTCTAGTACATAAACTTGCTGCATTACCTTCCCTATGCTGAAACGCTGTTTCAGGGGCGGCGGAAAGTTCACGAATATATATAGTTTAAATTTTCTTTGACCTAAAAAAATTAACTATTTAATAATTTAATTGTACTTTGCATTTTTACTTTAAATGTACATGAGATTATGTTGTGACTCACTGCACATGTATCAAATGATATCCTCGCGATATCAAATTAATTATAAATTTTGTACTGATCATTCGATACATGTACAGTTGAGTTGAATTACAATCCACACAGCAGCATTCATCAGCCCACTCATCCAATCGTTACAAGGCTCGCGTCATATTCCCTTTTCGCTCTCTGTTAATTGAGAACTCTGTTAATTTAGAACTATTAAATTCGTAATTGTGCGTGAGTTGCTTGAAAGTTGATGGATGTTGCTGAGTGACACTCTCGTTCACTTGGATTTGGATCACCAAAGGGGTAATAATAAAATTTAAATTTCATTCGATTTTTTCATGCGTTGTTTTTTTTTCTTTCGCTTTTATTCGCGTTTATTCGGTTTTTCATTCGACTTTTTTTGTTCCTTTGGTTCGTCATTGAATTACAAAACACACACTGTTCCCAAGCACGAGAGAATCGCTTAAGCACGCTTATTCATTCCATCTCTAAATTAGGGAAAATATTAAAAATCATAGCATTTTGTTTAAGATATGTGTCAAATTCGAAAAAATTACCTGTTTACAGAAACTTTTTAACACTTTCTCCGGAAGAATTGGATACAGCCATGTCCTTAGCGATAAGGATATCCCAACACGAGACGTTCTCTAAAGAATTCGCAGCAATTAAGACCAGAGCAACGCCAAAAACATTGAAATCCTTAAACCCATTTATAGGTTCTGAAGGCCTGCTAAGGGTTGGAGGCAGGTTGCAAAATTCCACGCTCACATTCAGATAGCAGCATCCAATTATCCTCCACAGTAACCATCATCTAACCAAACTCTTGATATGTGACGCGCATGTGAAGACGCTACATGGAGGAATCCAGCAAACCATCTGCGTAACAAATACTGGATTCCAAAATTCAAAAGTAGTGTTAAGAAGCACATTCATTCCTGCACGATATGTTATCGATTCAGAGCCAAGCCATTCCAACAGAAAATGGGTAATCTGCCAGCAGCAAGAGTCCGCATTGCGCCAGCATTTACAAACACGGGAGTCGATTATGCTGGCCCCATCGATGCAAAGGCGTAGAAGGGCCGATGTTCCAAAACATTCAAGGCGTATTTTGCTGTCTTCATATGTTTGGCTACGAAGGCGATACATATAGAGTTGGTAAGCGATATGACTACCCAAGCCTTCATTGCAGCATTAAGGAGGTTTACAGCATGGAGAGGCCTGTATTCACAAATGTTTAGCGACTGTGGTACCAATTTTGTGGGAGCCAACAAAGAGCTACAGAAACTCTTACGAGAAGCAGCGATAGATTGGAAGGAAATCGCAGAAAAATTAGCGAATGATGGCACAGAATGGAATTTATTCCACCTGCATCTCCTCACTTCAGTGGATTATGGGAAGCAGGCGTTAAGTCCATCAAGTACCACCTCAAACGCATCATTGGACAAGAGGTCTTCACATTTGAAGAGCTCGCCACGCTACTCTGTGAGATAGAAGCGTGCCTAAATTCCCGACCTCTCTGCCCCATGACAACATTTCCTGACGACTTCATCGCACTGACACCCGCGCACTTTCTTGTTGGACAACCACTAATAAGTATACCACAGCCGAATATCAGCGACATAAAAACAGCGACATAATCACCTGGATAGATGGCAAAGGATCCAACGACTATATCAAGTATTCTGGAGGCAGTGGAGTTCCGAATACCTATCGCGCCTACAACACCGACCAAAATGGCATAAAATCGAGCCACAGAATCAAATAGGAGACTTAGTACTAGTCAAGGATGAACGCCTTCCATCACTTAAGTGGATATTAGCGCGCGTTATCGACAAACATCCAGGACAAGACGAACTCACTCGCGTAGTTACATTGAAGACACAGCACTCAGAATTCAAACGACCAATATCTAAATTATGCCCCCTGCCCAACACAACACATTCAGAAGACACAATAATTGAAATGAAAATCAAATAATTCAAATTCATATCATACAAATTTATAACATTCACACTATCATCCATAACTTACAGGACGGCAAATCAAAATTAATTTATCAACAAAGTTACAGCTGACAATAGCTGCTGACCTACATATTGCTTGTCAACATAATGCTAAGCAACATATGTACTATTAATCAACATACTGCTTATCAACATCCTCAAGCAACATACATCAGTGGAGATCAAACTTTTTTTATCACTGGCACTCAAACGTTTGAAATCATTTTTATATTTTGCTAAATTTGTATTGTTATTAACGTAAAATTCAATAAATTCATTTTTATGTCGTGGGGAGAATGTTGGAGCCCATCTGCATACTCGGAAAAGTCTCCAACTCTCCACGTAATTTCCCCAACTGCTATAAAGTCTACAAATCTCAAAGTGTAAAGTAATACTCGTATGTTAAAGTCAAGAAATATAAAACACTCTATAGTTAACTTTTGAAGAAAGTGTGTGTGCTCTAATTTGTTCGCCAAAATTTATAATTCAGGATTAACAGATGGATATATGGTTGCTGAGTGGGTTGATCGAACTGAGTTGGTTGTGCTGTTTGTATTGTACTATTGTTTTGATGAATGGAATGTATGAAGTATGCGATGGATAAGTTCGCAGTAAAGTTGAGTGGATCTTATGTTTGAGTGGACTATGATTTTACCATTGGGTAGTGTTGCCGTTGCTTACATTTCTGTAATACGAGTAGTTGCCCCTTTTTAATGTTATGTGCACTTTAGTTTCTCGACTTGAGTTGAAATTACACAATTTTACTAAAATGATTATTTCTGCTGCTGAGTGTTGTGTTGTTGTTTTATCTGGATGTTAATAATCATTTTGAATTATGTGTTGGACTTTTGCGAGTCTTTGCGGACGTGATTGCCTCATCGAAATCCTGCGATACTAGCGGTCCGAGTACGGTCGAGGAGGGGCCATTTGGCTACATAATCCCTGTTCCGCTTGATTTGGTATAATCGTTATTATTTTGTTGTTATGTTTAGAGTGTCGGTTCTGTGGATTTTTGTTTGAATTCTAGTGCTAGATTCCATGTAGTTTTAGTGTTGTGTTGAATTTTTGTGAAGTTGTGCGGACGTGATTGCCTCCTCGAGATCCTACGTTGCTGGTGGTCCGACTACGGTCGAGGAGGGGCCATTTGGTGACACAATCACGGTTCCGCTGAAGGTGGAACGTTTTTTATATCGTGTTGGGGGTTGGTGAATCTATGTTGTAAAGTAAGTAGATAGTTGTTTGCGTCTATGATGTCGTATGCCTGTATTAAATCTGTGTTTTTTTGTCCGCGTTTGATGTGTTACTCGGAAGTGGGCATATCTTTGTTACTGGTCGTTTTAGTTCCGCTGTCTCTGTTTTTAGTGTCACCACTCTGACCAGACCATCGGGACCGGGGTGAAGCTGTTTTATCCTGGACATGTTCCATTGAACGTGGCAGCCGTTCATCTTTGACGAGAACTATATCGCTTTCCTTAATTTGATCGTGTATTGTCTTCATCCACTTTGGTCTCTGCTGCAGTCGTGACAAGTATTCCGAACAACATCTCCACAACGATTGCAATAACGCCTGCACTCGTTTCCATCGCTTTAGGTGAATCATTTTCACCAGTTCGTAGTGTGGTTGCGGTGGCGAAACTAATGGTGAACCGATGAGGAAGTGGCAGGGTGTTATTGCTTGTAAGTCATTTACCTCATCTGATTGTGGGCACAGTGGTCTGCAGTTCAGACATGCTTCTATCTGAGTTAGAAGTGTGGTGGGCTCTTCGAATCTCGGCTACTCTTTTTATGTGAAACTTCAGTGATTTCACACCTGCTTCCCATAGATCTCTAAAGTGCGGGGAAGCAGGTGGAATGAAATCCCATTTTGTGACATCGTTCACCAGTGAATTCGCTATTGTCTTCCATTTAATCTTGGATGCCTGGAGACATTTGTGATGCTCGTTGTCTGCGCCGATGAAGTTCTTGCCGCAATCGCTAAATAGTTCTCGGCAGAGGTTTCTTCATGACACAAAACGTCGGAATGCGGCGATGAACGCTTGTGTTTTCCTATCGCTCACGCTTTATCGCCATGCATACAAATAATGCAAAGTAGCCCTTGTATTGTTTCGCGTTCCTACCTCTCCACGTTTTCACCACCACCGGTCCGGCATAGTTCAAGCCAGTGTACGTGAAAGGTCTGGATATCGTAGTTCTGGCAGTTGGAAGACTGCCCATCAGCTGTTCTAAGGGTTTCGCTCTAAACCTATAACAAATGTTTCATTTGAAAATGAAGTTTTTGACGGTGGTCTTGAGCCGAAATAACCAGAACCTCTGACGTATATACGCCATCAATCTTTGATTACTCCCACGGAGGGTCTTCTCATGCGCTTGTTTTATTATCAGGTGCACTAATGGCTCCCTGTTCATTATTGAAAGGGTTCAGTGCCTTTAGCCCTCTGAGCTCGTGTGTGTTGGTTTCTTTAAATTTCTCCGGAAACATCCTTTCTTGTGCGGCTCGTATTATCCTTATAAATGCGGTCTCAAGCTCGTTTGGAGAGATCATGACGTTTAGAGGGCCATGGTGTTGTTTTTTGTTACATAAGAACCGTAGACAGTAACCCACTATGCGAGTTACTCTGGACAGTGTTGAATGTTTGTGTAACAAAGCTTTTACTACTCCTTCTTCCAGGACCTGATGATAGACTCTCGTTGGACGTTCTTCTTGTTGAGTGTCCTGGACGTGCGGTTGTTCTGGTAATGGTGCGTCCCATCGATGTCGTAAGAATTCCGGTCCCTGCCACCAAAGTTCGTTGTCAACGAGATTTTCTGCTTGGATTCCTTTGGATGCTAAGTCTGCTGGACTAAGCTGTGAGGGAATGTGTTTCCATATCGCGCAACTTGTAAGCCGTTGGATTTGGGAAACTTTGTTGCATACAAAGGTTTTCCAGTTAGATGGATGAGCTCAAATCCAGCACAACGTTAAAAGGGAATCCGTCCATGCCATCATTTTCGATTTGTCCAACTTTAAAATTCGTCCCGTTTCCGTTAAAAGCTTTGCCAGCAAAATAGCTCCACAAAGTTCTAATCTTGGAAGAGTGATTGGTTTAAGTGGTGCCACCTTTGTTTTGGACAAAAGCAGCCTCATGTGAGCTCTGTCATCTTCACCAAGTACGCGTAGATAAACTGCAGCCGTATATGCCTTCTCCGACGCATCGCTAAACCCGTGGATTTCTACCATCTTGAGCTGCTTGCTGGTGTTGATCCAACGCGGAATGTGGATACGTTCGATGTAGGGTAAATCCTTCGAGAAACTCAACCATTCGTTCACCAGTTCTGGAGGTAATGGTTTGTCCCACTCCGATCCCTTCCACCATAGTTGCTGCATTATCATCTTCGCCTTGATAATACAAGATGAAACCCATTCCATCGGGTCATATAGCCTGGCTATAGAGGAGAGGACCGACCGTTTAGTGATGTCCTCAGTACTTATAGTGGCGACCTGGAAGGAAAATACATCAAGTGCTGGTAACCATCTTATGCCCAAAGTTTTCATGTTGGCAATCTCATCAAATGGAATGGAGAAGTTAATCCCACGCTGATCCATTGGAATGTGCTGAAGTACTAAGTTGGAGTTGCTGACATGCTTTGGTAAATGGAATCCTGCTGTCCGCAACAGTTCCTTTACAGCTTTCAACTTCTCGTGGGCTTCTTCAATGCTGTCTGCACCGCTGATGACGTCGTCGACGTAGGTTTCCTCCTTCAGAACTTGTGTTGCTGGCAGAAATCTGTGGGCCTCGTCGTCCGCCAACTGTTGGAAGACTCTAATAGCGAGGTAAGGTGCTGATGCTGTACAAAACGTCACTGTTCGTATGCGAAACATCTTTATTTCTTCCTCGGGCTGTTCTCTCCAGAGTATGTGTTGATAATGGAGTCCTGGCTGCTGACTTGAATTTGACGGCACATTTTTTCGACGTCTCCTGTAAATGTGTACTTGTATAAACGCCATCTCATTATGATTTCAATTACGTTCTTCTGCATCTTCGGTCCGATCATCGATAAAACCGATTGTTTTAAATGTCGCATCAAAGACTGTTAAGAGTAAAGCAAGCTTTTTTGCTACCCTGTTCTACAAAAATTTAAATAAAACACGGAACAATATGTAAAGGATTAAAGTTAAAGAAATTAAAGGAGTAGATTATTATAGCAATATAAAATTAATTAAGCTGTGAATATTTTAGGTTTAACATTCTCCCCTCCTTGAAGGGACTTAGGTCTTTCAATAGGAAGTCGCCGAATCTTCGTTGTAGCACCCTGAGTCTCGCCATTGCTGGTCTTAAGTGTGACTACCCGCACAATGCCATCTTTACCAGGATGCACTTGAAGCACTCGACCCAATCTTCATTTAAATGGTGCACTATTTTCTTCTTCGATAATAACGATGTCGTTGACAGTTATTGCAGAGCCTCCCTTTGCCCGTTTGGTTCGTAGCTGAAGGCTTTGCAAATATTCTTGTGACCACCTTAACCAAAACTGCTGAAAGTAACGCTGCAGTTATTGGTAGCGTGTAAGAGCTCGGATGTTGTCTTGTTGCAAATTTGGTTCAACGATTGCATTGAGAGCAGTACCAATGATGAAATGACCAGGGATGAGGGCTTGGATATTATCAGGACTCTCCGACATTGGTGTTAGAGGCCTGGAATTGAGAACAGATTCAATTTGAATTAGTAAGGTATTTAGCTCGGGGTAGGAATCTTGTAAAATACGTCTCATATGAAACTTGGCGCTCTTGACTGCGGCCTCCCACAAACCACCAAAGTTTGGAGATCGAGGAGATATAGTTTTCCAAGCAATTCCATCCGCCGTTAATTATGACCTCCCGATTCTCACGCTTAAGAAACATTTGATACAATTCGTGTAGTTGATTACGTGCTCCGATAAAGTTGGTTGCATTGTCGCTGTATATAACAGAGCACAGTCCTCGGCGACCTATAAATCGCTTAAGGGCAGCCAAGAAACTATTAGCTGTAAGGTCATCCACCAATTCCAAATGTACGGCCTTAGTAACGAAGCAAACAAACACCGCGACATATGCTTTATCAGGCGCGGTTCCTCGACGAAGAAAATGGATTCGAAAGGGGCCACAGAAATCATCCCCAACAATATTAAAGGGCCTTGACTGCTGCACGCGTGACTGAGGTAGATTGCCCATAAGTTGGTGATTAATTGCTGGTTTAACTCGTACACATCGAACGCATTGATGCACCACTTTCCGTCTCACAAGTTTGTCATGGATGGGCCAGAAACGATCTCGAATTATGTTTAAAAGTGTTTGAGGACCTGCATGCAGATGTTTGATGTGAAGATGATTTACAAGAGTGGATTGGCAATAAAATCGGATGTTTTGCGTTGTAATCAGGAGATGAATTTGATATTCGTCGTCCGATACGGAGTATCCCCTCAGCATCTAAAAACGGTGAAAGCGATTTGATGTGGCATCTAGAAGATAATTCATTATTGTTAGATAAAGTTGAGATTTCCTTTTTAAAATTAGTTAATTGCACAGATTTAACTAATCCGTGAAGAGCCATGTCTAGCTCGTCGACGTTTGGAGGTCTAAATGTACGTAAATTTATATTTTTTAGTTTTGCATTCATTTTAAATCGAAAAATATAAGAAAAGATCCTGAGTAGAGAACAATAATTATTATGAAATTTGGTCCTTTGAAGCAGATATTCTTCAGCTTGTACAGTCAAAATGATTTTTATATTTCTTCGCTCGAGCTGTGTGTCCTCAGATGAAAAAACGACGTCTGAAGTGGGCCACTCACTTTCTGCCAAATTCAAAAGCGATGGCCAGTTGAACCACAACTTGTTGCTGAGAAATTATATCGGCAGGATTTAATTCCGACACTATATGTCGCCAATGGGAAGCAAAGGTATTTTGTTGGATTACAGATATGCGATTTGTCACAAATGTCTGCCCGTTACAAGACTCTTCTGTGATCCACTGTAGCACAATTGTTGAGTCAGTCCAATAGGTGATATCCTGAAATATTGCTCCAAAAATAATCTTTAGTCGTTTAACCAGTTGAACCATCATAACTGCAGCACATAGTTCCAACCGAGGTACGCTAAGCTTCTTTACCGGCGCTACTTTCGATTTGGCACAAAGCAGCTCAACCTTTGATGTACCGTCCCTGTCGACAGACCGTATATAAATGTGGTACCTGCATCTTCGGAGCTATCAGAGAATGCATGCAGCTGAAAACCTTTAGAATGACCAAAAAATGTGCGCCTATCTATTTGTAAGTCGTTAAGCTCATGCAATTTATCCCTAAAATTCACCCAGCGATGATGAAGATCTTGCGGCAATGCTTGGTCCCATATAAATTTGAGGCGCCATAATTGTTGCATTACAATTTTAGCGAGAACAATTACCGGGTTAATTAATCCTAATGGGTCAAAGAGGTGTGCTATGTCGGAAAGTATAGTCTTTTTCGTAACTGGCCTGGAGGGTATAGATGCTATTTCGTAATGAAAACTATCAGTCTCTGGATTCCATATTATGTTCTTACTGCATCTCCGTCTTTGATTTTAAAATATTGTTCATGATCATCTAAGGGTGTGTCTTCTAAAAGCGCTCACCACTTTTTTAAACTAAAACCGTGTTTGTTTAACATCGTTATCAGTTCTATCTGAAGAGCTTTTAATTCATCAAGAGAGTCACAGCCTAGTAAGTCATCGACATAAAATTCCGTGTTGATGGTTTTTGCAGCTAAAGGAAATTAATTTTCTTCATCGACAGACAATTGTTTCAGCGCACGCGTTGATAAGAAAGTGGCAGATGCGGTTCCAAACGTGACAGTGGAATGTATATATCTCCAGTTAAATCTCTCCATAAGAAGTAATGGAATTTCCTATCAGTCGGATCTAACTGAACTTGGTGATACATTTTTGTAATGTTCGCTGTCATTATAAATTTGTGTATGCGAAATCTCAATACTATAGACGGCAGATCAGGTTGAATAATCGGTCCAACCATCAAAATTTCATTTAGGGACTTCCCAGAACTTGTTTTTGTAGACGCATCGCATACTACATGCAGCTTTGTAGAAGAACTTGATGGCTTAAGAACACCATGGTGAGGAAGAAAGTAGTGGGGTTTGGTGAAGTCTACGTCTTGTGCTATCTCCATATGTGATCGTTCGATCAATTTACTCGTAAATTCGGAGTACTGTTGGCATAATTAGGAGTTTTTTCGAAATTTCCTTTCGAGAGACAAAAATCTCCTTTTGGCAATGTCAAAAGAGTTTCCAAGTATGTTGGGACTATGCTTAAATGGCAATCTCACATTATAACGGCCAGAGTCTAATCGTGAATAATTGGCAACGAAGTTAGATTCGCATTGTTTCTCTTCTTTAGTTAAAGTTTGGTCGCAAGGAATCGAAGCTCTCAATTTGCCAAAACTGCCTTAGAGAGTTTTTCAATAGATCATCTGAAGCAGACTGAAGAGAAGTGTCTTGTATTGTTAAACTGTGTTTATTCGAAGCAATTGAGTCTGGTATTTTTTCTGCTACTACCCATCCGAATAATGTATTTTGAACGATTGGTAAATTAGGACTCAACTGAATTTGACCGACACATAGAAGGCTGAAGAATAGATCTACTCCTAGGAGTAAATCTATGCGTTATGGGAAATTGAACCGAGGATCAGATAAGTTAATATTTTTCAGAATATTCCAGTTATTTATTCCGATTTTTTTTGTCAGGGATATGGCCAGTGATGTGTGGCATCACAAGTGCTTCTACCGTAGCCTGCAAGCCGTTGATGCGAGAAGCGATGGTGAATACAGTTTTGTATTTCGCAGACGTTGTAGTGTTGTTAGCACAAGGCAAAGAGGTAAAGGAGGGAAGCCGACGAGTTCCCAAACACTGCATAAGTCTCTCGGAGATCAGGTGCACTTGCGATCCAGAATCCAACAGAACACGACATGGTATGGAACGCTAGAATGCAGGGAATAGGGATTTGTCGATGATGTTGCAGCGAAGCTAGTAACAGGAAGCCTTTGTGATGCAGAAGCAGAATTTGATGTTTGATGTGCAATAGTTGGGTGACAGCTCGAACTAAGTGGGATTTGCGGTACTGAAGAAGCGACGTTTTCACTAAGGTGCAAAAGTGTATGGTGCTTTCTACCACTATTACGACATGAACTAGATGGGCAATTAACGCTTGTGTGATCGGTTGTTTTTAAGCAATTTACACATAAACTCAGTTTTTTAATTTGGTTAATACGATCTTGAATGGATAAATTTTGGAATTTGTGACAACGATATATAAAATGGCCGGGTGTGAAACAAAAGTTGCATGTACCCTTAATGACAATAAAGGATTTTACATTGCGTTTTGGCTTATTTTTATGAGTCTTATGTATACTGTTTTCACCTTTTAAAGAATAATCAGAATTGAATAAATTGTTTGCTACAATACTCTCTAAATGCTGTGCTCTTTTCTTGAGGAATCCTGTTATTTCTTTTAGAGTGGAAAGTCGATCCATTGGAGCTTCATCATGCCATTTACCAAGTGTTGCGGCATCCAATTTAGAGGTGAGGAGAAACACTATAAGATCATCCCAATGTTCCACTGGTCGTTTTAAGTTGCTGAACCCGGTCAAGTGGTTGTCAATTTTATCCACTAAGTTTCGCAGTTCCAATGCAGATGCCTTCTGGATATTGGGAAGGTTGAACATGCAATGTATATGTTCCTGTGCTATAATTTTTCGATTTCCAAACCGTTCCTTCAACCTTGCTAACGCCACATCGTAATTGTAGTCTTCGATTTTGAGTCCTTCAAATGGTGCAATCGCAGTATCACTTAGCTTCGACAACAGGTAATGAAATTTCGCCTGTTTCGAAAGCGTAGGGTTTTCGCGCACTAACGATAAAAACCGATTGTATCAAACCATCCAAAAGAAGGAAGTTCGATTATAGGTAACTTTACCGAATCAAGGCGATGAGAATGCGAGATCTGGGACACATCCACTGAATAATCCTTTTCCGGGTGCTTCTTATTGATTAGAACTTTCATCGTAGCTATCGTAAAGAAGTACGTTTCCTCGTACTTGGATCGTTCGGGTTTCGAGACTTCCTCGTTGTCGTTGTCTTCGATTTGTCCTTGGATCCCATTAAAGGTATGGAAAGCTGACTCCAGTTCCTCCACATGTATTTGGAGATCGGGCAAAGATACAGACGACGGGTCCTCGTTGGCTTTAACGGCAAATAACCTTAGTCTATCCATTTGCTCGATGGTTACAAAACGCCGCGTTTTAAGAGCATCTAATGTCTTCAATTTGAGTTGACTAAATTTCAGAGCACTGGGGTCGGTAGCACCAGATACACCACGTTGGTCAACAAGATTTGATTTTGCTGGTAAATCATCTCCCTGTTCAGCCATAGTAATCGGAAAACACTCGCGATTGTTTTAAATAAAAAAAGGTAAGAAAAAACGGGTGATAAAGATCACGTCGGGGTCACCAAAATGTTGAGAGTAAAGCAAGCTTTTTTGCTACCCTGTTCTATAAAAATTGAAATAGAACACGATTTTATGTGATGGCAAATATAATTAGCGATTTAAATTTGGACACGGTCCTTACACTTCGAGGTTTGGAATAAGAAACAAAAAAAATTATTGTATTGGGTCTATAACTTAATTGTTATAAAGTGCGGTTTGCTAAGAGATGGCGTAACTTGTATTATTCCATAGTTATTATTCTATTGGAACATGCGTTGGAAAACTACTGCCATTGTACGTCATTTCAGTATATGTCATTCATTTGAAGCGTTAACAACAATAATTTTTTTTGCACTCAAAAATGTCGAACTTTTTGCGGGGAGTTCTTCTTCATTACTTTAATATGAAGAAAACTACTGCCGAAAGTCATCGTATTTTGGTGTTTATGGTGAAGTTTATGGTGAACATGCGCTAGCTGAGCGAACGTGCCAAAAGTGGTTTGCACGATTTGAAAGTGGTGATTTTGGCTTGGAAGACGATGAACGTCCTGGGCAGCCAAAAAAATTTGAAGATAAAGAACTGGAAGCATTACTCTATGAAGATTGTTGCCAAACACAAGAAAAGCTCGCAGAATCTTTGAGTGTCACTAAAGAAGCCATTTCAAAACTTTTAAAAGTAGCTGGATATATTCAAAAGCAAGGAAATTGGGTTCGACATGAACTCAAGCCGAAAGACGTCGAAAGGCGGCTTTGCATGTCCGAAATGCTGCTGGAACGCCACAAAAGGAAGTCATCTTTGCATCGGATTGTTGCTGGTGATGAAAAATGGATCCATTACGACAACCCCAAGCGCAAAAAATCATATGTGAAACCCGGCCAACCAGCAACGATAAAGCCGAATATCCATGGCGCGAAGGTAATGCTCTGTATTTGGTGGGATCAGATGGGTGTCCTGTATTATGAGCTGCTAAAACCGGGTGAAACCATCAATGGACAACGCAACCGAACACGATTAATCCAGTTGAAGAGAGCAGTGGCCGAAAAACGCCCGGAATATGCGACGAGACACGAGGCAATAATTTTCCATCATGGTAACGTTCGGCGCCACGTTGCTATTCCGGTTAATAACTATTTGGAAAACAGTGGATGGGAAGTCTTATCCCACCCCCCTTATAGCCCAGACCTTGCCCCTTCTGACTACCATTTGTTCCGGTCGATGCAGAACGCCCTCACTGAAATACGGTTCACATCAGAGCAGAATATCAAAAATTGGCTTGATTCATTCTTGGCTGCCAAGCCGGCCGGCGCAGTTCTTTTGGGATGGGATCCACAAATTGTCAGAAAGAAGGGAAAAAGTCATAGCTTCAGATGGGCAATATTTTGAGTAATACTATTGTACATGTTTTTATTAAATAAATATGTTTTTATAAAAAAAACGCATGAATTAAGTTATATACCAAAGGGTTTAAAGAAAATGACATTTGGTACAACATAAAATCTGATGGATTGAAAGAGCAATATGTAAAGGATTAAAGTTAAAGAAATTAAAGGAGTAGATTATTATAGCAATATAAAGTTAATTAAGCCGTGAGTATTTTAGGTTTAGCAAAGACCACTCGCAGCTTGGTTGTCATGCTGGACTCCTTAATGACCGCGTGGTGAGGAATAAAATAATGATGTGGTGTTTGCAGAATATAATCTGACTCATTTACAGGAGACATACGACCGAGTGTCAGATATTCCTGCATGGTACTTGTATACTCCTTTAGCAGTGTTGGGTTGCAATGGAGTCTCTTCTCCAACTGTAAAAATCGTTTTAAGGCACCGTGACGTGTTGGTCCCATGGTGGGATACTTGCCACCCTTAAACGGTAGAAAACCTGATACCGACCACCAGATAATCTTATGGTATTTCTTATAAAATGTGCCTCACATTCCTTTTCTTCCTCAGCTTCGTACGTTCTTCTTCGATCTCCCAAAATTTTCGGAGAGTTGTGTCGATGGTTGAGTCGAGTTGGCATGAAAAACTGTTTACTTGAACGCTTCTGGGTATCTTTCTTAATAGAATCTATCCCAGCTGGCTTTTTTGAGCGATCGGACTGGAATTCCTAGCAACCTTGATGACCTCACTGAGAAGGATGTCGCTGTAAATGTCACCACTTAATAGCATGTCTACCCCTGAAGGTATATTGAATGTTGAATCCGCCAAATATAAGCCTCGAATACTATTCCATTTACTACAGTCAATGTATTGGGCTGGAAGAATCCCGGTCAGTGTTCTAAAGACCAATGCTTGCGCCATGCCTGTATGTTAACGCTCACCGCCTCTCATCAAACAGCGGGATATGCATAAGGAATCATCTCAACTCGCCATTCAGCAAGTAGCTGATAATAACTCATCTTCTCTTTCTCCAACTCGAGCCGAGCCGTGTCATCAAAACCCTCCTGCAGCCATCACATTAGATGTCTTATGTATATACAGAGATCATTTCTCTCCGAAAAATGTTCCGCAATGTTATGCTAGAAGTCAATTCTCTCAAAAGTGAAACAAAAATACTGCATGATAAGGTCGCCAAACTCCAACACACTGCTAATGCTCTACAACAGAAACCGCTAAGCAAGTGTATTGACATAGTTGGTATACCAAATGTCGACAGTGCTAATGCACTCAGCTGTACCGTCAAGATTTTGCAATAGGGACTGCAGGTCCACGTAACGCATGACGACATCAAATCCTGCTATGTGAAATCTAGCAAAAGTGTATCAGTTGTAAGCGGTGATAACAACAATTCTGTTTTACATAAACAAAAGCCAATGAACATCGTTTGTGTGAAGCTGTGATCTTTGGAACTTAAGCGGGTTATTTTAATCAAGAAGAGGAAGGTGAAACTAATGTTGTGCATACTCGGCGTGGAGGATAGCATCAAACCAATTTTCATTAATGAGAGTTTCACGCAATTTAATAGAGCTTTATTCAAGAAAGCGAAAGAAATGCAATTTTGCTTATGTATGAGTTAATAATGGGGTTATCAGGATGAAGAAACAAGAAGGGGGTAATGTTTTTAAAATTTATCCTTTTGATGACCTTAATACTTTAATCATTTAAACTTATTTTTCAGTTTATCGTGTTTGAGTTCAACAATCTAACTGATGACTTTAATTTTTTACTCCGTTTTGCCATTTTGATAATGAACTTTGTTCAAGCGTTTTCCATTGTGAGCATCAAAACATTCGCAGCCTGCGAAAAAACTTCGATCTCTTTTTATCTCACTTGGAGTCATTTTTAAACAAGCCCGATTTAATTTTTTTATTTGAAATATGGATTTTCGATAATGAGAAAGAGCCACATCAATTGTAATAACTCCTACGCTACTGGTGGTATTGTTGTTTATATAAATGACAGGGCTATAAATTATGTAACTGAATATGTAAATTTGGATCTTAGGTGTTCAAACATGATAAGAATAAGTTGCACTATTAATTCTGAACAGACGGTTATTCTAGGTTGCTACAGACTTAATGATATGAGTAAAGAGGAATTTATTGATAAGCTACGCTATTTATTAAGCAAGGAAAAAGTAAGGAATCTTATTTTAGCTGGTGATATTAAGTTGTACGGAGACAGCGCGTAAGAAAAATAATAAACTATTCAAGCTCAAGCCTTGGATTTCTAACTATCTGGTAAACAAAATTAATTTAAAAAATAAGTTAAGAGTGAAATTTTTACAAATAATAATCATCTTCGTAGTGCTTATGACAAAATTTGTAAGGAAATTGCTATTGATGTGCCTTTATGCAAAGAAAATTTTTACATTAACAAATTTCAAAATGGTAAAGGTAATTTAAAAAAAGAATGGGGAATAATAAATGAGCTTTTTAACAGAAACAGTACTAATGGTATACCATCTTGTCTTAAACATCAAAATCAGGATATTATAAACCTAAAGGCAGTAGCTAATAGCTTCAACTTATTTTTTACTAGCGTTGCAAATAAAACGATAACTGAGGCAGGTATAACACCTAGTAATAATAATAGTAGATGTTTGCTTGAGTGTTCTAACAGGGAAAGATCAGAGCCGCATAGCTTTTTTTATGAATCAATTTCATCAATTGAGGTCCATAAAACGATTATGTCTCTGAACAACTCGACCTCCATTACTCATAGATCTTATTCTAATGCATTTATTAAGAGCATCGCATTTTATATTGTAGATATTTTTGCTCATATCTTTAACAAAAGTATCTTATGTGGTATATTTCGTGAAATGCTTAAAATTGCTGAAGTTATACCTATATTCAAAAAAGGTGACAAAAAAGTATTCAATAATTATCGGCCTATCTCTCTTCTCCCAGTTTTTTTTAAAGCTTTCGAAAAATTAATCAAAAAAAGAATTTTGTCCTATCTTGATGGTATTTCATTCTTTAGCGATAGACAGTATGGATTCCGATCTACTGAGGATGCACTTCTTAACTTCAGCAGTTCAATTTATGGAAGCATCAATAGCAAGAAGCTTACTGCAGCTCTTTTCGTGAATATAACGAAGGCTTTTGATACTGTTGATCATAAAATCTTGTTGAATAAATTGAATAAAGCCGGATTTAGAGGATTTGTTCTTAAATGGATTGAGTCCAATCTCACCAACAGGAAACAAATGGCTCCAATAGGAAATATGTTTAGTGAGTGCTGCGATATTACAGTTGGTGTTCCACAGGGATCTGTTCTGGGATCTATATTGTTCCTAGTTTTTATTAACTCAGTTTTTACCCTTAATATGAAAGGAAAACTTACAGGATTTGCTGGTGATAAAGGTTGTTCATATTCCAGCAATTCTTGGTTAGAGCTAATAACTGACATCAACCATGATTTAGAAATTTTACGACATTGGATCCGTGTGCACAACCTAGTTATTAGTGACAAAACAAAAATTATGTATTTTAATACTTCTTTGCATTTAGAACTTCCAGTCTTTATATTTCATAGTGCGTACTGCAATAATATGTTGATAAACTCTGACATTTGCTGTGAATCGCTTTCCGAAAGATCTGGTACATAACATATTACACTTCCATAGATTGCCTACCGAGCTGTTTTGTCATTGGTAACTCACAGGTCTTTAAGTATCTAGGACTAGAGTTCGATAGCTGGTTAAATTGGGATGCTCACACTACTTCCTTAAGGAAATACCTGCTGAAAACAACCAAAATCCTTTACCATTTGAGACTTTTTTGCTCAAAAAAACTTTTACAAACTTTTTATTATGGTCTTGTTCAATCCAAATTGCAATATGGTTTAACTTGCTGGGCCGGAACACACAAAACAAAATGCAACCTTCGCTTGTTTTACAAAAATATGTCCTGAGAATTATCTGGAAAAAAAGGCGCCATGAACATAGTTTCCCACTCTTTACGCATTCTCTTATATTGCCTCTAAAGTATCTTTATTTCTACAATGTTTTAAAAATATTTTTCTTAAGAAGCAGATACTCATTATATCATGATCCGAATAGCTATGGTCTTCGCAGCACTTCAATGAGTCTTGCTTTCATTCCTTCACACAATACTCATCTATTCTTAAGTTATTACTCCTCTGTCGCTGCTCGTATCTTTAATAAACTACCCATTGACATAAGGCGCTCTAGTAATTTCTTTTCCTCTAATAAAGCGGTCAAGAACTGGCTGTTAAATTTTGACCTAAATGAGATTGATAATCTATCGAAATTAATTATTTAGTAGCATGTACTTACATCTAATTATTATGAATTTTTTTTCTCTCCACCACACAATATATTTTTCTTTTTTTTTAATCTAAAATTTTCTATATTGTTTTTGTCTGACTCACTTCATTCGGCACTAGTTTTATTAACTATAGAATGTATTTATTTATTCATTCACTGATGAAAAACACTTAATATTTGTACAGTACTTGAATTTATGTAATTGTCTTTATGTTAAACTTAAGTTTGTTAAATGAAATCCACTCATAAAAATTTAAGTGCATATATATCTGTTATGAAAATTGTAAAATGGGTTTAAATTGAATGAATAAATATATTATTAAAAAAAAAAAAAGTTCCAGGTCGACGGCCTTTTGTGTAGTTCCACCGCTGACCAACCCCAGCCCATTAACCTTCATAAACGTCCTCTTTGGTTTCAGACCAAGTCGTTGGACAGCTGACTGCGTGATGAATGAAGCCTCAGACCCTGGATCTACTAAAGCTCTCAAAACTTTACTACCTCCACTTGAAGATCTAACCCTCAAGAACGCTGTAGCTAACAAAACTGGTGTTCGTGTTGACATGATAACTGGAACTCCGAAGCATTTGGACTAACGGTGGAAGTCTGGTGTGGCTGATGGTTATTTGTGTGGCTGGACGTAGATGGATGTGGAGCAAATTGCGTAGCTGAAGGTGCACCGTGTGTAGCTCTTCCCATGCTGCGCGTATTTTCGTATAGCAGAGAATGGTGACGCTGCTTACCTGAAGTGCGCTTGAACCGTTTGTAGGAGCTTTAATAACTGGAATTTTGTCTAATGCGTCTAACAAATCTGCTTTGTAGTCCGTTAGTGTTGTCTGCACTAACACACAAACCTGCTCAGAAACAATTTTGCCATCATCTACCATGATACGTTCATGGTATTTATTTGCCTGAACCATTTGATCGTCTAATATTTAAATACGAGTTTTAATATAATTCGCCCTTCTCAAACGCGCACCGTCTGCCTTCCCAAAATTCTCATAGTCCTTTTTGATACGTTCAAGGACGTTAATTTGTAATTTTCCGAAGGACATGACGTGAAAATTTATGCGAGATGTCGAAAATTATTACACAAAACCACTTACAATATGTATATTGTATATATATGTACATATGTTTTAAAATTACAACGATGGGGATTAATAAGCAAGTTATATATCTATGTAGAAAAAAAAATTGAACAGAGTGTGATTTTCAGTTATTTTATTATAAGATAAGGTAATTTAAAATCTATAAACGAGAGAAAAAACGTATTCGAGAGACTGCCGACACGACCACGCTGCTGGTAAAGTACGGACTGCTTCTTCTGGGTTTCTCCATTTTCCTCAACAGCTACCACAGCCACCAGACCCCTAACTATACCAGGCCCAAACTTTTGAGCACCATGAGTAAATCATACCCATGATGACAAATCCATCAACGAGCAACACAATTTTCTTCCAATTGGCAATGGGGATACGTTGCTTTTGTTGACACTTCATCTGTTTTAAATGCTTTTATTACCCCACTTAACTGGGTCACTTTTATCGTTGTTTATGCTTCATCTTTACTGGATGGTTTTTGATTACTCCACTTAATTGGGTCACTTTTCTGTTGGGGTATCGTTGTTTATGATTCATCTGTACTGGATGGTTTTTTATTACCCCATTGAACTTATTGGGTTATTGGCTGGCTGAAAACCTATTCTGTCGTGTGTCATCATTGCATGGCACGTCGGCTGTCTCCCAGAGTGTAATCTAAGTTATAAACATAATCGGTCTCAGTTATAAACAAATTGAGTAATACTATGAAGCAAATGGAATGAAGCAAATGGTAAAATAAATATAATGAGTAACTCATGTCACTCATATCCACATTCGGCCATCCTGGTCTTCTAGACTGCCCTCAGTAGAGTTGATTATCGTCCTCGTTTTCTTCGTCTTCTTCGTCGACTTCATCTTCGGTGTCTTGGATCCAAGGCTTGATAAAATCGGCTGCACTGTAAGAAAAGTTAGGTCCCTCATGCTGACCCACTTTGGTCACCTCGTATCGATCGTTGCTTAGAACTTTTACAACTTCGTATGACCCCAGATATTTAGCATAGAGTTTCAGGCCAGGTCCGAACTGCGTCCTCTTGACTGCTACCAGGTCTTTAAGTCTATATTTGGTAGACGGCTTCCGTCTCTGGTTGTAGTATTTCTTGTTCTCCTCCTGAATTTTTAATATTTGCTCCTTCGCTGCTTTCCTGGTTATATCACGGCTAACTTCAAAATCATCAATAATAACTTCTTCCAGAAGCGATTGCAGTTAAAGATCTTCTCCATTTCTCATGATTGTTCCAAACATCAGTTGAAAGGGACTTCTTTTAGTGCTTGGGGACACGGTAGAATTTAGTGCTCTTTGAAGTTCACCAACAAAAGTATACCACTTCTTTGAGTCCTCGACTGACATTTTAGCTAATGCTTCTACGGTGACTCGATTTATTCGTTTCCTCTGGGTACACCCGTCGTCGTTAGAACATGCTGGATGCCTTGTTGTACACAGTAGTCTTTGAAAACGTTGGCGGTGAACGCTGCTCCTCTATCTGATATGATCCTAAACGGATTGCCGAATACCTCACTTAAAATTTCCAGCTTCTTGATGACTTCCTCGCTCTTCGTAGATTTAACTGGGTAGATCCACACAAATTTCGTAAACGCATCGACTACAACAAGCAAGTAATTGTAGCTTTTATTTGTTGAAGGTAGTGGTCCCAAATGGTCAATATGTAGTGTGTGGAGTGACACGTCGCTTTTCTAAATAGCATTTAGGAACCCTTCCTCTTTTCCACTTTTCCTAGCTGCCAAAATGCAAGCCACACAGTTACGAATCACCTTTTCTACTGCTTTACCAATCTTCGGGACAAAATAGTCCCGTTTAGTGATAGCTTCTACCGTACTAGCTACAATGTGTCCTTTATCGTGAATGTTTCGAAGAATTTCTCGCTGCATTACCCTTGGTACAACGAGAAGATGACTTCCGTCTACGAATTTGTATAGTAGACTATTCCTTATCTCGAAATCTTTGTGTGACCCTGTGAAGGAAATACTCGTAATACTCATGATTAATTCTCAATACTCATCTTTATTTTGGTCCCGCTGCAGTCTCTGGACAATACCATCTTCGACCCTCATGACTGAAGGGTATTGGCTAAGCGCATCGACGTGTCTCATCGACGCTCCTGAGCGATGCAATACCTACAGTCAATTTTCCTGTAGCAAAATTGTCCACCTGGCAACCCTTGGACATAGATAGCTTTTGTTCATTGTGGCTTGAAAGGCTTTGCAGTCCGTGTAAACTTTAAACCTTAGCCCTAACAAGACTCGTAATTTCTTTATACATTTCATCAGAGCCAAGACTTCCTGCTCGTAACTCGTATAGTTGTGTTCTGCCGATGATGCCTTGAAACTGAGATAAAAGACAGGGTGAAAGTTTTCTTCATTTTTTTGGAACAGTTTTCCTCCGTATCCTGTCATGCTGGCGTCCGTATGTAGTTCCGTTTCTAACTTTGGATTAAAGAGTTTCAAAACGGGCTCCTTGCTCAGAAGATCTTTTAAGGTTGCAAATGCTGCGATCTGGTCTGCTTCGAAGCGGAATGGGGCATCTTTCTTAGATAAATCCGACAAAGGCTTAGAGTGATCGGCGTAATTGGGCACGAACTTTCTGAAGAATCCTGTTAGACCCAAGAAGCTTTGTACTTGTTTTACGTTAATGGGTCTGAGAAATCCTTGAACTGCTTTTAACTTCTCGGCGGACGGTTTTATACTGCCATTCTCCACTACATGCCCGAGGAATTCAACGTGCCTACTTAGAAAGTTGCACTTCTCCCACTTTATCCTAAGGCCGTTATCTTCCGCCACCTTCAACACAACGATAAGCTTCTTGATGTTTTCGTTCTCATCTTCAGCTGCTATAATAATATCATCCAGGTAAAGCAACAAATTTTTTTGACGTATTAGGTCTCTGAAGATTGTGTTTGCGAACCGTTGAAAAACGGTGAATTGCACAATCCGAATGGGACTTTTGGGAACGCGTACTGTCCATCTAGCGTGATGAATGAAATGTATTTTCTGCTTCCCTCGGCAACATTGACGTGAAGGAATCCATTCCGGAGATCAAGAGTCGTGAAAACTTTTGCTTTGTACAGCTGCTCCAAAACATCTTACATTATTGGTAGTGGGTATCTGTCCTTAATTATTTTAGTATTCAGCTTTCGATAATCCACGCACAGTCTGGTTTTGCCATCTTTTTTCTTAACCAGCACCACTGGGCTGGGATAATCCGACCGACTATGTTGTATTATTCCTTCTTCCAGCCATTCTTCAATCTGTTTATTAACGATTTGTCTTTCGGGTTCGGCTAACTTCCTCGCCTTTTGGTAAACTGGGATTTCATCTTGAACCACCAAATTCATTCCTATGCAGGAACACTTTACCTTTTTGGGAGAATACGTGGCCACTATGCCGGATATTTCTTCTTTAAAGTTGTCGTTACCAATGTGTAGCTCTGTCTCAATTTCATATTTCTTCACATTAAACAATTCTATCTTTGAGATATCATTTTCCTCCAACTTGTGTAAGACTTGTCTCTGTGCTCTAGGGTTTTTTAGTTTTCGTATACTCACTATTTTCCCATGACTTATGATAAGCTCTACATTTCTGATGAATTTATTGCCCAGTAGGATCCGATCGGAAATCCACTCATCTGGCACAACTTGAAATCGTAACCAGTAGTTAATGTTGTCGATATGTATTGGAACTGTAGTGGAGCGTTGCCAAATCCCTTTAGAATCATTCCAGGTTTAATTGGTTTCTTGTAGCTAATTTGCCTATGAAGTGACTCATGCATCACCGATACATCACTCCCATTATCAATAAATGCGTAGTAGTCTTCTCCTGATATTGTTACCTTTACATTGTTTCCATCTGAACATATTCGTTGAACTTTTTGGACTCCTCCGGTGTCCTTATCCTTATCTTTATCTGCGCAATTGGAAGACACATGCCCTAACAAATTACACTTAAAGCATTTCGTTCCTCTTCCCTTATCCGGACAGTCCTGCGCAATATGTGACGGCGATCCACAGTTATGGCACCTCTTGCTTAGCGTCCTTCTTCCTATGCTGACCTTTGGTGCACTAGCTTTGGCGTCGGCCTTCTGCTGCGGTAGTTGCCTTTGCATTCTTTTATAACATTCCATCTTACTTTTTAACTCGCCTATGGTTGATGCTTCGTACATGATTGTCTTGCTGTTTATGGAATCGGGAATCCCAGCTATGATGTACTCGATTGCCGATGATTCGTCAATGTTCCCTCTACTTGCAAAGTCAAGTGCCATGCTCAGAGCAGTATAGACGTATTATTTTTCTGTCCGGTAGCAGCTAACCTCTAACCGTTACAAACTAACAAGTTGAAAGTGCGCGCAAAGTACAGACATTTATAATACATACATTTACCTTCGAAAGCAATTTCATTGTTTGGCGTTCATATCTATCGCTTGCTTTAAGGATCGTTAACTGTGATATATCAACACAACCACCATGCCAGACCCACCAAGTACCCGTTCGATCTCGAAATCGACGCAAAATAAATCGACAACATCCTCCCAAGTAAGTTCACCTTCCTTGAAACGAAATGACACCAACTCTTCAATCATCAAAATTGATATATTGGAGAGCCGCCTTGATAAATTCTGTAAATTCATCAAGGCAACAATAAAAGATGAATGCAATAAAATAAGCAACGGTCTTCAACTCAAAATTGAAGAAATGGAAAAAAAATGGGAAGAACGCTTTTCATCAGTCAATGCGGCGGTAGAAAACATCACAAAAAGAATTGAGGACATTGAAGCTGTTTCTACGTCTACATTAGTGGAAACCACATCTGCGAACAAAGAAATGCTTGCCCTCCAACAACAAATCGACAACCTTGAACGCAAGCATACTGCCTGTGATGCCGTGCTCTTTGGCATTCCAAGTTCACCTGAAGAAAATTTATCTTCTATCTTCAATCGTTTATGCCACACTATTGAATGCAAACCGCCAACACTTAAAAATGCATTCCGTGTGAAAAAATACGAGATATTGAACAACGATTCGTCATCGCCATCACCGATCGTACTTAAGTTTGGTAGCCCGCAAGAGCGAAACTTTGTGCTGAAGTCAGCTGCTCTCTATCGAAAAAGCCAACACAGAGAGTTGAACCTTACTGACGTCGGTATGGATTCGCCACACAAGTGCTACATCAGCGAAAGCCTTACACAGAGAGTTCGCCTGCTTTTACGTACCGCTACTCAGATGAAGAGAAAACGACAACTGTTTGCTGTGT
Organism: Volucella zonaria; assembly: GCA_963966105.1. Lineage (NCBI taxonomy): Eukaryota > Metazoa > Arthropoda > Insecta > Diptera > Syrphidae > Volucella > Volucella zonaria. The sequence continues at coordinate 119,909,827 of OZ014530.1, forward strand.
TCACGAAATTTGGCTCTTGGATGTGGAAATGTGTCTAATAGATTGTGGTGCTGTTTGCGGTAGGCTAATTGAGAATGGTTAACAACAACAGTATTTTTAATCATAAAGACGGTGTGAATGCTAGATCAACTTTGTGTCTGTTAAATGTTCTGTCGAGATACAAGAATGGTTTCAATGTATGTCATATAAACGCTCGAAGTCTTAACCAGTGTAAGCGAGACTACTTTCGCTATTTGTTTACAAATTCAAACATAGATGTGATCTGTATTAACGAAACTTGGTTTAAACCTAAGTTTGAAAACTTTGTGTATGATATTGAGGGTTACGAATTATATCGCAACGACAGAATAACCTGTACAATGGGCGGAGGAGTGGCAATTTATTGCAAGTCGTCTTTAAAATGTGATGTGTTAGTAAAACCTGTCGACACTGATGTTGAATACATTATTGCTGAGATTCATGATTGAAGTGTTAAATGTTTGGTTTCTTGTTGTTATAACCCTAACCGGAGATTTTCATGTGAACCATTTTTTTCTGCTCTGTCGGAGTTTTCACCCAGATATGTAAATATTATTGTATTAGGAGATTTTAATGCTAACTTATTAAACAACAATTCTCGGTCGCGCCAATTGGTGGATCATGCCTCTTCGAGTGGTCTTTATGTTGTCAACACGTCCTGTCCAACTTGTTTTCGTACAGATGCACCACCGAGTCTTCTTGATGTTGGTCTTGTTTCAGATCAATCAGCAATTCTTCTATTTGACCAAATTTGCCTGGGTGGTGTTTCTGACCATGATATGTTGATTTGCACGTATGATATTAATTTTTCTCATATCAATAAGTCTACGACCTTTGAATTTAAAGACTTTAAGTCTATTAACATCAATGCTCTGCAAGTTGCAGCACAAACAACCACTCCCTGGTTTCTTTGTAGACAGAGCCCAGATCCAAATGAACAAATTAATCGTTTTCAGTTATGTGTTGCCCAACTCTATGAAGATTTCGTGCCTGTTAAGACTGTTTTTGTTCGCAATAAGACCTTCCCTTGGTTTACTGCGGAAGTTTTAAATGCGCTAAAAATCAGGAATAAGCTTTACAGCAAATGGAAGCGAAATCGTTCTTGTTTTAATTGGGTCGCTTATAAAAACGCTCGTAATACAGCCACTAGCATTGTGCGTGATTCGAAACGAAATTACTATTCCTCTAAACTCAGTATGTCTTTGCGCTCAAAGGAACTGTGGAGGAATCTTCGGCAAATTTGTGTTAGCAAAGGAGGGAATGATAACTGTTCGTTAAATTCAAATGACCTAAATGCACATTTTGTAGACAATGCAATGGCTGGTGGTATGTTTGATTTTCATCCGAACACCTTTACATCAGTGCAAAGGCAAGCCGATTTTGAGGTAACAACTGACACTGATGTAATTTCAATTATTGCCTCCATTAAGTCAAATGCAATCGGTGAAGATGGTATACCAGTCAAATTTCTAAAAATAATTTTACCTAGTATTGTAAGCCACATAACTCATATAATTAATTCATGTATTGTGACATCTACCTTTCCCCAGGTTTGGAAACATGCACGGGTTATTCCGATTGCCAAAAAATCGAACGCAAGTTCTGTCAACGATTTTAGGCCAACAAGCATTCTCCCATGTCTATCAAAAGTATTTGAGAGAGTCTTATCCCGCCAGATCAAATGCCACTTATCCTTCAACTCTCTATTGACTTCTTCTCAGTCAGGCTTTCGAGAAGGGCATAGTTGTCAGTCGGCAATGGTGAAGGTTTTGGATGATGTAAGGCAAGACTATGATAAAGGGCTCGTGACATTACTTTGCATTCTCGATTTTTCAAAAGCTTTTGACAAAGTGAATCACAAAATTCTTTTATGGAAGCTTAAACACCTTTTCGGGTTTAGTGAAAGAGCTGTTAAACTTTTGCAAAGCTACTTGTCGAACCGATTTCAAAGGGTCGTTTTTGGTGGAAGGATTTCCTCTGTTTTGCCCTTATTACAAGGTGTTCCTCAAGGTTCCATCCTTGGACCGATTTTATTTTCCATGTTTGTCAACGATTTGCCATTGGTATGTGTACATACTCGTATGCATATGTACGCAGATGACGTTCAATTATACATGTCTATGCCTATGAATCGGCTTGACGAATTAGTTTTTTGTTTAAACAGGGATTTATCAGCGATTAATGGCTGGGTAGACAAACACGGGCTGCTGCTAAATCCTTCTAAGTGTCAGGTTCTACCCATTTCAAAAAGCAATTTCGAACTGAGTCTGGTGCCAAATATATGCATATCGGAATCGAAATTGGCAATAGTGGAGTCGGCTACTAGCCTTGGGTTCGTAATAAACCGCAATCTCTCCTGCAACAACCACATAAACTACGTCATTGGTCGCATTTATGGTTGTTTGCGTAGACTGTGGTTGGCTGCAAACTTCACACCCTTTGAAACTCGACGGAAGCTCGTCCAAGCCCTTATACTTCCCATAATAACATATGCCGATGTTGTTTTTAGTAGCATGGATTCGTTGTCGGGTAATAAGTTACAAGTAGCCTTCAATGATGCAGTTAGATACATTCATAGACTACGCAAATACGATCGGATATCGGTCTATGTGAAAGATTTATTGGGTTGCACTTTAGTACAATACATGTGTGCAAGAAATTGTATATTCTTACACAAAATTATAATGACAAAAACGCCAAATTATCTGTTTTGCAAGCTTGAGTTTTCTTCTTCTCGCAGAACACTTAATATAAACTTACCAAAATTTAAATATCTCAACTCATCAAGGTTCTTTTTCGTTCACGCCGTGAGGTTATGAAATTCTCTGCCCCTGAGTATCAAGGGCATTAGCAATGCCGCAAGCTTTAAAACTTCAATATTTAGGCATTTTTCTACTCAGCAACAATAAAGATTAATGTATATCTATCTCCTCTTTCTCTTACTTCTTACTTTTCATCTTCGTTGACTTTCCTTTCTTTTCTATTCTTTTAGTTCTTTTTCTTTGTCTAATCGTTCACATAAATTATATTTTTAAAAATGCTAAGCTTGCTTATTTCAGTAATCTTATGAATTATTTTTACTTTTGAAATCTTACATATCTTTAATTTAAACATCTAATGTAATGGAATTAAGTTCTTATTTTAAATATCAAGCCTAAGTACTATAAGAGACCTATGTCTTAATGTACATACCATGTTATCTAGTAATAATAATAATAGTAATAATAATAAATATGCAGAACAAACAAACTGCAGCACATCAAAAAAAAAATAAAAAATCTGGACCACGGCGTACAGATATTCCAGAAAATTTTCTCCATTTGTCTTCTTACGTTTCTCCAATAGCCTGTGAATTTCTACTGCAGATGGTTTCTTTCCAAATTCTTTTTCCAACCTTGCTTTCAACGTGGTCCAATTAGCTACACCACCGGTGGCCTCCACAGCCAGTTTAGCTGCTTCCTTTAACAGTCGTCGTGCGTATAAGGATTTTTGCACATCGTTCCACTCACACGTACTCGAAATTTCTTCGTATTCTTTCAGCCAGTCCTCATAATTTCGGCTTTCTTCTCCGGAGAACTTTTCTAGAGATTCTTCTATATCTTTGAAAACAAAATTATTTTTTGATGACATGGTTATCGTATCTTCGTTATTGTCTTGTTCAGATTTTTGCGCGCCGCAATCTTCGTCTTATTCTTCTTTATGTTCTTCGTTTTTTTCACTCACGCACTCTTCGTCTTTATCCTCGTTATCTTCTTTTTGGGTCCGTTCAAATCTGTGGTCTTCACTTAACACTTCGTCGTCTTTCGCGAAAGCCAACACGTCATTCGCCCGAAATTTTCAAAAATTCGCTCTATTAAGTCTGTTTTCACTGAGTGTCGATAGGAAATCCCTTTTCGCCGCAAAAATTCCTGTAGCTGCTTAACCGTGAGATAATTCACACTCAAAATTTTTAATTCAAAATACCGGTGATCCCGGTTGAGCCCCCATGTAGAAAATAAAAATTGAACAGAGTGTGATTTTTAGTTATTTTATTATAAGATAAGATAATATAAAATCTATAAACGAGAGAAAAAACGTATTCGAGAGACTGCCGACACGACCACGCTGCTGGTAAAGTACGGACTGCTTCTTCTGGGTTTCTCCATTTTCCTCAACAGCTATCACAGCCACCCTAACTATACCAGGCCCAAACTTTTGAGCACCATGAGTAAATCATACCCATGATGACAAATCCATCAACGAGCAACAATTGGCAATGGGGATACGTTGCTTTTGTTGACACTTCATCTGTTTTAAATGCTTTTATGGCTGGTTTTTTTTTACCCCATTGAACTTATTGGGTTACTGACTGAAAACCTATTCCGTCATCATTGCATGGCGCGTCGGCTGACTCGCAGAGTGTAATCTAAGTTATAAACATAATCGGTCTAAGTTATAAACAAAATGAGTAATACTAGGAAGCAAATGGAATGAAGCAAATGGTAAAATAATTGTAATGAGTAACTCATGTCACTCATAGCCACATCTATATATATCTATATATGTACATTTTTGTGTACAGTGTAAGTAATTATAATGGAAAGGACTCACTTGAACTTCCGACTGATGATTTCCTTTTAATTACTTCCAGGTATGCACAAGTACGTAGATGGCTGACCTCATGGGAATTCGGTACTCTGCGTGCTGTTGACAAAACGCCAAATGGGCATAGTACCCCGGCGTTAAATCCCGTACCTTACAAATTAATTTGTATCGTTCACTTGATAATAAAATAATAAAATAAAATGTACAATATTAACATTATGAAACTTCAGTGTTGATAATGTCGTTTATAAATATGTGTGTAGAAGTATATCTATATGTAAATTATTGTGTTGGCAAACGTACTTGTACAATTTTTTGTTGATTTTGTATTAAAATTCTTGATCCGGCTTAAAGGACCAAATGTTGCTTTTCCAAAAAAAAGAACCTTTTCAAAAAATAAACGACTATGTCTTTTCGATATCTTAAACGTTGTAAAACTTAAAACTGAAAATCTAATCCAAAATGTTATTTTTATAATTGACATTTGCGTCGTGACATATATTTTGTTTTAGTACAGGTTTCGTTTGTTTTGTAAATTACCTGTTGACATTTCTATGTTTTAATTATTTTGATTACACTTAATTTGAAATTCATATATTTATATTTAAATACATATGTATTGTTGTATATGTATGCGCAACTTGTAAAATCTAAATCATATAATATACTCTCTCTCTCTTTTTCTCCAATTGAATTAATGTTAATGTATACCTAAGATAGAGTTAGTCAATAAATAGTCATCAACCGATAAGCAAGTGGTCTTTCAATTTAATAAATAGCACATGGTGTCAGATGTGTCTAAAGTCAAACACAAAGTCCTACAGTAAAGTAACATAGTGAATAAGAACACACAAACAAAAAAAAATTATAATATACAATATAATAAAAGTTTAAAGTCGTAGTGTGTTATAGTGAAAGTACAACTCATCATCGTGATATACCTATTGAAGTGAAGGTAACCTATAAAAGAAGTACCAACCACGTGCCGAAGAACTGGATAACGAAAAATCTATTTCGGACTCAGAGATATCCATTGATCCTGAAGAAATTGTTCAACCTGACACATCAAAAAGTTCGTCAAACTCAGTCATTCAAGAAACTCAGTTAAAAGCAGTGAGAAATATAATGGAGTTTTCATTTGGAGCAAAGCCGCCAAAAGAAATTAACTTTACCCAACCAAATCTCATTGCATCATGGAAATTCTGGGTGCAAAAACTCGATACTTTTCTAGACCTCGTTGGTATTAAAGAAGACGAAAGAAAGATCACTGCAATTTTGTCATACATTGGTGACGACGGTCTTCGCATTTATAACACCTTTCCCAAAAATCTTAAATTTGATGAGATCAAAAAGAAATTTGAAGAATATTGCGCACCCAGAACCAACATAGTATTTGAACGTTTCAAATTCTTATGTGCAAAGCAGAAAACAGCTGAATCGATGGATCAATTTTTAACTCATTTGAAAGAACTGGTTCAAGCATGCCAATATGGCACGCTTCAAGACTCAATGGTAAGAGATGTATTTATAATTGGATTAAATGATGACAAGCTGAGGCGTCTGTTACTTGACATTGACGACCTCACACTGGAGACCGCAGAAAAGCGTGCGAAATCATACGTCCTTAGTCAGTCTCAGTCCCAGGAGATGTCATCAGTGGTCATGGAATCGGAAACCCAAATCAACTACATCCAGAAATCGAGCAAGAGCAGAACACAAATCGCCAAACAGCACAATAAGCAGCAGTCCACTCAAAAACAGAATACCAAACAAAACTCCTCCCCGAGTACCACCAACCAAAATGTCAAAATGAGAGATTCCAACAAACGATGTGAACGTCAGCGCATGGTCAAAGATGTCACATTTGTAAAGGCATGAACCATTTTGTAAGATACTGTAAGTCAAACAAAGATATAAAATCATTTACTTTAAGTAATTACAATAGCGATAACAATAATAACAATTGTAATAGGAATAATGACTTAGATTTAGTTGATAATAATGATTTTTTTATTGGTTCGGTAAATTGTGAAGAAAAAACATTAGATCCAAATAGTTTTGATAACATAAACTTAAAGTCTAATATGCATTTTAAAGAATTTTTTGTAATTAATGATAAAGTATTCAAAATTGAGTTGGACACGGGAGAAGAAGCAAATGTAATGGGCTTGAATACATTCAAATATATCAACTCGTGTGGAAATCTAGTTCTTAGCAAATGTGTAGGAAAATTAACTGCGTTTGGTGGGTCGAAGGTTAATGTTCTTGGCCAGTGTCAAGTAAATGCTTTTCTAAACAAAAGTAAAGTCAGGCAAGAGAAATTAAACTTTTTTGTAGTTAATGAAAACGTAAGTACAGTCCTAGGTAAACACGATTGTTTAAGATTTGGTCTCGTTAGACAGCTTACGGTATCATCAATTAATCTGATAAAAAATGAGTCGAATGTTTTGATTAAGAACATTGAACCTGAATTCAGTCACTTATTCAAAGGATTAGGTTGTTTAAATGGAGTATTTAAACTTAAAGTTAATCCTCAAGTGAAACCAGTCATTGATGCACCTAGACGTATTCCGTTTAAACTACATCAGAAATTAGAACAAGAATTAAAGCGAATGGAAAAAAATGAAGTCATAGAAAAAGTCAACGGCCCAACTGAATGGGTAAATTCAATTGTTTTGGTTGAAAAGACTGATGGTTCATTGCGAATCTGTTTGGATCCAAGAAATCTCAACAAAGCATTACAAAGAGAACATTATCCAATTCCTAATCTAGAATTTATTAAATCTAAACTGTCAGGCTCAAAATATTATTCCACAGTCAATGCTAGTAAAGGTTATTGGATGTTAAAATTAGAGGAAGCAAGTTCTGATTTGTGCACTTTCAATACACCTTTTGGAAGGTATAAATTTCTAAGAATGCCGTATGGGGTAGAAGTAGCACAGGAAATTTTTCACCGCATGACACATGACTGAAATTTTTATTGATTTAGATGTGATCATCTATATAGATGACATCTTAGTTTATGGTAATAGTATTCAAGACCATAACAAAAAATTAGTTCAAATACTAGAACGTATGAATAAAGTTGGTTTGAGGCTGAATAAAGAAAAATGTAGGTTCGGGTTAACTGAAATCAAATTTTTTGGTCACATATTTAATGAACCTGGTGTAAATACCGATCCTCAAAAAGTCGAAGCGATATTGGATATGAAGTCTCCAACTTCTGTGCCGGAACTTCAAAGGTTTTTGGGTATAGTGACCAATTTCGGCTCTTTTATTCCTAACTTATCTAACGAAACAGAACCATTGCGTCAATTGCTTAAGAAAAATGTTAAATTTCAATGGAATAAATCATTGGAAAGTGTTTTCACAAAATTAAAATTACTTGTCTCAACGCCACCGGTTCTTGCGTATTTTGATCCCAAAAAGTCACTTGTTTTATCTGTCGATGCTTCACAGTTTGCGGTAGGGGGTTGTCTTTTACAAGGTGGTCGTCCATTAGCTTTTGCGTCAAAGACCCTTACCGACTGTCAAAGAAATTACGCTCAGATAGAGAAAGAACTCCATGCAATTCTTTTCGGCTGTGAAAAATGGCATCAATTTATTTATGGTCAAACCATATTAGTCGAAACAGACCATAAGCCACTAATACCTTTATTTAAGAAAGCGTTGGTACATGTTCCGCCAAGGCTACAAAGGATGATGCTTCGTCTTCAAGCCTATGATTTAGAAGTCATATACAAGCCTGGTAAAAAGATGTTAGTCGCAGGTATGCTATCAAGGGCACCTCTATGTCATAAAGAGGAAAGTATTATAGATAAAGAAATAAAAATTCATGTTGGTCTTATAAATTCAAGTCTCGCCATTACAAAACCAATGCTCCAAGAAATTCTTGTAGCAACCAGTGAAGATGAAACCTTACAGCAACTGCGTATCTTTATTCAGGGTCATTGGCCCGAAAACAAAAAAAGAATTAGTTCTGAAATACAGAAAATTTGGAATTATAGACAGGAGCTAACAGAAATTGATAATCTTATTTTCAAAGGCCATGCGTTAGTCATTCCTCATAAAATGAGGAGAAAGATTCTTGGGCATATACATGGTGGTCACCCAGGCATAGAAAAAAGTAAACAGCGAGCTAGAGGTACGGTATTTTGGCCTCATATGAATTTAGATATTCAAAAATATGTAGAAAACTATGTCACGTGCAAAAAATACCAAAATTCAATGATTAAAGAGCCTTTATTGCCACATGAATTGCCAAATCTTCCATTTCAAAAGGTAGGCATAGACCTTTTTGAATGGAAAAAGGAGTTGTATCTAATATTGGTAGATTATTACTCCAAATTTATGGAAGTCATTAAACCCAAGTCAGCAAAAGCAACTGAAATTTTAACTCACTTAAAGTCAATTTTTGCGCGGCATGGCATACCATCAGTAGTGATGTCCGACAATGGTCCACTATTCAATTCGTCAAAATTCAAAGAGTTTGCTAGTGAATGGATGTTTGACCACATCACCAGTAGCCCGTACTATCCAAAATCCAATGGCTTGGTGGAAAGAACTATACAAACTGTAAAAAAAATGCTGACCAAATGTTATGAAACCAATGAAGATCCATATTTAGGACTTCTCAATCTTCGAGCCAATACACAGTTGAATTACTCTCCATCACAGCTGTTGATGTCAAGAAAGCTTAGGACACGACTTCCGACGCATAATATACAACTAAAACCGGCTTTGGTCGATGAAAAACTATACAGACAGCAAGTACCGGATTACCAGAACAAAATTAAAGTTTATTATGATAAAAACTCAAAAGAACGAGCTGCAATTGAAGAAAATATACTAGTTTACTTTAAAAAAAATCCGGGTGGTCAATGGGAAAAGGGTAAAGTGGTAGAAGTAACCGAAATGCCAAGATCTATGGTAGTAGAGCACCAAAAAGGGAAGCGATAGTGACGTAATAAAAGGGATATTATAGAAGATAAAAGTATTGCAAATGCAGAGGAAGAAAAAATAGTAGCTAACACACTAAATCTACGATCCGACAAACAGCTTCCTAGATTTTAGATTCAATTACAGTTTTGCTTCTGATCTCGAAAATGATAAAAAAAAATTAATTGAATTATGAATTATGAATTATTTCGATTGCTATTTGATTATGTTTATTTCCATTTGTTTTTCAAAGGGACATGTTGTATATGTATGCGCAACTTGTAAAATCTAAATCATATAATATACTCTCTCTCTCTCTCTCTCTTTCTCTAATTGAATTAATGTTAATGTATACCTAAGATAGAGTTAGTCAATAAATAAGGACTGAACCGAATAAAATCTGTAAATTTTAATACGGGCTATACTTCCAATGCGTAAAAATTGCCATCCCATTTTGTAGCCAAATTAGCCTGTATATTCTCTAGTTTTAGCTTGTTATTGATTTTAGTTCGGAGATGTTTCAAATATTTATAAAATAAGAGTCAAGAGGAACACCGTAAAAAGATCATCGATAAATGGCTCGAAAATACTTCGCGTCCAAACCATTTCATCGCAAAAGATTTAAACATAGCACGCAGTACAGTGGATTCTGTTATTAAACGATATTTGTAGACGTTGACAGTTAAGGGAAAACAGAAAAGTGGAGTTAAAAGTGGAGCACATGATACAAATTTGGACAGGAAAATAGTGGTTTCCATCGTAAAAAACCGGACTATGTCATCCAGAGATGTTGCTCGGAAATATAATATCAACGAAACAATGGTACAAAGATCTAAAAAACGTAACGGTCTAAAAACACGAAAAAAAACAAAAAATACCAAAAGTTACTGAAAAGCAAAAAAAAAAAAATCATAAAAACACGAGCTCGAAAGCTATACGAGTTGATCGGCAACAAGAAAGCGTGCTTGGTTTTGGATGACGAAACTTATGTCAAAGCCGACTTTCTTACTCTTCCAGGTGCGCAGTTTTACAACTCGTTTGAAGCTGAGATTCTTCCGCAATCAACAACATCGATTGGGATGGAAAAATTCTGGTCAAAATATCTCGTGTGGCAGGCCATTTGTCAATGTGGACACAGAAGCTCATCGTTTATTACAACGGGAACAATTAACGGAGAAGTGTATATTAACGAGTGCCTAAAAAAACGGTTGATTCCTTTCTTAAACAAACACTAGGGTTCAACATTATTTTGGCCAGATTTAGCTTCAGCTCACTATGCTCATGCGACGTTGAGCTTTCTTGTTGCTAAAAATGTCGACTTTGTCCCAAAAGACATGAATCCACCCAATGTCCCACAGTGCCGTTCCATTGAAAGGTATTGGGCTATGGTCAAAGCTAAATTGAGGAAAAGTGAACAGTGCGCAAAGGATGTAAAAGATTTTAGTGATAAATGGAAAAGAGCGTCCAAAAAGATCACGGATGTAACTGTCACCAACGTTATGAAGGACATTCGAAAGAAGTTGAGGAAAGAATGGGAACCCAAATAATTTTTTTTATTTTTTGTAATTGTGAATGAATTTAATAAAAACAGAGTTTTAAAGCAAATAAAAAAAATTTACATGAATTATGAAAATGTATTTTTTTTTTACTTTGAAGTTTCCAAATTTTATTCGTTTCAGTCCTTAGTCATCAGCCGATAAGCAAGTGGTCTTTCAATTCAATAAATAGAACTAGGGGCAGCGCAATGCTCACGCATCGGTCCATCTGGACAGATTTCGCATTCACATTAAAGGTGCTCATCATTTCATCGATCACATCATCCACCCTTGCGGTACGCATTGATGGTCGTCATTGGCGATATTTGAATGGGTTGCAACTGTCAGACCCAAGGTTCGACAACCCAGGCAGTATCGACCTACTTATTGGAGCTGACGTGTGGGGAATAATCGTGCAAAGTGAAGTCATTCATGAGAATCCTCACGAGCCCCCCGCTCAACTATTCTGGGTGGTGTTTGGTCCAGCTGTAACCCCATCTTCTACAGAACCTCAGTGCGCACCTCATGGATGAGGAGATTGTCCACAAATTTTGGACATTGGAGGAGGTTCGAGAAAATGAGCCCGCTGATGGTGAATGCTGGCGATTCTTCTCATTGACGCACTTTCGTACGTTGTAGGAGCGCTACGTCGTGCAAATACCTTTTCGTCTTGGCGCCCCAGCGCTTGGAGATTCGTATGGGAATGCCATAAGGCAGTTTCATAATTTGGAGCAGCGTTTGGTCAACAAACCGGCGCTGCAAGAGAAATAAGTGGCCTACATGCTCGAGTATGCGGCACTAGGGCACATGGAGCCCGTCGATCAACGAGACGATCACACTGCTGACTACTACATACCACAGAATGCGGTAACCTCTAAGTTCCGTGTGGTCGGACGGGTCGGACTTCTACGGGTGCCTCCTTAAATGACATCAAGCTGGTCGGTCCTACAATCCAGGAGTCTTTGGTGAACATTATCTTTCGGTTCTACCGTCATGGTATGGCATCAAGTCGGTTCAACTCGATACGTGCACTCCATCAATGTGCACTCGACAATGATAAATGCGTGCTGGAGGAGAAGCACGCAACGGCAGCACGGAAGACCATCGTGTCGTCTTTCTATGTGGACGACCTAATTACCAGTTGCAACACGGTCACGGAGGCAGTGACTTTGGCCGCAAACATCGACAAGATCTTGTCATATGGCCACTTCCATTTGAGGAAATGGAACTCGAATTTGAGACAGGTAATTAATCATATCACTGGTACTAATTTTTCGTGTTCTTCAGAGCCGATGATAGATTCTCCAACCTCGATTATGTTGGGCTTACATTGTGGTCCTCTATCGGTTGAGTTGTTCTTCCTGGTTACGTTGGACATAGCTTGCGTTCCCCTAACGAAACGACGTGTGCTTAACGAGGTGGTGCAATTATTTGACCCGACTGGTTTACTGGCTCCGGTCGTGATCCTCGGCAAGATCTTCATCCAAACACTTTGGGCTGCAGTTATCACTTGGGACGCCCCTCTATCAGACGAACTGTAAGATGACTAGTGGAGATTCCGTGGGGGTCTTGAAACCCTCAATCGACTACGAGTCCCCCGATGACTGGGAATGAGGACTGGAGATTCTTCAACACTTTATGGGTTTTGCAATGCAAGTTCCCGCATCTGATGGACGTACGAAGGTGGCTCCGCTCAAATGTGATACCATTCCACGTTTGGAGCTGTGCGCAGCGCACTTATTGGCTGTCACCCTCGATCGAGGTCGCAGCGACTTAGATGCCGGGGAGGCACCGTGTCATCTATGGTCCGACTCGAGTATTGTTTTGTACTGGTTTAAGAAGGAACCGGCCACTTTGAAGCCTTTCGTTTCCAACCGGGTGCGACAGATCCAGGAATTGACGTCGTCGGAGAGATGGCATCACATCCGCTCGGCTGAGAATAAGGCTGATTGTGCAAGCCGTGGCATCAGCGCTCCGGAACTATTGGATCAGCCCCTATGGTGGCAAGGCCCAGGGTAGTTAACTTCAGATATCACCCTCCTGAACCACAATGAAATTCAACTGAAGGATGAGCACGTCGCACACCTTGAGAGAGAAATTTGGGCTATCATCAGTGCTGAGGTGACGACTGTGAAGACTGGCCTGACTACAACCAAATTGGATGGGCATATTATCCCATTGACCGAGCGATTCAGTGCCTTTCCACGTTTACATCGGACGGTGGCATACCTACGTCGATGGTGTTCATGCCGCAAGCTACTCCGACAACCATCTATTGTTGGAGCGGATGAGATACGCAATGCTTTGGATGTGCTCTTCCGGATAGAACAAGCCTTCATGGTTGAGTTGAACAATTTTCACAAAGGAGCGGAGAAACTCTCAAGTTCGTGTCAACTTCTTCCCCTTAACCGGACTTCTGCGAGAGAGAAGCCGCCTAGTCAACGCTACCGCCTCTTTGGACCGGAAGTTTCCCGTCGTCTTACTGAAGGCCTAGGCTTTGGTTTGGCTGCTGATACGGCAGGCACATGAACAGACGATGCACGGCGGGATACAATTGGTTGCAGACGCTCCGCCATCGCTACTGGATCCCGCATGGGCGGCAAATAGTGAAGACGTACCTCTACAAGTGCGTCATCTACCGTCGACATCGAGGCGCTGTCCTACGACAACAGATGGGGCCGTTACCCGGACAGCGGGTCAATGCGGCTCGACCATTCCTCTCAAAAGCAGTGGATTATTGCGGTTCGTTCATCTTGCGGATCGGCACTCAGCGGTCACATACGACCATGAAAACATATTTGGTAATTTTTATCTGCATGGCGACTAAGGCGATGCTCCACGAGGTGATCGAGGACCTCTCGTCCCAAACTTTTCTGGATGCTTTCACGAGGTTCATTAGCCGAAGAGGTCCGTATCGTGATGTATATAGCGACAACGCAACAGCTTTTATCGGAGCCAACCGCGTCCTCAAACAAGACCTTCCGGGTTGGCACAGCGAGCACAAACAGCAGGCAATTGCTCACACTGGAACTCGATGGTACTTCATCACTCCCAGTGCTCCCCATCAAGGGGGCCTGTAGGAAGCGGCAGTGAAGTCCGCCAAGCATCACTTGACTCGGTTGGTGGGTGCACACCCGCTTTGGTACCACCAACTCCATACATTGGCGACACGCATTCAGGCATGTCTTAATTATCGGCCTCTCGTCCCACTGCATGACACCAGGAGACTTCCTCCTAGGTGCCCCTCTCGATGCAGTCTCAGAGCCAGGGGTTGCCGAGGTACCCAGGAACCGCATAAAGCAGTGGCAGTGGCAATGACTGCGTCAGATCCATCAAGAGTTTTGGATCCGGTGGAGTGAAGAATATCTTACCACATTCCATACTCGCAGCAAATGGGGCGCCCGGCAAGAAAACCTACGCCCTACGCATTGACGCATAGGGCGTGTGGTGGCAGTTCATCCGGGCGGCGATGGGCTGGCCCGTAACGTAACTTAAGTTAAGTTAAGGTTTTACTTATCTCAATAAAATTGTTGTAGATATATGTAGAAACACCCTATGCTTAAGATCGTTATTTCCCATCTTTAATTTCCCACCTGTCATTTCCCACTTGTCAATTTTCCACTTGCCCTTTAGCATTGCATATGTACATACATATATATACCATACCTAATAGTCTCATAAATTGACTAAGTATAAAGGCATAAAATTATACAAATTGTGAATTAAAAGAAGAAACAAAAGAAGACTAAAATGTAAGTAACTAAATTATATGGAATGTAATGTGAATGTAATTAATGATACAATTTAAAATAAAGGTTTTGAAGCTGCTTTGAAAAGCTGCTACAGAAATTAATCTGGTTGCCGCCAACAATTGTTGAAAATAATATGAGTTTCCGCGAAGCCTCCAGGCTTATCTGCAGAAGGTTGTTTTGCTAATTATGAAATATATATTATGCTTAACCTTGGTTACAAAAAATATTGTTCAGTGGTTATGTTTTTCGGTTTTTTTATGATTGAGAAAAAAGAATTGTTTTATGAGTTTTTTCCTAACATTTAAATTTACGATGCTTAAGTGTGGTTGAGGAATCTCGTTTAATATGGTTGGAACGCTATGTTTTAGCTGCCTTTTGCCGTACATGTTGTTATTGAAAGGTATTTGAAGCATCTCCTGAGCGCGTCTTCTTGTATTCATTTGGTGTTGAATAGGTATCTTAAAGAGGTTGTCGTCGTAGTACTCAAGCGCCACCGACATCTTAAATATCTCCTTAACTCCTAGTACTTTCATGCTGCTCTCTTCGCGGGCGTTGTGTGGTACACTGGAATTGATGTTCTTTATGATCGCGTTTTTGTGTTTCTGTAGCTTATCGGTATGGATTTTTGACGCGTTGCCCCACGCCAATATACCATACCTTAGTTTAGATTCCACTAAGGCATAATACACCTGCTTCTGGATCGGATGCGTAGAATAGTAGCCCAGATAGGTAAGACCAAAAAGAGCTTTTTTGAGGTCAGAGCGAAGCTTCTCAATATGTTTATTCCATAAAAAATGGCTATCAACTACCAATCCTAAGTATTTGTAGCTATCCACAACTTCAATATCGTGTCCTGTACTTTGACAAATTTTGCTGTTGAACCTGATTGCTTGATCCGTTTTTTTATGATAAGGGCATCGAATGTGCATCATTTTTGTTTTCGACGAATTTAGTATAAGCCCGTTATCATGACACCATTCAACTGCATTGTCAAATTCGGTTTGCAGTATTTCCATTCCAGTTTTGAGACACGTATGTCTAACAACTATTGCCGTATCATCTGCAAATGCGAATGGAATGCTGTTGGTGAAAACCCGAAGCAGTTTATTGGTAAATAAAATAAATAGAAGTAGTCCAAGTTTCGATCCCTATGGTACTCCATAAGAAGTCGATATGTCGTCGCTAGAGAAGTCTTTAATTTTTACTGGGAAGGTTCTACCAGACAAGTAGTTATGCAACCAGTTCGCCAATTTCCCCCGGATTCCAAGTCAACTCAATGCTTGTATTATTTTTGTGTGATGTGGAGTATCGAACGCTTTGCTGAAATCCATAAAGGGTACCAAGACATGATGACTTCTGCTCAGGCTTTCCTTTATCGTATTTGAAAATTCTCCCAATAGTTTATTTGTGCTTTTATTTTTTTTTGGAAGCCGTACTGTTTGGGTATTTGTCCACAAATTTAAGTAATTGCCTTGTGGAAGTTGTGACAAGTACAAGTGCAATATCGGCAGCAGGGCCTGGAAATCTTCATATTATAGAAGGCATAATGTACCACAAATATTACCTAAACGTTTTAAGATCAAATCGGTAGGGATCCCCCGAAAAATTGGATATTGCGGACGATTACTACTTCTACCAGGATAACGATCCCAAACATAAGGCCTATAATATCAGAAGTTGGCTTCTCTATAACTGCCCCATGTGCTCAAAAAGCCACCACAGTTGACGGATCTGAACCCTATAGGGCATGTGTGGAGTTATTTAGAAGAAAAACTAAAAAAACACCAAATTAGCTATAAAAATGATCTGATTTCAACTCTGAAGGCTGAATGGTAAAAAATTTCACCAGATTATTACCAGAAAATTGTGAAATCGATGCCTAATTACCTAGAAGCAGTAATACGGCAAAACGGCCTTCCAACAAAATAATAAATCTTAAAATCTGAGACTGAAGTACATTTTTTTGTGTATTTATATTGTATGTCCCATTATTACTTAGAGTTACAGAATTTGACCTTTTTTAGTTTTTGGTTGTTTTTTTTCCGTTGTGTTAATGAATTCATATAATTTTTGTTTTTTAATAAACTGACAGAATGAACATTCAAATTCGATATCTATTTTATCTATAACATTTATAAGTTCCTAGAAAATAATTGATATCTTTCATTTTTGTAAGTGTCCCATTATAATTTTGAGCCACTGTAGGCCTGTAATTTGCAATGATATTCTTGACCCCGCCTTTGTAAATCGGTCATACCACTGCAATCTAGAGTCTCTCGCTCTAATTTCGTCGACTCCTGGTGATTTTTTCATGTTTAAACACTTCAGAATTTCATGCACCTCTTCATTAGCAGCTTCTTTAACAAAAATACTTTTGCACGTAATTCGTTTATGTGATTTGACGTGATTGTGTTGCAATCATGGACTATTCGGAGTGTATGATCTGCGAAGTACCTGCCACATTGGGTACAAAGAGTTGCTAGGCTTGATGTTTGAGGAAAATTCCTTACACTAAAATCATCAACGCTGAGTTTTTTTCTTACCATAATATCATTGATTAATCCCCATATTTTTCGAGGGTCCTTTCTCGATATAGTAAATTTATTTTTATAAAAATTAGATTTTTGGATTAAAATTTCTTTATTTAATTTATTTTTAAAGCCCTTATAGTCGTTTTCGTAGGATTGGTTGAGCCTGTTATTTTTCCACCTTCTGTACAGTTCATCTCTGTGCTTACATTTTAGATGAATGTCGGCGGAGATCCATGAATTTTGTCTACGTTTAGTTGATAGACTACTGTTTACTGTAGATCTTTCGTAAATGTCTTGTATCTTGATCGTGAGTTTTCGGTAGATTTCGTTAACGTCATCTAAGAGCTCTTCCCAGTTTGTAGACCGTATATACATATCTACCAAACTGTTTCGAATATACGATGTATTGGCTTCTTTTACGTTAGTCGTACTTGGTGATAGAGTGCCATATAAAATTGGGTAGTGATCCGAAATGTCACCTTCACAATTGGATTGTCTGGAATGCTTACTGTAATGTGGTCAATTAATGTCGCTGTCCCGCGACAAGGATCTATCCTTGTGTTCTCGTTGATAACGTTTATCAACCCATTTGCTGCCAACATTTCCAAGTAGTCCTTCGCATGGGTTTTGTTAGTATCACGGATATTGATGTTCATGTCACCCATAACCAAAATATCCAATTTTTTATTTCGTGTTTGTTGTGCTAGGTTAGTTCCCATTTCGTTGATAAACTCCTTGATGCTAAAGCCTGGTGGTCTGTATACTGCAGTAACATATGTTGTTTTAATTTTTTCTTTTATTTTTATAACTTATTTTCCTCCTTCTTTATATTAATTTCCAGTAAAACCATAATTTTCAATATACTTAAAAGCTCAGTTACATTCACACAAAAGGTATTCCAGTTCTTTCGCAGCGATCTTATATTAAAGCACAGGCAAAAAAAATTCATTTTCTTTACTTCATCTAAATGGATTCCGCTAAAACCGTGAATCACCCTAAAATCTAAGGTAACTAATAATCTATCGTTTCTGTTTGTGTTTTTCATATTCATAAACATTTTTATTTTTCTACTGTATATTACACATACAATTCACATGTGTAGTCTCTCCCATACATATCACCAATTCTCTTTCTTAGCCTTCTGTTTCGCCATCCACAGAAGATGTTTGTTTTGTCTGGTCAGCTGATTGCTGATATGGTGGCATCGATTACGGTTCCATTCGAATTAACGTAGTTTTCCATGACCTTTCTTAATGCAATAGAACGAGTTGATCGTGCATGTTTGACGAAGGTGGTCTTACCAATATGCGAAGAAAATGATGCGATTATTGACGATATATTAGCGTTTTTCGTGTTGGTTCTATATACGTCGGTGATTTCGGTATCATTTATCTGATAATTTATTGTTTTGCATAGGGCTTTAACTATTTCCCCAAGATCTTCGTTAGCTGTGGGTGGGATATTTTTTATCTCTACATTATTTTTAAACATTTGTTGTTCCATTGTGTTAATTTGTGCTTGCATGGTTTCAATAATTTCTCCTTTTTCTTGTGGTTTTATTTAAGTTCAGAAATTTCTTTCATTATACTTTCCATCAGTTTGTTGCTTTTTATTATGTTTGTATTAATATCGTCGTACTTCTTCCCAACAAAATCGCAGCTTCTTGCGATTTCTTTTATTTCGGCTCTCAGCTGTTTGAGCTCTTGAAAAACAGCTGTGTTGCCATCATTTAATGTTTTGCTGTCAATGGGACTGTTTATAATTCCAGGTCGGGGTCTCCTTTTGTTTTAGAGGTCTGGCGCTAGTGTACGTGTTAATGACTTATCAGTCGGTATATTGTCTGGGACAGTGCAACAGTATTTTGATTTTCTCCACTTGTACCAGTTCTACAAATCTGGCATCTCCATGATTCTCTTCTGCTTCCCATGGTTCTCCATGTCTTTTCTGTTACTGTAGTGCAATTGAAGTGCAGTTTTTGGTTACATCCGAGACATATCGCGAAATCCCCATCGATTGGAAGATTTTCACCACAATGCCCGCACTTATGCATGTTAGATAATTTGAAGAGAATAAGAACAGATAGACAAAAGCAGTAAAAACAAACTAAGGGGAAATGGGATTTGATGAAGATTCCAAATTCTACAGATGTCTTAAAACTTGTTTTTATAATTTTAGGCTTAAGAAAACACGATTAAACTCTTAAATTTCCAAGAAGAACTGAAATTAACAGAGCGATAAAAAAACACGGCCGTACTCTCGTTAAGCACAATACTGTACTGAACTATACTGTACTTTGCTGTACTGTACTGTACTGTACTTTGCAGACATCCCAGGGCTTACTCAATCGGGAGGTACAGAAACTTTGTCGGCTTTTGAACGCCGACGAGTCTGAGACTCAAAGGCATTTCTCTTCATCGACCGTCATACCTACAAATATATTAATTAGTCAGTGTACTTAGCATCAGCCACCGACTGTCATGTATTATGCATGATCAGCGAACTTAAGGTAGATCGCAGTTGGAACAGGAGCTTCGTGTGGTGACCACTCAATTGGGAAGTTTTCCGTGAATCAAGAAGTGTTGGTCTCTGAGGCGGAGCCAATGGAGTTAGAAACCCACGAGAGACCCTGCGAGCAAGTGCAGCAGGAGTACCATGAGGTCTGCATCATCTTAAACTGACAATTAAGGGCGCTGTCCATGTCGGACG
Source organism: Volucella zonaria (assembly GCA_963966105.1). Taxonomy (NCBI): domain Eukaryota; kingdom Metazoa; phylum Arthropoda; class Insecta; order Diptera; family Syrphidae; genus Volucella; species Volucella zonaria. Next base: position 119,929,891 of record OZ014530.1, read on the forward strand.
CCCGATCCCAACCACCACCACACCCAGACTCGATGACGACGACACGGATGGATCTGCGACTGGATCCCTTTGCCATCACCCCTTCGAGGGGAACTTGGACAATTGGATAGCATTTAAGGACATGTCTGAGACGTTGGTGCACACTCAAAACTTCCCAGAATCCTACAAACTGGGAAAATTACGACAGGCAGTCAACTCTTGGTAGGGGTGTATGATATCGGGTGAATGAGTGGCAAGGCGGGTTGGGTAAAAGTGGGTAGTTGGGAGCCAGGGATGAGTGGTAAAGGTTTCCAACAGTGGATGGATGGGCGACAGGGGTGGTTGAAAGTGGGCGGATGATGATAGTGGTTCGTTGAGTACTAGGGATGGGTGCTAGAGGGTGGGTCTTGGTAGGGGTGTGATATAGATGGTGGACGAGTGGTAGGGTGTACGATTTGGTTGGGTTCGGTTGGAGTTTCAGTTATTTTGAAATTCGCGGGGTTGCGTTCGTATTTACCTAAAATACATATTTCACAATTGCCTATAACTTTTGAGATGTTTATTTTCATGCTTGGGTAGTAGAAGTTTTGTTTTAGTTCTTCATATACCTCTTCGATTCCCCTTTGTAAGCTCCGACAGAAGCAGAATCCACAGATATCGAACGTAAATACTATAGAGTATTCGTTGTACGTTCCGCCTTAATAAACATGATCTTCTTTATGTATGTGACACTCTCACTCTCAGCTATTGTTCAACTGTATATTTTAAATAAAACATTATATTCCTTGAAACGTTGTAAAATATAGAATTTTATTTTGTGTTCGCTTACTGTTTATATTCTTGTTACAAATGTTTCAAATGGCTATGTTGCTAAACATTTTACGAGAATTGACATTGACATTTGTGATAATTTTGATCGTTTTTCTCGTTTGGGGACAGTAATGGTAAAACTACTAGCAAACAACGAAAATTCCAGGTCAGAGCGCTTCTAGATTCAAGCTCGCAGGTCAATCTCATTACCGGACACGTGGTAAAAAGACTAGGGATTCCGACCAAATATGATTCATCGAATATCCAAGGAATTGGTAATGAAATCCAAAAAACACAGAAGAGAGTAAACGTGCAAGTGAAATCAACAAAAAATGACTTCACAACAAGATTAGAAGCATTGGTTCTTAACTAAATATTCTCGCCACAACCCACCAAGTCAGTTGATATCTCCAACTGGACTATACCGAAAAACATCAAATTAGCCGATCCAACATTTAATACATTGAGCCAAATAGATCTTCTTATAGGAGCAGAGTTCTATTACGATTGTCTTTCAGTAGGCCAAATCAAAACAGCAGAGAACATGCCGGTTCTTCAAAATACCATTTTCGGGTAGATAGTCACAGGACGGATGGGACAATCATCCACATCGTCACAATAACGCTCTTGAGAAGTTTTGGACGCTCGAAGAACCTGAGGGTCAAAAAAGGCAAATTACGGCGGCCGAGAAGAAATGTGAGGAGCACTTTAACGCAACAGTACGTCATAACAGCAACATACGATTTGTAGTGAGACTTACATTCACCGAGAATCCTGCTCAACTAGGCGACTCAAGAAACATTGCATTGCGAAGACTTTACTCTCTAGAAAGAAGGTTGGCCAAAAATCACGAACTCCAACAACAATACCAGAAATTCATGGATGAGTACATAAAATTAGGGCACATGGCGGAATTAGAGCAATCATCCATTCCGCAACGTCATTATTTTCTACCTCATCACTGCATTCAAAAACCTGATAGCAGTACCACCAAGTTTCGGGTAGTGTTCGACGCATCATGCAAAACCTCAACAAACTTATCACTGAATGACATATTGCATACAGGCCCGATTATCCAAGACGATCTGATCTGTTCACTATCTTGCTTCGTTTTCGGTTGCCAAGATTCGTATTCACAGCCGATATTCAACTAATGTACAGACAAGTACTGGTACATGAAGACGATCGACGATATCAACTTATTTTATGGAGACGTGATTCTTCAGAACCCATAAGGCAGTATCAGTTAAATACAATAACCTATGGCACATCGTCTGCTTCGTACCTTGCTATTAAGTGCCTTCAAACGCTAGCACAGTCTTCCACAACGACACATCCTCTCGGCAGTAAGGTATTACAGCGGAATTTTTATGTGGATGATGTAATGACAAGTCCTAATGGTTTAACCACGGCACTAGAGATGCAGAGACAGCTGATTGACGTCCTAAATAAAACTGGGTTTAAACTTCGAAAATGGTGCGCCAACCATCCACAACTGCTTCAGAGGTTCATACCCGAAGAAAAGGAGGTGCAATTGGACTTCAAGGCAGTTGCAGAAGAGGAAATAAAGACACTAGGCCTAATTTGGTTACCAAAGACGGATGAGTCTCGCATCAAAGTGAACCTGAATGATGAACACAGGGTGACGAAAAGAATAGTTTCTTCAGAAATAGCCCAGCTATTTGATCCACTTGGTATTGTGGCCCCAGTGCTTAATGCAGCAAAAATATTTCTTCAACAATTATGGAAACTCAAACTGGATTGGGACCCAGCATTGCCACAGGAATTACATTGTTGATGGTTGAAATTCCGCCAGGATCTTAGTATACTGAATCATATTTCAATTCCAAGGCACATGTTCGCAAAGGAATGTGCAAAGACTATTCAACTTCATGTATTCGCTGATTCCTCTGAAAAGGCCTACGGAGCCGCCATGCACGTTCGATGCAGAACTAGTGGGGGAACCGTTATAGTGCGTCCATTGTGCGCTAAGTCCCGGGTAGCACCACTCGACAAGGAGAAATCAAAAAAACCAACCATCCCACGACTAGAATTTTGCGCCTCCAAGCTAGCAGCAGACCTTGCAAAAAGGATAATATCGAATATGAGAATGTTCCATCATACTTTTGGAGCGATTCAGAAATAGTGTTAGCCTGCATAAACTCAGCTGCAGGGTCCTTTCCCCCATTCATTGCTATCAGAGTATCAGCCATCCAAGCTACTACAGAACCGCGACAATGGCGACACGTTAAGTCTAAGGAGAACCCGGCCGATTTGCTCACACGAGGAGTTCCTCCAGGAAGGTTAAAAGAATCAAAAGATGATCATGACAAACATTCACAACGAAAACAAACATGTTGGACCACAAACGGTTTTAGCCATAACAAGACAGTGTTTTTGGCCAATAAAGGGAAAAACAATTGCAGGATCTACAGTCCAGCAGTGCATCAGGTGTGTAAGAGCCAAGCCAAAATTGGCCTCCCAATTAATGAGAAACCTGCCAAATACAAGGGTACAACCAGCTCGGCCATTCATTAATTCAGGAGTGGATTTCTGCGGACCAATTTGGATGCACTACCGAGGCAGAGGAAGTCGACCGCAGAAAGAGTACCTGGCAATATTTTGTTGTTTTGCTACCAAGGCAGTCCACCTGGAAGTGGTAAGCGCCTTATCAACAGAGGACTTTATCGGTGCCTTAAAACGGTTTATGGGACGGCGAGGTCATGTTCAAAACTTGTTCTGCGATAATGCAATTAATTTCGTAGGAGCCAAGAATCAACTTCAGGAATTGACCAACACACTCCCACTCAAGGAAGGAACTCCATCATCTCAATGTGCAGTGGAAATGGTATCGATTTCCACTTCATACCTCTCAGATCCCCCCATTTCGGCGGATTATGGGAAGCTGCAGTCAAGTCAGCAAAACACTTATTACGGCGTAGTATTGCATCGGCAGTAATTCTTCTTACGAAGAATTTGAAACATTAGTGATTGAGATAGAGGCAATACTCAATTCCAGGCCATTGACGGGGCTATCATCTGACTCAAATGATCTAACGGCACTAACCCCTAGACATTTTTTAATCGGTGAACCTTTGACAGCACCTGTGGACCCATTAGCTGAACCTACAAATGTTAAATTACTCACTCGGTGGAAATTGGTCACGCATCTCAAAAACGAATTCTGGCAGAGGTGGTCAAGAGAGAACTACAACAGCGTACGAAATGGAAGCACACAACACCCAATCTTAAACCTGGCGCCATTGTTATCATGAAAGGAGATAACACACCACCGATGAAATGGCCCCTGGGGCGCATAATTAAAACTCATATTGGAGAAGACGGCCGGGTTCTAGTGGCAGATGTAAAAACAGCGACCGGTGTATTTCGCAGAGCTATACAAAGGCTGGCTCCTCTACCAATCGAGAACTTAGATGAATCTGCACAAACCAGAACACAGGAGGCACGTCAATATAACGAACAGCCAAAGCGAACAGCAACTCATTTGACCGAGGAAAGTAACACCGATTTTAAAAATGACGATCAATTACCGCCAAAGAAATCTCGAAGAGCATGTGGATCAGCAATAGTGTCGTTCCTACTAGTATGTTTGTGTCTACCTTTCGCAAACAGTCACCCAGTAGAAATCAGCCCCTTTCCATCTCAACTCGGTCTTCAATTTGATTCCATGGGAACAGCAATGTTGGCATCAAACGACTGGAACCTACTGGTATACTACGCCTTGGAGGCATATTGGACTGAGCATACAGAAGTCGTCAAGGGAATAGGATCATTAAAACTGTTAAGTGAGAAGATAACTTACAAGAAGTCTTGTCAATCCATACTCAGTCAGCTCATGCACTTGGAAGAAGGCCTGAGAATGGGAAATGAATATTTTGAAATCAACGCTCCTACTTCTCGGCAGAAGCGAGGAGCCTTTAACATTATTGGAACCGTGGCTAATTCCTTGTTTGGAGTTCTAGATGATGAATATGCCATTAAGATGTCGGACGCTATTGGAAGTATCAAAGAAAATGAAGAGCATTTGCTGCGACTGTTGAAGAACCAAGCATCTATAGTTGACTCAACTTTAAACATAATAAACAAAGATCAGTGGACGGTTATGGAAAAATTTAGAGCTCTGAACGATCGTATGAATGAAATAGCCGATTATTGTAACCAAGAGTAACTTATCAATACTGCTTTGGGTGTTTCTATCGAATTAACGCTGGTTATCTCAAATATACAACGTATTGAATCAGCTTTGGTTAATGTTTTAACTGACACTAATCAGGGCAAAATAAACCCAATGCTTCTTTCACCGCAGCAGTTAAACAGGGAGATCTCGTTTATAAAAGGTCATGTCCCTGTCGCACTTTGCTTGCCCACAGACTCTTTAGATTCAGTTCAACTGTTCAAATTAATGTCCATAAAGAGCAGGATGGTCAACAACCACATCATTTTCCATTTTAAATTTCCTCTAGTCAATAGAGAAATACTTGAAATATTCAAGATTATACCCGTACCGATAGTGGACAACAATAAGTTCATTGTGATCAAACCAGCTGCCCCATATTTAATCATAAGTCAACACCGCGACCAATATTACCCCTTAACCGAGCAAGACCTAGCCAGCTGTTTAGTAACTGAACCTGCTACATTTCTGTGTGAACAAACAAGACCGTTGTACCACAAGGGCGCAACTTTAAGCGCATGTGAGGTCAATTTATTAAACAACATGCCGTTATCCAAGCAATGCAAGATCGAGACCCTGGATGAAATTCAAACCTGGATTCGGATCACAAACCCCAACGAATGGATTTACGCAGTTAAAACTAAGACCACCATCAACGCGGTATGTGCCAGTAACATTTCATCAATGAAGCTTGAAGGTTCAGGACGCTTAAAAATTGAGCCAAAATGTGTTATCAAACAAGATCTATTGACGCTGCGCGGACATCAGAGTTACCAAAGCAATACAAGGCTTTCATACAGCAAACTAGGCAATCTGACGGATATACCAATCTTAACCAAGCAGATTTTAAGTATCCGGGATCCAATGATAAATCTACCTCCATCAAAAGAACTCGAAATGCTAAGAAAGCAATCGAAGGATCTAGTTCAAGCTGAGCTCCCAAACAAAATTGACAATCACAACATTCCTCAATATTCTGTTGCATATATAGGATTGGCCCTGGCCGTATTAGCCATTTGTCTTTGGGCATATAGACGAAAAACATCAAATAAGCAAACGAACCTTGACGACTCCCGTCCACCAGAACCAGCACCAAGAAGACACAGAAGCTTAAGCTTATCCTCTACGGAAAGGTGTTGAATGTTATCATTCAACAGGGGGAGGATGTTTAGAACATAAAGTATAGGTATGTCAAGAACAATGTCGCCCAAACAATCCACCTTGAACCCACAGAGAAAAAACAAAAACAAGGTGCATTCACTGCCAGGTTGTTTGGACGAAATTCGAGCCATACTCGCATAGTCGTGATTAATTTCATAATTTTGTTGTTGCACTTAATTTTTGCTAAATAAACAAAACTGTACGATTTCAAAACATTGTCAAATAAGCAGTTTGTATGTAAGTGTTAGTCGTAATTTAAGTTATGCTAAGTAAGCAATAAATTTGTATAAATAGAATTAAGTTTGAAACAATAAAGCACTGATTTTTCAACACTAAGAAGAAGAAGTCATATTTAATTATTCCCCCACCCGAAGTAAGATAGCTAAATATCATTCCCAATTATATTGATACGAGTATATTGGTACACAACAAGATCTAGGTACATGCACCCTGATCATATCGCCGGAGCAAAAGAGTTCCGACGTTAACAGTATGAAATAAAGTTTAAGTGGATTGCATGGTGTTGTATTATGGCTGAATGATATTTTATTGTGAGTGGATTGTGTTGATTTTATGAAGAGTGTACTGAGGTTTGAGTAGATTGTTTGAGTTGTTTTATGTCAGGTGGACTGTATAAATTATTTATAGTAATTTGAGTGACTGTTGACATGTTGCTGATTTTCATATGATTGTGTTATGTTGAGAAGTTATTGTTGTGCAATGTTGGCAATTTATTTATGTTTCATTCGTAGATTTTAGGTTGGTAATGTTATTTGTTTATTAAATTTTGTACTATTCAAGATTACTGGTAATTTATGTGTTGAGAGTGATGATTTCTCGTTTGAAATCTGTATGGATCGCTGTGATTTTATTATTTCGATGTTAGGGCGTGTTCCCTTTCTTCAGATTTCAATCAAAAGCGATTACCTCTCAGAGCTCCTGCAACACCAGAGTACGGTCGGTGAGGGGCAATTTGGCTGCACAATCGTGATTCTTTATGTTCAGTTTATGTGTTGTGTTGAATCTATAATTTATTTTATATGTGGATAAATATGTACATATTTATTTATTTTGTGTTGCGTTAAAATTCATTCATTGTTGCTATTATTATTACTTTTGTTTGTGTTGTGTCCTTTTTGGTAGGTCTTTGTGAAACGATTTGCAAACGATTGCCTCCCCGAGCTCCTGCGATACCTTTGGTATGAGTACGGTTGGGGCGGGGCCCTTTGGCATCACAATCGAACTCTGCTCAGTGTTGAAATTTGTTAACTGGGCTCTGTGCTGGCTGTGTTGTTCTGGGGCCTTAAAATAGGGTTGGCGGTTGTGTGTTGTATTGCGGTCGTTGAAGCGTATGCGTTGACTGTTATTGTTTCTTTTGCGACTGTTTTTTTTTTGTTGTTGTTGCGGACCCGATTGCCTCCCCGAGCTCCTGCGATACCTTTCGTATAAGTACTGTCGGGAAGGGGCCTAAAAAGTCAGGTCCGCTTTTTATTAGACAACGTCAAGGAATTGTAAATTTATAAGTTTCAGCCGATCATAAGGTGGTAAGTTTTGGCTATCATCCCAGGGAAGACCACGTAAAGCAAATCGTAAAAACCTGCATTGAACAGCTTCTATCCGGAGGATGTGACTTCTGTAGTATGGTGACCAAACTTGGATTGCATATTCAAGAAGAGGCCTAACAATGGTTAGGTAAAGAGATTTGGTAACATAAGGCTTGGAAAACTCCGTAGACCAGCGCTTGATGAAGCCAAAGGCAGAGTTGCCTTTATTTTTTATTTTATCAATATGAAAACCGAAATTGAGTTCCTTATCATGCAACTCATTCATTACGGCAGATTAAAGATTAGATAGCAGCGAGGTGAAGCAGGAGGGCGCTTATGGGTATACGTTATAGCCTGACAATTGACGTTGAGCTCAAGAAAATTTTTCTGACACTAAGTACAAAATCTGTCTAGATCTCCCTGCAGTGGTAGGCTGTCTGAGGAAGATGATATATGTATATTGTTGCGGAATTCAGAAGGCTAGAAGAGTAGGTTAGGTAGTGAATAATTTATTATGAACTTGTATACCAGCGGAAGTCCGGCCACCACGATCCATGTTGACAAAGAAAATGACAACCACAAGATAATGTTCGATTCAACGAACAACGTAAAAATAACTCAACGAGACGCCATGTTGCTTTATACCAATGCCGATTGCATCAACAGCTAGCTGGCAACCTTGAATTGGTTGAGAGGGGCGAATATAGCAGCAACAAATATGTATATAGGTTGCGCTTGGGAATAGTAATTTTAGCGCAAACAAATTCAAAGAATGCAGTGGACGATTTTTTAAAGGGTTTAGACTCGAGACGAGGTGTAAATCGAAGTGTTGGGAAAATAATTCAATATTCTTAATATTAGGGGTGCGGTTGGTTTCTGTGAGGGCAAAAATGTCGTAGGGCAGAATCTGCGAATTAAGATATTTGGGAGGCTTCGGCAACGAATTGAGTGGTGGGTTAGGAGCGATGATAGTTTTTGAAACTAGACCGTGTTCGTTGGAGGAACTTACGTGAGACGCAAAAGAAGAGAGATCATTAGCCACATCATCAGGAGTCCTATCTAATTGCTAATGAAAATGCAAAAAGTTGCCGCAGATCATTATGATTAGTGGGAAGGCCTTCTTGCAGAATGCGAACCATTGCATTGGTTTTCGTTATACCGTCGATACAGACAGAGTATGACGTATCGTGAAGGTATGCGAGATATAAACGAACATTGTCGTATAATCTGCGGTCTCCTAATCGAGAGAGAACATACCGGCCATCTTCCCCTGAATCGATAAGGAGCTTGGTTAACTTTGGCTTTGGAAGAAGTATAGGGTCTAAAAAAGAAGGTGATGTGGTATTAGGGTGGGATTCTAGCTTAGAAGATGGGGAGGGATTTAAAATATGGGAGCGAAAAAAGTTAGGGTATGTCGTTTTTGTTTGAGTGGAATGAGGAGATATTGTTGGGTTTTTTAAATGACTGAGAGGAGGATCAGGATTAATATATACACGTTTGGGTATTGGGTTGGATGGTGTGGAAGAACGTTTGTGTATACGCTATTGACAGTATGAAGTCAAGAATGAGTGAAGAAAGGAAATGTCAGTACTTTTAAACTCCAGTTTGGATCAGGAGCTTGTTTATTAGGCGTTGGGTTTTTTTTGGTAAGAGTTAGACTTCGCTATAGGGTTAGACTTGAAATTAACATGGCTCTGTTTTCTAGGTTAATGGAATCTGAATTACTGGACTTAAAGTTAGTATCCTTACGGAGTTTGTTGCTTCCTGTATTCGGTTTTAATCTTTCCATGGTTATTCCACCCAGATTGATGACGTCGGAAGCAGGGTTGATGAACATCCATTCATATTTTAACCGGATGCTTACCTTGAGGGTGTTGGTGGAGATCTTACGGCAGCTGCTGGCACCAATTTTGAATTTTGGTTTGAAGAGTCTAGTTAGCCTGGTTCGATCGAGATGTGTACTTCTTAAAAGATAACCGATTCAGTTTTGTTGGAATTGTTCAACCTTTTTATTTTCTTGTTCCACTCCGAGGGTATCCATAAGGTGCCGAATCGTGAGATTGTGGGTTCAGAAGTTGGTATAGTTGCATGAATTTCCGGAGAGTGTTAAGATGACCCAAGGAGTTATTGCTGGTTCCATAATTGCAGATTCAAACATCTCAGTAAGAATTGAGGTGTTGTATGATGCAGTCGGTAGGGGCTGGGATTGCACCGGTATATCGTCGATTTTACTAGAAGTTATCCGGATATGATAAGCAATTTCGTTTAACAGCTCGCGTGATTCGGTTATGAGCAACTGATCTTTGAAAATTAAAATCGAGGGAAGACCGTAGAGAACTTAAAGAGTAGGGGTGCATGATTTTATTATTGATTTTTTTTTTATAATTTACGCGCGCCTAAGGGGTTATGATACCCTTTTACTGTTGCCAGAGGAGAAAGGAAATCATTTTTGTGATGTAGTGGTTTGAAACTCGGGTGTGTTTGGTTTCGATATTGACCCTCCAGGGGTGAGAGTCCGAATAGGACGGAGAGATTTTTCTTCACTCGGAATGATTCAGGTTGTGAATTTTTTTAACGGTTGCTTTGTGCTTGAAAACTCTACAACAGCCAAATCTACATGCCAGTGTTATGCCTTCACACGCAGATTTTTCTGACTGAATTCCAATTACACAAATGAAAACTTGCCGAACCTTAACCCTCCGAGTGAGAAGCGATTGCTAGTTCAGTTTTAATGCATTTTTATTAGACTTCATTAATTAATTCTTACAAGCTATACAAAAAAACGCTTAAAAGTTAGCTTAAATAACTTAAAAGTAATCATATTCTAACTTACTGGCCCCATGCGGGCACTCTAGGTTAAACATAATACTTAATCTATGTCTTTCGACATAGTGTTCTGTATAAGCGAAGACAAGTCCGAAGACAAGCCCTCTCAAACACCAGAATCCTTTCCAATAAACTTTGTCTCATGTTGAACCACACGGTACATCCAAATACTAGCGTAGGCCGGATAAGGGCCATGTAGCAGATCATCTTCACCCTCGCATCGAGTTGGCTGTTATAACACAGTCTCCTTGTAAGGGCAAAAACACCTCTGGCTCTGGCCAGAGCAACATCTATATGTTTGTTAAAATACAGATATTGCTCTAGCCAAATCCCAAGGTATCTGACTACATTTCGACAAGCAAGTGGCTGTCCATGTTGTCCGACGATAGAGAACTTTCGCCAATTCTTTCTGGTATCCCTAGAGGCCCCAGACAAAGGCGTCCTAAACAGAATGGTTTCCGATTTCTGGAAGTTGAAAATCAACAAATCATCAGTTGATTTTCAACAAATCATCAGTTGATTTTCAACTTCCAGTCATCGCAATATTGTCTAATTTTATCGAAGTCACGTTGCAAAGGTATGCGTACGCTATGCTGTGGGGAAGTGAACATATCAGATCACTTGTGTAAATGTTGAATAGGATCGGGGAATTTACTGCACCTTGCTGCAGACCGTTTTTAATGTTAAATGTTCTGGCAGAAGTCACATCGCCATTCTTCACGATGAACTGTCTACTGGAAAGTATATCAAAAAGAATATACAGCAGTGGTTTACTAATGCCAAACCTGTCTAGCTTGAAAAAGAGTCCTTCTAACCATACGGTATCGAATGCCTTCTCCAAGTCAATCAGGCAGGCACCAGTGCACTGGTTCTTGCCTTTGTTCCATTGGATATCAGAAACCAGTTTAGACGCGGCATGAATGATATCATGCCCCGCCTTGTAACCGAATTGATTATCCGGAACTATTTGTTTGTTCTCAACCCACTTAGTCAGGACTCTATTAATCGCCTTCTCGAAAACCTTACTGATGTTTGGAAGAAGACTGATCGAGCGGAGATTCGCCGGATTGGATGTATCTTTATCCCTTTTGGGGATGGGATGTACGACCGCAGTTTTCCAATGCGCTGGATAATGTGCATTATTCATTGCATTATTAAACAGGGTGGTATAAATGTCCACCGCTTCTAGTGGGAGATGTCGAAGCACAATGTTCGGTATTTCATCGGTTCCCACTGATTTCTTACTTCTAAGTGATTCGAAGATCGTTTGGAGCTCTTCCTTCGAAATGAACGGGGGTAGTACCCTATCGTTGGCGATGACGTTATTTGACCTATTCTCGTCACTAAACTGGGTGAAGCCCGAGTTCTCGAATAGCCAATTCTCTACTTCATTTCGAGGGTAGAAATTGTGTACAAGGACTCGATTCTCCAGGTCGTGGCTTGGGCCAATGATAACATTCGCCTTGTACACTTCCTGGAAAGTCGCTCCTATAGCCTCTACCTGCTCCTGCGGATCCTCGATCACAAAGAAGTCGTCATCATCAACGGCCTCACTTGGATCAATGCCTGCTGCTACAAGTATTTGTTCGTTGTTCGTCGTTCGGGTGATTCTAAGACATGGAAGGTCGTTCTGATTATTTCTCCGAAATATTTTATTTATTTGCGGGAACATATTCGGGTTGCTGGTGTTTACAGCCCGAATTTTATTGTTCCAATACAAACTTACAGAATTTCTGTAATTTTCTTTTATTAATGTTTGGAGGTTTTTGATCGACGACTTCAGTGTCACGATCTCCAGGTTATGTCTGTCAGTAAACTGTCTGTATAAGGTTTTTAGTCTTCACAGCAGTCTACTTTTATGTCGGTGCAGTGCGTCAATAGTGCACTGCGGAATAAGTCTTCGTTGTCAGTATGTTGATACCGAGGTATCGTTTTGTCCATTGTTAGTTTGATTGTCTCGTCCAATAGTTTTAGATACCTGTCAATCTTCTCGTTTGACACATCTCTTTTGGACGATGGGTAGAGCGAATTCGAGGAAAGTGCTCTTGTCAGTGTTCTGTAGAAGTGCATCCAGCGCATCCTACTATAGTTGTAAGAATGCCTTTGAACAAACTCATCCAATTCCGCAATTTCGTTCGGAACGGTTATTTCGGTACTGAGACCCCAATGGTCACTGTCATACACAAACGTGCGTAGACAGTTTATGGTATGTTGGTTAGTACATGTCAGGTGTATTCTTGTGTCGAACAGCAAGAGGACCAAATAAGAACCGTGGCTGGGAAACGACGGACTATCCGTCGCCTTAAGCCCGAGTCGATAGATTATGCTGTGTTGACCCCACCAATTGAGTAGTAGATTCCCTCTAGTATTTGGTGTATTATTTCCCCAATCTCTATGTTTGGCGTTGAAATCTCCGCCGATAATAAAGTAATTCTCCTTCAATTCCAGTCTTAGGAATCGAAAAAGTGTCTCGAGCTCTGAGATGAATAGGGTGAATTGAGTGGCTTTAGGTGCATAAACAGACACCATGTATAACCACTTTCCACTACGGAGAGGGATGTACATGACGCATGCTTCCAGCACCTGGAATCTACGTACTACACGGCTGTATATTCTTTTGAAACGCAGTCCTTTTCTAACAAAGATCGCAACACCTCCTCCTTGAGTGGAGTTGGGTCGGTTTCTCCGTAATATTTTATATCTTCTGTGCCTCATTTTGTGTCTTTTAGTAAGCTTAGTTTCGCTAACCAAAAGCACATCGGGGGCTTGGTCTTTAAGCAACTTAAACAGTGTGGCTCTTCTTTCGAACCTAATCAGTGAATTAACATTCACTTCAAGGATCTTCAGGGTTTGCTCCGCCATGTACGTACCCATTACGTCTGGAGGTGCGTTAGGCCCGGCAGCAGCGCGTATATTTGATCTACCCGCGTAGCCTGTTCCTGTATTTGACGCTGAAGCTGAGCCATCTGCCCCTGAATAGAGAGCAAGATAGCCAGCATGTCAGGTACAGGTTCCGGTGCTCTAGGCGCTGGGGCCTGAGAAGCTACCTTTGCTTGTTGCACCGTAGTTCTCCTACCTGCCGCCATTTGGGCGTAGGTAATTTGGGGAGTAACGGCTGGTGTTTGTGCCTGCACGAGTGGACGTTTAACTTCCACTTTCTGCTGCCGAGCCAGATTTACTCTTTTTATGTATTGGAATTTGGGACAACCCGGATAGTTTAAAGCACAAGAGAGTTGGCTTTTTTCCGACGCTCCGTCCTTACCTAGAGCGCATTCCTCTGACTTGTGGTTCTTTCCACACTTCACGCATCGAGGCTGCATTTCGCAGTTCGACGCGGCGAGCCCGAACCTTTGGCTGCGAACACATGGTAAAATGTTTTCGCTCCTCTTTAATTTTTCCCAGTGAACAACCTGGTAGTCTAGGACTTTGATACTCCTTAGACCATCCAGTTTGCTGTCGGAACTTAGCTGGACCATAAAAATGGGCAGTTGCCGCTTCTCCCTTTTAGCTCTAGCCGTGACAAACGGCTTGACCCCCACGAATTTGAGCCCTTCGCACTCCTTCTCTTTCAGCAGTGCAAGGAGCTCCTCCAGATCAGTCGACGGTTCTATCCCCTTCAGCAGCATTGTTTGCAGCTTGTCCCCCTTCGGGGTGTAGGAGAAGAACTCCGTCGTCGAATCCCTCAATAAATTTTTTATTTTATAATAGCGCTCCACTGTGTTACAGTGGATCGCGTGCCTATCTACGCTAAGTCTTTTAATATAAAAATTATTGCCTATGGCCGACTTACATAATTCTAGCGTTTCCTTTAGTTCCATCTTAAATGTGTTAATTGGTGGAACCCTTTGTTGCTTCTGATGTTGTTGTTGTTGTTTTTGCTGCTGTTGTTGTTGTTGTTCTTTTTGCTGCATTTGTTGTTTCTGCTGCTGTTGTGGTTGTTGCCGTTGTTGTGACAGCTTCCGTTGTTGTGGCTGCTCTTGTTGTTGCTGTTGGTGTTTGCTCAGTGTTTGTTCATGTTGTTGCATCACCTGTCTTATTGTTTGGGGTTGATGCTGCTTTTGAGCTAATTGCGTCTGCTGTTGTTGATTTGATTGCTATAGCTCTTCCCTCTTAATCTGAGCATTTGCATTTCCTTAATGGCAAGAACTCTTTGTTGCAACATTTTGATACTGCTACTTAGAGATACCATTTCTTCCTCTTCATCTTCCGATTCCGTTGGAGCCAAGGAAGCGAAGATGTTCTCTCTCAGAAAGTGGCTTTCACCACCATCTGAGGTATGTGCGTTATCGTCAGTGACTTGCCGTGGACGTTTATTTGCTGCTATTTCTGATGTTGAATGCGCCCCTTCCCTCACTCCCTCAAGCAGCTTTTCGTCGGAAGTTTTTCGGGTGGGACGTTGCACCAAGTTAGGAGTCGGCCTGAGCCTCCTCCTTCTCTTCGTTTTTGGTGATTGGCTTGCACAACTTGAAGCCTCACCAGATGTTCCAGCAGATCCCGCTTTTAACATAGCACAATCCATCGCGTGATATTTATTACGGTACTAGTATGTACACTTTATATCACAACACACAATGTAAATTAAAAGAAAAAAAGTACTCTCTGCCCGACTCGGAGTCGAACTCACAACCTATGTCCTCTGAAGCGAACACATTTTTTTTTTTCATTTTAAATGCATTTTTATTTCCATTAATTCATTTACACTTACAAACTAGACAAAAAAATGCTTAAAAATTAGCTTAAGTAATTTACAGATAATCTTATTCTAACTTACTGGCCCCATGCGGGCACTCTAGGTTAAACATAATACTTAAACTATGTCTTTCGACGTTTCGAACATTTATTATTATTTATATTTATATATTTAATTTAAACTAAAACTAAGAAAAATTTTTATTACACAAAGGAAAAACTTAGTATATGGACTTTTTGTAAAAAAAAAACAATTAAATAAAATAAAACTAAAACTAAAACTTATAAACTAACTACCTAAAAAAAAATAAATCTAAATCTTAACCTACTTATACTACCTTATTTTAACATAATATACTACAATACAACAATTTTTTTTTTCCTGTATGGATTACCCCTTTTTTTAGAAAAAAAGTCACCCATATCTTTTGTTCTTTTATTTTTTTTTATATTTTTTTTTTTATTTAATTTTTATTATTTTTTTTTGTGATTTTTATAATTTTGATTTTTTTTTTTTTTTTTTTTTTCTTACATCTAACTTAATACTACCTAAATCTATGTAAGCCGGCCATAGCTAATGAAATTAACAGACGACCGACTTTGCTTCACATGAAGCTACCTATTACTTAAGGGATTAGACGACGAACCCTCCCCTCCTTCAACTAGCAACCAAAATTGATGGTGCTGCCGAGCAACATCCCTTATGTCGCGACTCCCTACCGCCCTACTGAACCGGAGACGCTCCGCACTGCCGTGTGCGACGTCTCTGTCGTAGTTGAGTCGCCTGTCCGCAGCTGTCCGAGCGACGTGGAAGATTAGCGGCACCGGGTAGTAAGCCCCGGAGATCAGGTTGTTCGATGAGGTCATTGCTCTTGCAATGTGCCTTCGAGTCAACTTAATAACAAAATTGTCCACTCTTATTAGGTTCACCCTATTGTATAAGACCTCATTAGGGTAGAATTTTATGTACTCGGACTCTGGTGTTCTGTATAAGCGAAAACAAGCCCGAAGACAAGCCCTCTCAAACACCCGAATCTTTTCCAATAAGCTTGCTCTCACGTTGAACCACACGGGACAACCAAATACAAGCATAGGCCGGATAAGGGCCATGTGGCAGATCACCTTCACCCTCGCATCGAGTTGGCTGTTATAGAACAGTCTCCTTATAAGGGCAAAAGCACCTCTGGCTCTGGCCAGAGCAACATCTATATGTTTGTTAACATACAGATATTGGTCTAACCAGATCCCAAGGTACCTGACTACATTTCGACAAGCAAGTGGCTGTCCATGTTGTCCAACGACAGAGAACTTTCGCCAATTCTTTCTGGTATCCCTAGACGCCCCAGACAAAGGCGTCCTAAACAGAATGGTTTCCGATTTCTGGAAGTTGAAAATCAACTTCCAGTCATCGCAATATCGTTTAATTTTATCGAAGTCACGTTGCAAAAGTATGTTAATGACCTCAATCTTTGGACCTGATCTGTACGCGATTAAGTCGTCTGCGTACGCTATGGCATGGTGAAGTGAACCTATCAGATCACTTGTGTAAATTTTGAATAGGGTCGGCGAATTTACCGCACCCTGTTGCAGACCGTTTTTAATGTTAAATATTCCAGCAGAAGTCACATCGCCATTCTTCACGATGAACTGTCTACTGGAGAGCATATCAAAGAGAATATACAGCAGTGGTTTACTAATGCCCAACCTGTCCAGTTTGAAAAAGAGTCCTTCTAACCATACGGTATCGAATGCCTTCTCCAAGTCAATCAGGCAGGCACCAGTGCACTGGTTCTTGCCTTTGTTCCATTGGATATCAGAAACCAGTTTGGACGCAGCATGAATGATATCATGCCCCGCCTTGAACCCGAATTGATTATCCGGAACTATATGTTTGTCCTCAACCCACTTAGTCAGGACTCTATTAATCACCTTCTCGAAAACCTTACTGATGTTTGGAAGAAGACTGATCGAGCGGAGATTCGCCGGATTGGATGTATCTTTATCCCTTTTAGATATGGGATGTACCACCGCAGTTTTCCAATGCGCTGGATAATGTGCATCATTCATTGCATTATTAAACAGGGTGGTATAAATGTCCACCGCTTTTAGTGGGAGATGTCGAAGCACAATGTTCGGTATTTCATCGTTTCATACTGATTTCTTACTTCTAAGTGATTCGAAGATCGTTTGGAGCTCTTCCTTCGAAATTGCGGGAATTTATTCGGGTTGCTGGTGTTTACAGCTCGAATTTTATTGTTCCAATACAAACTTACAGAATTTCTGTAATTTTCTTTTATTAATATTTGATCGACGACTTCAGTGTCACGATCTCCGGGTTATGTCTGTCAGTAAACGGTCTGTACAAGGTTTTTAGTCTTGACAGCAGTCTACTTTTTTGTCGGTGCAGTGCGTCAATAGTTGCGTTGCGGAATAAGTCTTCGTTGTCAGTATGTTGATACCGAGGTATCGTTTTGTCCATTGTTCGTTTGATTGTCTCGTCCATTAGTCTTAGATACCTGTCAATCTCCTCGTTTGACAGATTTCTGTTGGACGGTGGGTAGAGCGAATTCGAGGAAAGTGCTCTTGTCAGTGTTCTGGAGAAGTGCGTCCAGCGCACCCTACTATAATTGTAGGAATGCCTTTGAACAAACTCGTCCAATTCCGCAATTTCGTTCGGAACGGTTATTTCGGTACTGAGACCGCAATGGTCACTGTCATACACAAATGTGCGTAGACAGTTTATGGTATGTTGGTTAGTAAGAGGTCCAAATAAGAACCGTGTCTGGGAAACGACGGACTATCCGTCGCCTTAAGGCCAAGTCGATACATTATACTGTGCTGACCCCACCAATTGAATAGTAGGTTCCCTCTAGTATTTGGTGTATTATTTCCCCAATCTCTGTGTCTGGCGTTGAAATCTCCACCGATAATAAAGTAGTTCTCCTCTAATTCCAATCTTAGGAATCGAAAAAGTGTCTCGAGCTCTGAGATGAATAAGGTGGAATGAGTAGCCTTAGGTCCATAAACAGACACTATGTATAACCGCTTTCCACTACGGAGAGGGATGTACATGACGCATGCTTCCAGCACCTGGAACCTACGTACTATACGACTGTATATTCTTTTGAAACGCAGTCCTTTTCTAACAAAGATTGCAACACCTCCTTGAATGGACTTGGGTTGATTTCTTCGTAATATTTTATATCTTCTGTGCCTCATTTTGTGTCTTTTAGTAAGCTTAGTTTCGCTAACCAAAAGCACATCAGGGGCTTGGTCTTTAAGCAACTTAAACAGTGTGGATCTTCGTTCGAACCTAATCAGTGAATTAACATTCACTGCAAGGACCTTCAGGGTTTGCTCCGCCATGTACGTACCCATTACGATTGGAGGTGCGTTAGGCCCGGCAGCAGCGCGTATATTTGATCTACCCGCTTAGCCTGTTCCTGTATTTGACGCTGAAGCTGAGCCATCTGCCCCTGAATATAGAGCAAGATAGCTAGCATGTCAGGTACAGGTTCCGGTGCTCTAGGCGCTGGGGCCTGAGAAGCTACCTTTGCTTGTTGTACCGTATTTCCCCTACCTGCCGCCATTTGGGCGTAGGTAACGTGGGGAGTAACGGCTGGTGTTTGTGCTTGCACGAGTGGACGTTTAACTTCCACTTTCTGCTGCCGAGCCAGATTTACTCGCTTTATGTATTGGAATTTGGGACAACCCCGATAGTTTGCGGTGTGTCCCGTGTTCCTACACAAAGCACAAGAGAGTTGGCTTTTTTCAGACGCTCCGTCCTTACCTAGAGCGCATTCCTCGGATTTGTGGTTCTTTCCGCACTTCACACATCGAGGCTGCATTTCGCAGTTCGACGCGGCGTGCCCGAACCTTTGGCAGCGAACACATTGTAAAATGTTTTCGCTCCTCTTTAATTTTTCCCAGTGTACAACCTGGTAGTCTGGGACTTTTATACTCCTTAGACCATCCAGTTTGCTGTCGGGACTTAGCTGGACCAGGAAGAACGGTAGTTCCCGCTTCTCCCTTTTGACTCTAGCCGTGACAAATAGCTTGACCCCCACGTATTTGAGCCTTTCGCACTCCTTCTCTTTCAGCAGTGCAAGGAGCTCCTCCGAGTCAGTCGACGGTTCTAACCCCCTCAGCAGCATTGTTTGTAGCTTGTCCCCTTTCGGGGTGTAGGAGAAGAACTCCGTCGTCGTATCCCTCAATAAGTTTTTTATTTTATAATAGCGCTCCACTGTGTTACAGTGGATCGCGTGCCTATCTACGCTAAGTCTTTTGATATAAAAATGATTGCCTATGGCCGACTAACATAATTCAATCGTGTCTTTCAACTCCATCTTATATGTGTTGATTGGAGGTACACGTAGTTTGGTTGATTTCTGCTGTTGCTGTTGCTGTTGTTGTTGCTGCTGCTGATGTTGTTTCTGCCCTTGCTGTTGTTGTTGCTGCTTTTGCTGTTGTTTTTGGGGCTTATGCTGCGGTTGATTTTGTTGCTGCTGCGGTTGATTTTGTTGCAGCTGCGGTTGCGCTTTTTGTTGTTGTTTTTGATGTATCTGTGCCGGTTTTTTCGTTGGCACTGTTTTTTGTTGTTGTAGTGGCTGTTCTTTCTGTTTAGCCTCGCTAGTTGTGGGCTGTTGCTGAGAGCTCAGGAGTTGTTGTTGTTGCTCCATTTGTCTCTTCGCCATTTGTTTGGCTTTAATAGCCAGTACTTTTTTCTCTAGCTGCTTAATGGTGCTATTTAGTGCTTCATCCTCTGACTCTGTGGCCGCCAGAGGTTGGAAGGTATTCTCACCACCCATATAGTGACCTTCCCCGCCATCAGACACGTATGGGTATTCGTCTAGGTCTGACTCAGCTGCCGCCTTTGTTGATGTTGTTGGCGCCTCTTCCCTTACTCTACCCTGTTTCGGTAGAAGCTGAAAGGGAGGGGCGCTTTACAAGATTCGGAGTTGGCTTCAACCTCCTCCTTCTCTTTTTTGCTGTATTATCAGATGACACGATGTCATCTGCTGGTTCCGCTATTGGAGTAGCGGACCGCTCGTTGTCACTCATCGACGATCACACTTTTGTATCCACTGTACAATTAATGTTTGTTTGATTCTATTTTAAAAAATAAAAAGTCACCGCAACTTTTTCGGGAATCGAACCCACGACCCCTTATTTATCAGTCGGACACCACTCAGTTTAAATGTTCAGTTTAAATGCATTTTTTTATTATACTTCATTAATTAATTCTTACAGGCTATACAAAAAAAACCCTTAAAAATTAGCTTAAATAACTTAAAAATAATCTAATTATAACTTACTGGCCCCATGCGGGCACTCTAGGTTAAACAAAATACTTAATCTATGTCTTTCGACGTTCCTTACAGTCTATTTTGTTTTTTACATTTATTAACACTAAAACTAAGAAAATGAATTTTAATTAAAAAAACTTAGTATCAGGACTTTTTTTTGTTATAATATAAAACTTAAAACTAAACCTATAAACTACCTAAAAATAAATCCTATTCTACTTAATCCTACTTAAACTACCCCTTATTTCAGAGTGTTGTTACCCACATCTGTTCTAGATTTTTTTTTTTTTTTTTTTTTGTTAAGTTTTTAATTTTTTTTGTGTATTTTATATATTTTTTTTCCTTAAATCTAACTTAATGCTACCTAAAATTATGTAAGCCGGCCATGGCTAATAAAATAGACAGACGACCGACTTTGCTTCGCAGGAAGCTACCTATAACTTGAGGAATTCGACGACGAATCTTCCCCTCCTTCCAATAGCCACCAAAATTGTTGGTGCTGCCGAGCAACATCCCTCATGTCGCGACTCCCTACCGCCCTACTGAACCGGAGACGCTCCGCACTGCCATGTGCGACGTCTCTGTCGTAGTTGAGTCGCCTGTCCCCAGCTGTCCGAGCGACGTGGAAGATTAGCGGCACCGCTAATCTGTCCTGGATCAGTCCTTTCATATTTAGGTAGAGGAACGCTTCTGGAGGAATAAAGCCGTCAAAGCGAACTCTCTCATGATACATATAATTAGGGTAGTAAGCCCCGGAGATCAGGTTGTTCGATGAGGTCATTGCTCTTGCAATGTGCCTTCGAGTCAACTTAATAACAAAATTGTCCACTCTTATTAGGTTCGCCCTATTGTATAAGACCTCATTAGGGTAGAATTTTATGTACTCGGACTCTGGTGTTCTGTATAAGCGAAGACAAGCCCGAAGACAAGCCCTCTCAAACACCCTAATCTTTTCCAATAAGCTTGCTCTCACGTTAAACCACACGGGACAACCAAATACAAGCATTGGCCGGATAAGGGCCATGCAGCAGATCACCTTCACCCTCGCATCGAGTTGGCTGTTATAGAACAGTCTCCTTGTAAGGGCAAAAGCACCTCTGGCTCTGGCCAGAGCAACATCTATATGTTTGTTAAAATACAGATATTGGTCTAACCAGATCCCAAGGTACCTGACTACATTTCGACAATGAAGTGGCTGTCCATGTTGTCCAACGATAGAGAACTTTCGCCAATTCTTTCTGGTATCCCTAGAGGCCCCAGACAAAGGCGTCCTAAACAAAATGGTTTCCGATTTCTGAAAGTTGATTTTCAACTTCCAGTCATCGCAATATCGCTTAATTTTATCGAAGTCACGTTGTAAAAGTATGTTAATGACCTCAATCTTTGGGCCTGATCTGTACGCTATTAAGTCGTCTGCGTACGCTATGGCATGGTGAAGTGAACCTATCAGATCACTTGTGTAAATGTTGAATAGGATCGGCGAATTCACCGCACCTTGTTGCAGACCGTTTTTAATGTTAAATATTCCAGCAGAAGTACTATATATTTGCATTCGTTTTTTTTGTACCACCCCATAGCTGGATACTATGCGTGCAGATAAGCATTAATACCTGATTATACCTCCTTGGGAATGAAAAAATGTTTTTTTTAAATGTTTTTTTTTTTTATTTTATTCAATACTAGTC
Organism: Volucella zonaria; assembly: GCA_963966105.1. Lineage (NCBI taxonomy): Eukaryota > Metazoa > Arthropoda > Insecta > Diptera > Syrphidae > Volucella > Volucella zonaria. The sequence goes on from OZ014530.1 coordinate 119,952,086, forward strand.
CCCTTTTGGTTTAATACACTTATTCCAGCGATTTTCCAACTTCTTCATCTCGTCCGAAAAGTAATTTCCCGGATGGTCTGCAAAATACCCCTCCGTGGCGTCGATGATTTCCTCGCGTGAGCTGAATTTTTTATTGATGAGGTTTGGGAAGAGATAATAGTTCGAGGGATCCAAATCCAGTTAACAATCGACGCCAAAAGTCCGCCCGATTCCGCATCAGCAAGTCCAAACACTCAGTTTATATGCATTTTTATTTTCATTCATTAATTAATTCTTACATGCTAGACAAAAAAACGCTTACAAATTAGCTTAATTAACTTACAAATATTCTTACTGGAACTTACTGGCCCCATGCGGGCACTCTAAGTTAAACCTAACACTTACACAATGTCTTTCGACGAATCTTACGTTACATGTTTGTACTATCTCTATTCATTATTAAAACACAAGTCCAAACACTCTTTCGAAGAATATTGCCCAAATATGGCGTGTGCGCTCAGTACTAATCTTTGTGGTATCTGCTAGCTCGCGCACCTTCACTTTCCGGTCAGCCAACACCATTTCATATATTTTAGACTTGATCGGTAGTGGAGTTGCGGGCACCACGGAACTCTCGAAGTCAACAACAATCAGTTGTCAAAACAAAACTAAAGACAGTATCGCACTGAAATTTGGCATGTTTGCCTAAATATGAACGGACGACTTCAAGTCACCATAATCTTTTATGTAGTAACAGTGCATTCTGGCGGTCAAGGAGGGTACTTTTCACCCCACTTAGTACAATAGGATTTTATTCTCAGTTGACATTTCTGAATTACGCCCCAATAACCAATACAGTTTCCTATTACTACTATTTAATTCCTCAGCTTTCTTTTTAACATGTTCCTTCCATTATAATTTGGCGTCCAAATTCGTACCCAGGCATTTAAGTAGCTGAGTAAGAATAAGGTGCTGTGTAATTATTAATTAGGGAGATTTGCTTATCCTTTTGTTTGTAAAATCAATATGAGTCGATTTCGCCACGTTTAGGTTGATTCCCCATAATTTCGTCCAAAATCCTCTCTGGTTAACTGCATTTTGTAATTTTTCTGTTATCTTAACTACATAGCCTAAGATTTCAGTGACGTCTGCGAATGTGGATATCATTGTGTCATTGTTATACGGAATATCACTAGTACAAAATAAATACATTATTGGCCCTGCTTCTATGTCCCTAAGTTCCGAGTATGTAAACGAACCTATTTGCTATATATGATTTAAGAATCGCAAAATATTGTCTAGGTAGATCCCTTTAAAGTTTATACCTTAAATCCTTTAAACCTTATCAAAGAAAATAACGAAGAGCAAATTTGTTTTTCCTCTGGTGCCCTTTCTATTACACCAGTTATGCGATGCACTTGGTCAATTGTCGAGTGTTTATTTCTAAACTCGAACTCATGGCTCGGGATAAGTTTTCTTACTACCATAATTTTGTCAGGTCTTTTAAGAAGCCGTTTCTCGAAAATTGTTGACCATATAAGCAAAAGTGGCTTCCAGTGGTATAACAATTATCTCTGATATTTTTCAGTGATGTGGGACATACGAGGTATATTCACAAAATAACGTGAAGACGTTGAAGATGAGGAACGTCCAAAATTGTTGCACTTTGATCAAAAACAGCAACGAATGGAAGTTACCCAGAAGTCACTAAATGAAATCAACGACGATGCAGGATTACTTTATAACAGGTGACGAAGCATTAGTTTACGCATATGACGTCGAAACTAAGGCTCACTCGTCCCAGTGGAAGCACTCTGGCTCGTATACTCGTAGATGACATTAAAAGCGAATAGCTGAAAGAGCTAAGGGTATCCCAGAGATCGAGTTTGAGAAGTGTTTCGAGGTTTGCAAGAAGCGTTGGCACAAGTGCATAATATCTAATGGGGACTATTTTGAAGGCGACAGAATACTTCGTATCTTAACCTAAGACAGACATTAATTATAGATTTAAGCTTTATCAAGGAAAAATAAGTCACTTGTTAATTCCTCCACACCAAATAAAACAACGAGCCACCGAAATACAGAACTGCTTATCACCTACATACTGCCTGTCAATACCGCCTAGCAACGTACTGGAACTTCATAGAATCATGGTGACTGGTGGTCATATAACAAATAACTATGTGATATTTCAAATATAAATTCCACTAACAAAGGGTGACCAGATAAGAACTATAGAAACAAAATATTTAAATAAAGCAACAACGGTGCGAGTTATAAAATTGATTCTGGCTTTAATTTGAAGCAACCTTTATCCCATTATTCTTGAAATAGCACATCATTCAAATGGCCGCCTCGACTTCGCTGGCAGTGCTTCAAGCCACGGTCTAAAATTTTGATGGCTCGGTCTAATATGTGTGGCGTTATTCCGGCGATAGAGTGTCGAATGTTGGCCACGAGCTCGTCGAAAGTGGTTGGCTTGATAGTGCAGACTAAAGACTTGACGTAGCCCCAGAGAAAACAATCGAGTGGTATCGAGTCGCATAATCGCGGCGGTCATTTGATGAACGCTCGCTGTGAGAAGACCCAGTCGCCAAATTTCTCTTCACATCTTCGAGCGTTTCGTCGCGTGTATGGCATGTAGCGCTATCTTATTGGGACCACAGCTCGGATATATCGATGTTGTCGAGCTCTGCCTACAGAAAATCGGTTAACATCGCTCTATATCTGAGACCATTGACGGTAACGGTGTCTCCTTCCCAAATTCCCACACAAAACTAGCCGGGCTGAGTTTCTGGCGATGCTTAATTCAACTGATCGGCGCCAAATCGACATTTTTGGGTCTTCTTCGATACCGGCCCCTACGGCGGCTATATTTTCTTCATTTCCCACCAATCTCTGTCTAGTTGGTGGTTTAAGATCCAAAAGAGTGTTCTCACACTCAAACTTTTACACGGTGCGACGAATTGCCTGCACATTGAAGCCATGTTGACGACCGACCTCACGACGAAACTCACAACTGAGCCGGGATTTCGATAATATTTTGTAATAATTTTCGCATATTGGGCAAGCGTAAAACGATGCGTGATGAAATGGCAAACGTTACTGAATATTTTGACAGCTAGATATTATTGGTAACTTTGACAGCTGCTGGAACATAACAGTTGGAAAAATTATCATAGTTATCTGGTCACCCTTTATGTTAGATTCTGAAGATCTTGATTTATACGGACTAGTTCCGATCCCAGCGGTATTAAACGATATAATTTTAGTCGCCTACATTTTCAGCCGTCAACTGTCATCATGACCAATATTACCGACTATCGGATTCCTAACCATCAACTTGCTTGTATCATTATTGAAAAGAAAACACACCTTCTCACGCAAATACATCCGATTTGTCATAGAGAAGCTGCAATAAGCAAAAGCGAAATACATATTTTTGTTTTTGATTTGAGGCCCTGATTAACTCCGGAGAGATTTATTAAAGCTTATTGCATACATATTCTCAAAACTAACTAAAGCTAGTTGAAAAGAAGAATGTTCTTGAGGGACAGTTTGCTGAGGTGGTAGTCGAAGAGAGACAGAATATCGTTAATTTTATGAAGCATTCTAGATATTATCTCAAGGTGTCCGTAATTCGTTCTATGAAGATTGAGCTGGAAAAGTGGCACAGACTAAACAGATAAATTTCGGCGTGCAGAAAGAAGTTGTTAATTAATAAGTTTCAGCCGATGAGTGTATGGCAGTAAATTTTGACTATCATACCAAGTCCACGTAAAGCAAATCGCAAAATTCTGCGTTGAACAGCTTTAATCCGGAGGATGAGAGTTCTGTAATAGAGTGACCCAACTTAGCTTGCATATTCAAGAAGAGGCCTAACAATGGTTATATAAAGAGGTTTGGTAAGATAGGGATTAGAAAACTACTTAGACCAGCGCTTGATGAAGCCTAGGGCAGAATTGGCTTTTTTATTATATTATGAGTGTGAGAACGAAAATTGAGTCCTTTATCACAGATAACACCTAAATCACGCAACTTATGTATATAAGCAGATATACATGAATTTCCAATGATACAATGAACTTCATTAGTACATACTCAGAATAAGCAATAAGGGACCAATATGGCTACCTTGAGGAACACCAGAAGACGCTTTAATCGGGTCGGATGCCATGTACCTAAATAGAACATAGTTATATAGTTCATTTAAATAGGATTGAACCCGCGTTATAAAGGGTATTTGGAAACCAAGAGCATTTAATTTTAGATAGATTATTTCATGAGTAATGCTATCAAAGGCTTTGCTGAAATCGGTGGTAATAACGTACACTTCATTTCCAGATTCTAGTGCACATAAAGTGTCTGACACGAATTCTGTTAGATTGGTATGTATCTTAGATCTACCATTGAGAAATCCGTGCTGGTTTCGGGAAACAGCAGATTTACAATGGGAAATCCTTATATCATAAATAGAGCTTAGGTATGCAAGACCGCTAAGCATTTTGCCGGTAGTAGGAAATATCGTCTTTGTGACTGTTGCAGATGATCAACACTAATTATTAATACTATGTTTAAATAATAAAAGAATAAAGTGTTAACCCCAAAATATAATGTAGTAGAATGTCAAATGTAATTATTACCAAATGTCAAAATGAGCAACTATTAACTATTCAAAATATGTATAAAACCTATGAAAAATAAAATGAAAATACACTGTTGATTTAATAACGTTTAAGTACGGCCGTTTGCTTCAAACCTCTAGTCATCGGTAAATTAGAAACGCTTTGCTCAAACCCCGTTTACTCGATTGTTCTGCAAACCCATCACCCTACATTTTGGTCCTAACGAACCGGATCTTTGGGAATAATCGAGTCCCAACACCGATGAAAACCAATTAGTGACAATCAAAAATACATACATATGTGCAAAGTGACAATTAAAACAATTGATAATCAATTATTAAACATTGAACAAAAGGTGTGCTGTGTGTGTTAAAAACTGCGTACAACCCCATCAATTTGTCCAGAGGAGCAACACATCAACAATCTCCTGAAGCCCAGAAACCCAGAAGAAGTATTTATACATACATAAAGCTGAGTAAGTCCGTTCCAATTTCATTTACTTTGTGTGTCACATTTGTATCAAAATAAAATGTTTGGGCAACTTCAATTAGATATACTAGAACATATGTCCAAAGATTGGGAAAATTTCTCAAAGGCAAACAAGGGCCAACTCAAGAGGGTAACCTATTTGGAAACCCGATTGGAAATGCTAAATGAGCAGATAACCAAGGCCAGCCACTATCACGAAGGGATCGTGGGAGAAGGAAAAGTGGAAGCCGAACTCAAAACGGAAAACTTCACGGATGTGTACGATAAAATACGGGAAATCTACGCTGAATACAAGGCCGATGTTCGAGACGCTCTGAACAAGCTTCTGCGGACCACCGTATCATCCATTGCGAGTAGTGAAACGTCCGACAAAAGTGAAAAGGACGCCACTTCAAGTAGTTTACGACTTCCAACGATCAAACTTCCCGCTTTCTCAGGTAGTTATACTACGTGGAGATCATTCCATGATCTTTTTGTAGCGCTAATTCATACGAACACCTCGTTGTCCGATGTACAAAAACTCCACTATCTTAAGTCGAGCATCAGCGGTGAAGCAGACCGGTTGTTGCAGCACTTGGCCATCGACAAAGGGAACTATGCTCGGGCTTGAGATCTCCTGGTGGAGCGCTACGACCACAAGCGAGTGTTGGTCGAAATTCAGCTAAGGTTGCTGTTCGACCAAAAAGCAATCAATACTGAGTCGGCGGCACAAGTAAAGCGCATTCTAGATACGTCCCAAGAGGTTATCCACTCTTTGAGAAATTAAGGTTGCCGGTAGATCAATGGGATGCAATTTTAATCTTTGTCGTCCTACAGAAAATGTGTGATGCGTCTAAACAGCTATGGGAACAAAAATTGGGAGTCAGCAAAGATCTGCCTCCATGGAAAGATTTTGTAGAGTTTCTTGAGTGTAGGTTTAGGACCCTAGAGGCTGTTGAACAGAAATGTGGCGAGAAAAAATCTGGGAATAGGCCAGGGGCACAGAATGTTTTCTTTGCACAACAGGAGCAGAAGCGCCGAAGTAGCTGTAGGTTATGTAGGAAGGGACAACGTGCGCTTAGGGAATGTCAAAAATTAGTTCAGATTACAATAGGTGAACGAAAGCAAGTAGTTCGGGATGTCAAAGTATGTGAGAACTGTCTTGCATACAGCCATTTCAAGAAAAGGTGTCCCAGTGTTAAGTCTTGCTATTTTTGTAGGCAGCGTCATCATACCCTTTTGCACGACAATTCTCACAGGGCTAGTAATCGTTCATCATCCCCCTCTCCGCAACAACAATCTCTATCAAACAATCGCCAGCCATTCACACAGAATGCGGGTAGTCAATCAACATTCAACCCAAATCCAACCGTCTTTCACCCACGGCAACATGATGACCCTTCTGGAAGCTCTCAGACCAGAAACTTTTTCATCAACACTAATACGCAAACATTGCTAGCTACAGCAAGGTTAAGGGTGAAGACAGCTTTAGGAAGCAGCATCACGTTGAGAGCTTTGATCGACCCTGGATCAGAAGCTTCATTTATCACTGAATCGGCAGTGCAACTTCTAAACTTAAAGGCCAAGCGAACATTTATTCAGGTAAATGGGTTGGGGTTGGTCAGCAGTGGAACCACAAACAGGGTCGTTGACTTGGAGTTCGAGTCGCTGACGTCAACCTTTACAGCTAGAATGCGAGCATTCATTTTTAAATCCCTGACTGGGCTTCTCCCGGCCCAGAAAATACATCTGAATAAATGGCCCTACTTGGAGGGGCTGGCGTTAGCTGACCCATCGTTCAACACACCTGCTCAAGTCGATATGCTTTTAGGAAGTGAAGTTTATGCCAACATCATACTTGGAGGAGTCATCAAGGATGCTGACTCAGCTGGCCCCATTGCGCAAAGAACCCAGCTGGGATGGATTTTGCTTGGAAAGGTAGAGCAGCAAACTGCAAGGTCGATTCAAAGCTTCGTAAGTCAGGTCCATCTTGACACAATTCTACGAAAATTTTGGGAGGTTGAAGAAGAACCATTCGAGGCATACGAATCGGAAGAGGACAAGATTTGTGAAGCTCATTTCGAAACTAGCGGATGGTCGATATCAGGTGTGCTTACCATTTAAGGACGGGAGGTATCCAGCGATGGGTCCGAATCGTCACGGCGCATTGAGGCGTTTTATGCAGTTGAAGAAAAGACTACAAAATAATCCCACACATCGGGAATGAGTACGAGGTATTGTACTCACCTTTTCATTTTTTCATTCCCCATCATGCCGTCGTTAAGGAATCCAGCACGACAACGAAATTGCGTGTCGTGTTCGATGCAACGTTCACCCCTTCATGTGGCTCTTCCTTAAATGATAAGTTGATGGTTGGACCCAAAAAACAAACAAATATTTTAGATATTGTTTTAAAATGGCGAAAATATCGTTTTACAGGCGATATGGAGAAGATGTATCGCCAGATCCGTGTAGACACCCCAGACTCCGATTACCAATTGATTCTGTGGAGAGACAATCCAAGTCAGGATATTCAATTGTTTCGATTGGAGACAGTAACTTTTGGAACAGCGTCTGCACCATATCTGGCGATCAAAGTGCTACTGAGGCTTGCTGAAGACGAAGTTACAAGATTTTCATTGGCCGCATCCGTCATCAGAGAAGAAACATATGTTGACGGTGTTATATCCGGAGCCGACAGCATTCAAGAAGCTCAACACAAATTAAGGGATGTTAAAGGTCTGTTGGCATCGGGAGGTTTCAGCCTGCGTAAACATGTAAGCAACACGGAGGAAGTATTGGAGCAGATCCCAGCCGAACAATGTGGGATAGATTATGACATTCCATTCGATGAGGCATCAACTTCCAAAACTCTGGGAATACGGTGGCTTCCAAAGGCAGATGTTTTCTCATTCGAGATAGCGCCATTCAACGACGAGGAGTCCACAAAAAGATCAATGCTATCGTCAATTGCAAGGCTCTACGATCCTATGGGCTGGATTGCGCCATGTATCGTAAAGGCCAAATTAATGATGCAGCAGTTGTGGAAGCGAGGGCTGGATTGGGATGTATCAATTCCACCAGAGCTAAGGCGTGAATGGATGATGTTTCGCGAAGATCTTGGCTCTCTTAAAAAGATCCAAATTCCACGTTGGATCCACACAACAAAGGTTAGTAGGATAGAACTGCACGGATATTGCGATGCGTCAGAGAAAGCATATGGAGCAGCAATATATTTACGCACCTTAAACAACACAAACACAGTCCATATGCACCTTCTCTGCTCAAAAACAAAGGTAGCACCGCTAAAATCAATCACGTTGCCTAGGTTGGAACTATGCGGAGCAGTTCTCTTGGCAAAATTATTGGGAGAAACAGCACGAGTCCGGAAAATAGAGGCAGAGTCGGTATGGGCATGGACTGATTCTGTGATTGCACTGTGCTGGATCAAGGCAACACCTTTGAAATGGAAAACATTTATCGGGAACAGAATTTCTCAAATACAAAAACTCACCGATGGAAGTAGTTAGAGACACATTCCCACGGAATTGAATCCAGCCGACATGGCATCTCGAGGTATGCTTCCATCCGCGATCATCAACCACAAATTATGGTGGCATGGACCGGAGTTTTTAAGCAACGGTTGGAGCATACCATTTCCTGAACAACCGTCGTGCTTAGAAACAGAACAAGAAGCTCGATCGATAGTGGCACATCATCAGGTTACGGACGGTAGTTTTGTCGACGAATTGTTGGCAAAATACTCATCACAGTCTACAGCTATTCGAGTTGTTGCGTACTGCGTGCGAGTTCTTCCAGGAGGAGAATCGATGAATCACCGACAGTTTAAAGATGTTCTTACACCCACCGAATTATATACTGCATTCATTAGAATTGTGCGCGCGGCACAACAAAAGATGTTTCCAAATGAATCAGCAGTAAACAGCACACAACACAAGCCATTAAAAGGATTTAAGGCACTCAACCCGTTTAAGGACGAAAATGGGGTTCTCAGAGTTTGCGGAAGGTTGGAAAATTCAAACTTAACATATGACCAAAAACATCCGATGTTACTGAAACCCGACTACACACTTTCGAAACTGATCATCCGAGATGCACACGAGAAGACCTACCACGGAGGGATCCAGAAAGTCATCTCATATGTTAGGCAGCGGGTTTTTATCTTAAACATAAAGAGCGCGGTCAAGCAATATATTTTCCGATGCACCATTTGCTATCGTTTTAGAGCAAAACCCATGGTGCAACTAATGGGCAATCTCCCAGTGGCGCGAACAACTATAGGTAGACCATTTTCATCGTCCGGAGTAGATTATGCAGGGCCCATAGACGTAAAGACCTGGAGAGGCCGAAATGCAAAACTGCTCAAGGGATACTTCGCGATATTTGTGTGTATGGCGACAAAGGCAGTTCACATAGAATTAGTAAGCGACATGACCACGCAAGCTTTTCTTGCTGCATTCCGGCGGTTCGTTTCGCTGCGAGGACTCTGTCACCAACTGTATAGCGACTGCGGGAGGTACGACCTCTGCTTTATCGGTCGGACACCACAGTTTCAGTTCAGTTTCAGTTTAAATGCATTTTTATTTATTTTACTTAATTTACTCTTACATGCTAGACAGAAAAATGCTTAAAAATTAGCTTAAATAACTTACAAATAGTCTTATTCTAACATACTGGCCCCATGCGGGCACTCTAAGTTAAACCTAACACTTAAACTAAGCCTTTCGACGTACATTACATTATATTTAATTTTATATTTACGTTAAAACTAAAACTAAGAAAATAAATTTTAATCAAAAACTTAGTATCTGGACTTTTTTTTAATTAAACCTACAGACTACCTAATGAATAAATCTTAATCTACTTAACCTACTTACATATAATACATTCATACACAAATATACAATATACAAGGCATATACACTTCATATATACATATATGTCTATAGATGTACATATACGTATATATTTATATTTTTTTGGGTTTTTTTTTTTATTTTTTTTTCTTAAAATCTATCTTATTGCTACCTAAAATTATATAAGCCGGCCATGGCTAAAAACACAAAAATTAGGCTGGCCCACTCTACTTCACATGAAGCTACCTATCACTGGAGGAGCGGCACCGCCAATCTGTCCTGGATCAGACCTTTACTATCTAGATAGAGGAACGCTTCTGGAGGAATAAAGCCGTCAAGGCGAGCTCTCTCGTGATACATATAATTGGGGTAGTAAGCCCCTGATATCAGGTTGTTCGATGAGGTCATTGCTCTCGCAATGTGCCTTCGAGTCAACTTAATGATGAAATTATCCACTCTTATCAGGTTCGCCGTACTGTACAAGACCTCATTAGGATAGAATTTTATGTACTTAGACACTGGTGTTCTGTATAAGCGAAGACAAGTCCTAATACAAGCCCTCTCAAACACCCGAATCTTTTCCAAAAAACTTGCTCTCACGTTGAACCACACGAGACACCCAAATACAAGCATGGGCCTGATAAGGGCCATGTAACAGATTACCTTCACCCTCGCATCGAGTTGGCTGTTATAAAACAGTCTCTTTGTAAGGGCAAAAGCACCCTTGGCTCTGGCCAGAGCAACATCTATATGTTTGTTAAAATACAGATATTGATCTAGCCAGATCCCAAGGTATCTGACTACATTTCGACAAGCAAGTGGCTGTCCATGTTGTCCGATGATAGAGAACTTTCGCCAATTCTTTCTGGTATCCCTAGACGCCCCAGACAAAGGCGTCCTAAACAGAATGGTTTCCGATTTCTGGAAGTTGAAAATCAACTTCCAGTCATCGCAATATCGTTTAATTTTATCGAAGTCACGTTGCAAAAGTATGTTAATGACCTCAATCTTTGGACCTGATCTGTACGCGATTAAGTCGTCTGCGTACGCTATGGCATGGTGAAGTGAACCTATCAGATCACTTGTGTAAATTTTGAATAGGGTCGGCGAATTTACCGCACCCTGTTGCAGACCGTTTTTAATGTTAAATATTCCAGCAGAAGCCACATCGCCATTCTTCACGATGAACTGTCTACTGGAGAGCATATCAAAGAGAATATACAGCAGTGGTTTACTAATGCCCAACCTGTCCAGTTTGAAAAAGAGTCCTTCTAACCATACGGTATCGAATGCCTTCTCCAAGTCAATCAGGCAGGCACCAGTGCACTGGTTCTTGCCTTTGTTCCATTGGATATCAGAAACCAGTTTGGACGCAGCATGAATGATATCATGCCCCGCCTTGAACCCGAATTGATTATCCGGAACTATATGTTTGTCCTCAACCCACTTAGTCAGGACTCTATTAATCACCTTCTCGAAAACCTTACTGATGTTTGGAAGAAGACTGATCGAGCGGAGATTCGCCGGATTGGATGTATCTTTATCCCTTTTAGGTATGGGATGTACCACCGCAGTTTTCCAATGCGCTGGATAATGTGCATCATTCATTGCATTACTAAACAGGGTGGTATAAATGTCCACCGCTTCTAGTGGGAGATGTCGAAGCACAATGTTCGGTATTTCATCGTTTCCCACTGATTTCTTACTTCTAAGTGATTCGAAGATCGTTTGGAGCTCTTCCTTTGAAATGAACGGGGGTAGTACCCTATCGTCGGCGATGGCATTATTTGCCATATTGGCGTCACTGAACTGGGTGAAACCCGAGCTCTCGAATCGCCAGTTCGCTATTTCGTTTCGAAGGTAGAAATTGTGCACAAGGACTCGATTTTCCAGGTCATGGTTGGGGCCAATGATGTCATTCGCCTTGTACACTTCCTGGAAAGTCGCTCCTATAGCCTCTACTTTCTCCTGCGGATCCTCGATCACAAAGAAGTTGTCATCATCAACGGCCTCATTTGGATCGATGCCTGCTGCTATGAGTATGTGCTCGTTGTCCGTCGTTCGGGCGATTTTAAGACATGAAAGGTCGTTTTGATCTTTTCTCCGAAATATTTTATTTATTTGCGGGAACATATTCGGGTTGCTGGTGTTTACAGCCCGAATTTTATTGTTCCAATACAAACTTACAGAATTTCTGTAATTTTCTTTTATTAATATTTGGAGGTTTTTGATCGACGACTTCAGTGTCACGATCTCCGGGTTATGTCTGTCAGTAAACTGTCTGTACAAGGTTTTTAGTCTTGACAGCAGTCTACTTTTTTGTCGGTGCAGTGCGTCAATAGTTGCGTTGCGGAATAAGTCTTCGTTGTCAGTATGTTGATACCGAGGTATCGTTTTGTCCATTGTTCGTTTGATTGTCTCGTCCATTAGTCTAAGATACCTGTCAATCTCCTCGTTTGACAGATTTCTGTTGGACGGTGGGTAGAGCGAATTCGAGGAGAGTGCTCTGGTCAGTGTTCTGGAGAAGTGCGTCCAGCGCGCCCTACTATAATTGTAGGAATGCCTGTGAACAAACTCGTCCAATTCTGCAATTTCGTTCGGAACGGTTATTTCGGTACTGAGACCGCAATGGTCACTGTCATACACAAATGTGCGTAGACAGTTTATGGTATGTTGGTTAGTACATGTCAGGTGTATTCTTATGTCGAACAGCAAGAGGTCCAAATAAGAACCGTCTCCGGGAAACGACGGACTATCCGTCGCCTTAAGGCCAAGTCGATACATTATACTGTGCTGACCCCACCAATTGAGTAGTAGATTCCCTCTAGTATTTGGTGTATTATTTCCCCAATCTCTGTGTCTGGCGTTGAAATCTCCACCGATAATAAAGTAGTTCTCCTCTAATTCCAATCTTAGGAATCGAAAAAGTGTCTCGAGCTCTGAGATGAATAAGGTGGATTGAGTAGCTTTAGGTGCATAAACAGACACCATGTATAACCGCTTTCCACTACGGAGAGGGATGTACATGACGCATGCTTCCAGCACCTGGAACCTACGTACTACACGACTGTATATTCTTTTGAAACGCAGTCCTTTTCTAACAAAGATTGCAACACCTCCTCCTTGAATGCAGTTGGGTTGGTTTCTTCGTAATATTTTATATCTTCTGTGCCTAATTTTGTGTCTTTTGTTAAGCTTAGTTTCGCTAACCAAAAGCACATCAGGGGCTTGGTCTTTAAGCAACTTAAATAGTGCGGCTCATCGTTCGAACCTAATCAGTGAATTCACATTCACTGCAAGGACCTTCAGGGTTTGCTCCGCCACGTACGTACCCATTACGACAAAAGGTGCGTTAGGCCAGGCAGCAGCACGTAAACTTGATCCACCCGCGCGGTCTGTTCAGTTAAATGACGTTGTAGCTGAGCCATCTGTCCCTGGATAGAGAGCAAGATAGCTAGCATGTCAGGTACTGGTTCTGATGCTCTAGGCGCTGCGGCCGGAGAAGCAACCTTCGCTTCCTGTACCGTGTTTCCCCTACCTGCTGCCATTTGGGCGTAGGTAACCTGGGGAGTAACGGCTGGTATTTGTATATGCACGGGTGGACGTTTAACTTCCACTTTCTGCTGCCGAGCCAGATTTACTCTTTTGATGTATTGGAATTTAGGACAACCCCGATAGTTTGCGGTGTGTCCCGTGTTCCTACATAAGGCACAAGAGAGTTGGCTTTTTTCAGACACTCCGTCCTTACCTAGAGCGCATTCCTCGGATTTGTGGTTCTTTCCACACTTCACGCATCAAGGCTGCATTTCGCAGTTCGACGCGGCGTGCCCGAACCTTTGGCAGCGAACACATTGTAAAATGTTTTCGCTCCTCTTTAATTTCTCCCAGTGTACAACCTGGTAGTCTAGGACTTTGATACTCCTTAGACCATCCAGTTTGCTGTAGGGACTTAGCTGAACCAGGAAGAACGGTAGTTTCCTCTTCTCCCTTTTAGCTCTAGCCGTGACAAATAGCTTGACCCCCACGTATTTGAGCCTTTCGCACTCCTTCTCTTTCAGCAGTGCAAGGAGCTCCTCCGAGTCAGTCGACGGTTCTAACCCCCTCAGCAGCATTGTTTGCAGCTTGTCCCCTTTCGGGGTGTAGGAGAAGAACTCCGTCGTCGTATCCCTCAATAAGTTTTTTATTTTATAATAGCGCTCCACTGTGTTACAGTGGATCGCGTGCCTATCTACGCTAAGTCTTTTGATATAAAAATGATTGCCTATGGCCGACTTACATAATTCTAGCGTTTCCTTTAGTTCCATCTTAAATGTGTTAATTGGTGGAACCCTTTGTTGCTTCTGATGTTGTTGTTGTTGTTTTTGCTGCTGCTGTTGTTGTTGTTGTTCTTTTTGCTGCATTTGTTGTTTCTGCTGCTGTTGTGGTTTGTGTCGTTGTTGTGGCAGCTGCCGATGTTGTGGCTGCTGCTGTTTTTGCTGTAGCTGTTTTTGCTGTTGCCGTTGTTGTGGTTGCTCTTGTTGTTGCTGTTGGTGTTTGCTCAGTGTTTGTTCGTGTTGTTGCATCACCTGTCTTATTGTTTGGGGTTGATGCTGCTTTTGAGCTAATTGCGTCTGCTGTTGTTGATTTGATTGCCCTAGCTCTTCCCTCTTCCTTCTGAGCATTTGCATTTCCATAATGGCAAGAACTCTTTGTTGCAGCATTTTGATACTGCTACTTAGGGATACCATTTCTTACTCTTCATCTTCCGATTCCGTTGGAGCCAAGGAAGCGAAGATGTTCTCTCTCAGAAAGTGGCTTTCACCACCATCTGAGGTATGTGCGTTATCGTCAGTGACTTGCCGTGGACGTTTATTTGCTGCTATTTCTGATGTTGAATGCGCCCCCTCCCTCACTCCCTCATGCAGCTTTTCGTCGGAAGTTTATCGGGTGGGACGTTGCACCAAGTTAGGAGTCGGCCTGAGCCTCCTCCTTCTCTTCGTTTTTGGTATTTGGCTTGCATTACTTGAAGCCTCACCAGATGTTCCAGCAGATCCCGCTATTAACATAGCACAATCCATCGCGTGATATTTATTACGGTACTAGTATGTACACTTTATATCACAACACACAATGTAAATTAAAAGAAAAAAAGTACTCTCTGCCCGACTCGGAGTCGAACTCATAACCTATGTCCTCTGAAGCGAACGCATTCATTTTAAACGCATTTTTATTTTCTTAATTCATTTACACTTACAAGCTAGACAAAAAAATGCTTAAAAATTAGCTTAAGTAACTTACAAGCAAGTGGCTGCCCGTGCTGTCCCACGATCGAAAACTTTCGCCAATTCTTTCTGATATCCCTAGAGGCCCCAGACAGAGGCGTCCTAAACAAAATGGTTTCCGACTTCTGAAAGTTGATTTTCAACTTCCAGTCGTCGCAATATCGCTTAATTTTGTCGAAGTCACGTTGCAAAAGTGTATTAATGACCTCAATCTTTGGACCTGATCTGTACGCGATTAAGTCGTCTGCGTACGCTATGGCATGGTGAAGTGAACCTATCAGATCACTTGTGTAAATGTTGAATAGGATCGGCGAATTCACCGCACATTGTTGCAGACCGTTTTTAATGTTAAATATTCCAGCAGAAGTCACATCGCCATTCTTCACGATGAACTGTCTACTGGAGAGCATATCAAAGAGAATATACAGCAGTGGTTTACTAATGCCCAACCTGTCCAGTTTGAAAAAGAGTCCTTCTAACCATACGGTATCGAATGCCTTCTCCAAGTCAATCAGGCAGGCACCAGTGCACTGGTTCTTGCCTTTGTTCCATTGGATATCAGAAACCAGTTTGGACGCAGCATGAATGATATCATGCCCCGCCTTGAACCCGAATTGATTATCCGGAACTATATGTTTGTCCTCAACCCACTTAGTCAGGACTCTATTAATCACCTTCTCGAAAACCTTACTGATGTTTGGAAGAAGACTGATCGAGCGGAGATTCGCCGGATTGGATGTATCTTTATCCCTTTTAGGTATGGGATGTACCACCGCAGTTTTCCAATGCGCTGGATAATGTGCATCATTCATTGCATTACTAAACAGGGTGGTATAAATGTCCACCGCTTCTAGTGGGAGATGTCGAAGCACAATGTTCGGTATTTCATCGTTTCCCACTGATTTCTTACTTCTAAGTGATTCGAAGATCGTTTGGAGCTCTTCCTTTGAAATGAACGGGGGTAGTACCCTATCGTCGGCGATGGCATTATTTGCCATATTGGCGTCACTGAACTGGGTGAAACCCGAGCTCTCGAATCGCCAGTTTGCTATTTCGTTTCGAAGGTAGAAATTGTGCACAAGGACTCGATTTTCCAGGTCATGGTTGGGGCCAATGATGTCATTCGCCTTGTACACTTCCTGGAAAGTCGCTCCTATAGCCTCTACTTTCTCCTGCGGATCCTCGATCACAAAGAAGTTGTCATCATCAACGGCCTCATTTGGATCGATGCCTGCTGCTATGAGTATGTGCTCGTTGTCCGTCGTTCGGGCGATTTTAAGACATGAAAGGTCGTTTTGATCTTTTCTCCGAAATATTTTATTTATTTGCGGGAACATATTCGGGTTGCTGGTGTTTACAGCCCGAATTTTATTGTTCCAATACAAACTTACAGAATTTCTGTAATTTTCTTTTATTAATATTTGGAGGTTTTTGATCGACGACTTCAGTGTCACGATCTCCGGTTATGTCTGTCAGTAAACTGTCTGTACAAGGTTTTTAGTCTTGACAGCAGTCTACTTTTTTGTCGGTGCAGTGCGTCAATAGTTGCGTTGCGGAATAAGTCTTCGTTGTCAGTATGTTGATACCGAGGTATCGTTTTGTCCATTGTTCGTTTGATTGTCTCGTCCATTAGTCTAAGATACCTGTCAATCTTCTCGTTTGACAGATTTCTGTTGGACGGTGGGTAGAGCGAATTCGAGGAGAGTGCTCTGGTCAGTGTTCTGGAGAAGTGCGTCCAGCGCGCCCTACTATAATTGTAGGAATGCCTGTGAACAAACTCGTCCAATTCTGCAATTTCGTTCGGAACGGTTATTTCGGTACTGAGACCGCAATGGTCACTGTCATACACAAATGTGCGTAGACAGTTTATGGTATGTTGGTTAGTACATGTCAGGTGTATTCTTATGTCGAACAGCAAGAGGTCCAAATAAGAACCGTGTCTGGGAAACGACGGACTATTCGTCGCCTTAAGGCCAAGTCGATACATTATACTGTGCTGACCCCACCAATTGAGTAGTAGATTCCCTCTAGTATTTGGTGTATTATTTCCCCAATCTCTGTGTCTGGCGTTGAAATCTCCACCGATAATAAAGTAGTTCTCCTCTAATTCCAATCTTAGGAATCGAAAAAGTGTCTCGAGCTCTGAGATGAATAAGGTGGATTGAGTAGCTTTAGGTGCATAAACAGACACCATGTATAACCGCTTTCCACTACGGAGAGGGATGTACATGACGCATGCTTCCAGCACCTGGAACCTACGTACTACACGACTGTATATTCTTTTGAAACGCAGTCCTTTTCTAACAAAGATTGCAACACCTCCTCCTTGAATGCAGTTGGGTTGGTTTCTTCGTAATATTTTATATCTTCTGTGCCTAATTTTGTGTCTTTTGTTAAGCTTAGTTTCGCTAACCAAAAGCACATCAGGGGCTTGGTCTTTAAGCAACTTAAATAGTGCGGCTCATCGTTCGAACCTAATCAGTGAATTCACATTCACTGCAAGGACCTTCAGGGTCTGCTCCGCCACGTACGTACCCATTACGACAAAAGGTGCGTTAGGCCAGGCAGCAGCACGTAAACTTGATCCACCCGCGCGGTCTGTTCAGTTAAATGACGTTGTAGCTGAGCCATCTGTCCCTGGATAGAGAGCAAGATAGCTAGCATGTCAGGTACTGGTTCTGATGCTCTAGGCGCTGCGGCCCGAGAAGCAACCTTCGCTTCCTGTACCGTGTTTCCCCTACCTGCTGCCATTTGGGCGTAGGTAACCTGGGGAGTAACGGCTGGTATTTGTATATGCACGGGTGGACGTTTAACTTCCACTTTCTGCTGCCGAGCCAGATTTAATCTTTTGATGTATTGGAATTTAGGACAACCCCGATAGTTTGCGGTGTGTCCCGTGTTCCTACATAAGGCACAAGAGAGTTGGCTTTTTTCAGACACTCCGTCCTTACCTAGAGCGCATTCCTCGGATTTGTGGTTCTTTCCACACTTCACGCATCAAGGCTGCATTTCGCAGTTCGACGCGGCGTGCCCGAACCTTTGGCAGCGAACACATTGTAAAATGTTTTCGCTCCTCTTTAATTTCTCCCAGTGTACAACCTGGTAGTCTAGGACTTTGATACTCCTTAGACCATCCAGTTTGCTGTAGGGACTTAGCTGAACCAGGAAGAACGGTAGTTTCCTCTTCTCCCTTTTAGCTCTAGCCGTGACAAACGGCTTGACCCCCACGAATTTGAGCCGTTCGTACTCCTTCTCTTTCAACAGTGCAAGGAGCTCCTCCAGATCAGTCGACGGTTCTATCCCCTTCAGCAGCATTGTTTGCAGCTTGTCCCCCTTCGGGGTGTAGGAGAAGAACTCCGTCGTCGAATCCTTCAATAAATCTTTTATTTTATAATAGCGCTCCACTGTGTTACAGTGGATCGCGTGCCTATCTACGCTAAGTCTTTTAATATAAAAATTATTGCCTATGGCCGACTTACATAATTCTAGCGTTTCCTTTAGTTCCATCTTAAATGTGTTAATTGGTGGAACCCTTTGTTGCTTCTGATGTTGTTGTTGTTGTTTTTGCTGCTGCTGTTGTTGTTGTTGTTCTTTTTGCTGCATTTGTTGTTTCTGCTGCTGTTGTGGTTTGTGCCGTTGTTGTGGCAGCTGCCGATGTTGTGGCTGCTGCTGTTTTTGCTGTAGCTGTTTTTGCTGTTGCCGTTGTTGTGGTTGCTCTTGTTGTTGCTGTTGGTGTTTGCTCAGTGTTTGTTCGTGTTGTTGCATCACCTGTCTTATTGTTTGGGGTTGATGCTGCTTTTGAGCTAATTGCGTCTGCTGTTGTTGATTTGATTGCCCTAGCTCTTCCCTCTTCCTTCTGAGCATTTGCATTTCCATAATGGCAAGAACTCTTTGTTGCAGCATTTTGATACTGCTACTTAGGGATACCATTTCTTACTCTTCATCTTCCGATTCCGTTGGAGCCAAGGAAGCGAAGATGTTCTCTCTCAGAAAGTGGCTTTCACCACCATCTGAGGTATGTGCGTTATCGTCAGTGACTTGCCGTGGACGTTTATTTGCTGCTATTTCTGATGTTGAATGCGCCCCCTCCCTCACTCCCTCATGCAGCTTTTCGTCGGAAGTTTATCGGGTGGGACGTTGCACCAAGTTAGGAGTCGGCCTGAGCCTCCTCCTTCTCTTCGTTTTTGGTATTTGGCTTGCATTACTTGAAGCCTCACCAGATGTTCCAGCAGATCCCGCTATTAACATAGCACAATCCATCGCGTGATATTTATTACGGTACTAGTATGTACACTTTATATCACAACACACAATGTAAATTAAAAGAAAAAAAGTACTCTCTGCCCGACTCGGAGTCGAACTCATAACCTATGTCCTCTGAAGCGAACGCATTCATTTTAAACGCATTTTTATTTTCTTAATTCATTTACACTTACAAGCTAGACAAAAAAATGCTTAAAAATTAGCTTAAGTAACTTACAGATAATCTTATTCTAACTTACTGGCCCCATGCGGACACTCTAAGTTAAACATAATACTAAAACTATGTCTTTCGACGATTTGAACAGTCGTTATTACTTATATTTATGTATTTAATTTAAACTAAAACTAAGAAAAATTTTTATTATGCAAAGGAAAAACTTAGTAAACGGACTTTTTATAAAAAGATAAAAATAAAGTAAAACTAAAATTAAACTAAAACTAAAACTTATAAACTAACTACCTAAAAAAAATAAATGAAAATATAAATCTAATTCTTAACCTACTTATCCTACCTTATTGTAACAGATATACAATACAAATGTTTTTTTTGCTTGTATGGATTACCCCTTTTTTTAGAAAAAAAAAGTTGTCACCCATCTTTTTTTTGTTTTTTTTTTTTATTTATTTATTTTTTTTTTATTTTTTATTTTTTTTTTTCCTTAGATCTAACTTAATGCTACCTAAAACTATGTAAGCCGTCCATGGCTAACAAAATAAACAGATGACTGACTTTGCTTCACATGAAGCTACCTATAACTTGAGGAATTCGACGACGAACCTTCCCCTCCTTCCAATAGCCACCAAAATTGTTGGTGCTGCCGAGCAACATCTCTCATGTCGCGACTCCCTACCGCCCTACTGAACCGGAGACGAAGTAGAGGAACGCTTCTGGAGGAATAAAGCCGTCAAAGCGAACTCTCTCGTGATATATATAATTAGGGTAGTAAGCCCCGGAGATCAGGTTGTTCGACGAGGTCATTGCTCTTGCAATGTGCCTTCGAGTCAACTTAATAACAAAATTGTCCACTCTTATTAGGTTCGCCCTACTGTACAAGACCTCATTGGGATAGAATTTTATGTACTCAGATACTGGTGTTCTGTATAAGCGAAGACAAGTCCTAAGACAAGCCCTCTCAAACACCCGAATCTTTTCCAATAAACTTGCTCTCACATTGAACCACACGGGACATCCAAATACAAGCATGGGCCTGATAAGGGCCATGTAACAGATCACCTTCACCCTCGCATCGAGTTGGCTGTTATAAAACAGTCTCTTTGTAAGGGCAAAAGCACCCTTGGCTCTGGCCAGAGCAACATCTATATGTTTGTTAACATACAGATATTGGTCTAGCCAGATCCCAAGGTACCTGACTACATTTCGACAAGCAAGTGGCTGCCCGTGCTGTCCCACGATCGAAAACTTTCGCCAATTCTTTCTGATATCCCTAGAGGCCCCAGACATAGGCGTCCTAAACAGAATGGTTTCCGACTTCTGAAAGTTGATTTTCAACTTCCAGTCGTCGCAATATCGCTTAATTTTGTCGAAGTCACGTTGCAAAAGTGTATTAATGACCTCAATCTTTGGACCTGATCTGTACGCGATTAAGTCGTCTGCGTACGCTATGGCATGGTGAAGTGAACCTATCAGATCACTTGTGTAAATGTTGAATAGGATCGGCGAATTCACCGCACATTGTTGCAGACCGTTTTTAATGTTAAATATTCCAGCAGAAGTCACATCGCCATTCTTCACGATGAACTGTCTACTGGAGAGCATATCAAAGAGAATATACAGCAGTGGTTTACTAATGCCCAACCTGTCCAGTTTGAAAAAGAGTCCTTCTAACCATACGGTATCGAATGCCTTCTCCAAGTCAATCAGGCAGGCACCAGTGCACTGGTTCTTGCCTTTGTTCCATTGGATATCAGAAACCAGTTTGGACGCAGCATGAATGATATCATGCCCCGCCTTGAACCCGAATTGATTATCCGGAACTATATGTTTGTCCTCAACCCACTTAGTCAGGACTCTATTAATCACCTTCTCGAAAACCTTACTGATGTTTGGAAGAAGACTGATCGAGCGGAGATTCGCCGGATTGGATGTATCTTTATCCCTTTTAGGTATGGGATGTACCACCGCAGTTTTCCAATGCGCTGGATAATGTGCATCATTCATTGCATTACTAAACAGGGTGGTATAAATGTCCACCGCTTCTAGTGGGAGATGTCGAAGCACAATGTTCGGTATTTCATCGTTTCCCACTGATTTCTTACTTCTAAGTGATTCGAAGATCGTTTGGAGCTCTTCCTTTGAAATGAACGGGGGTAGTACCCTATCGTCGGCGATGGCATTATTTGCCATATTGGCGTCACTGAACTGGGTGAAACCCGAGCTCTCGAATCGCCAGTTCGCTATTTCGTTTCGAAGGTAGAAATTGTGCACAAGGACTCGATTTTCCAGGTCATGGTTGGGGCCAATGATGTCATTCGCCTTGTACACTTCCTGGAAAGTCGCTCCTATAGCCTCTACTTTCTCCTGCGGATCCTCGATCACAAAGAAGTTGTCATCATCAACGGCCTCATTTGGATCGATGCCTGCTGCTATGAGTATGTGCTCGTTGTCCGTCGTTCGGGCGATTTTAAGACATGAAAGGTCGTTTTGATCTTTTCTCCGAAATATTTTATTTATTTGCGGGAACATATTCGGGTTGCTGGTGTTTACAGCCCGAATTTTATTGTTCCAATACAAACTTACAGAATTTCTGTAATTTTCTTTTATTAATATTTGGAGGTTTTTGATCGACGACTTCAGTGTCACGATCTCCGGTTATGTCTGTCAGTAAACTGTCTGTACAAGGTTTTTAGTCTTGACAGCAGTCTACTTTTTTGTCGGTGCAGTGCGTCAATAGTTGCGTTGCGGAATAAGTCTTCGTTGTCAGTATGTTGATACCGAGGTATCGTTTTGTCCATTGTTCGTTTGATTGTCTCGTCCATTAGTCTAAGATACCTGTCAATCTCCTCGTTTGACAGATTTCTGTTGGACGGTGGGTAGAGCGAATTCGAGGAGAGTGCTCTGGTCAGTGTTCTGGAGAAGTCCGTCCAGCGCGCCCTACTATAATTGTAGGAATGCCTGTGAACAAACTCGTCCAATTCCGCAATTTCGTTCGGAACGGTTATTTCGGTACTGAGACCGCAATGGTCACTGTCATACACAAATGTGCGTAGACAGTTTATGGTATGTTGTTTAGTACGAGGTCCAAATAAGAACCGTGTCTGGGAAACGACGCACTATCCGTCGCCTTAAGGCCAAGTCGATACATTATACTGTGCTGACCCCACCAATTGAATAGTAGGTTCCCTCTAGTATTTGGTGTATTATTTCCCCAATCTCTGTGTCTGGCGTTGAAATCTCCACCGATAATAAAGTAGTTCTCCTCTAATTCCAATCTTAGGAATCGAAAAAGTGTCTCGAGCTCTGAGATGAATAAGGTGGAATGAGTAGCCTTAGGTCCATAAACAGACACCATGTATAACCGCTTTCCACTACGGAGAGGGATGTACATGACGCATGCTTCCAGCACCTGGAACCTACGTACTATACGGCTGTATATTCTTTTGAAACGCAGTCCTTTTCTAACAAAGATTGCAACACCTCCTCCTTGAATGGAGTTGGGTTGGTTTCTTCGTAATATTTTATATCTTCTGTGCCTCATTTTGTGTCTTTTAGTAAGCTTAGTATGGCTCTTCGTTCGAACCTAATCAGTGAATTCACATTCACTGCAAGGACCTTCAGGGTTTGCTCCGCCATGTACGTACCCATTACGACTGGAGGTGCGTTAGGCCCGGCAGCAGCGCGTATATTTGATCTACCCGCTTAGCCTGTTCCTGTATTTGACGCTGAAGCTGAGCCATCTGCCCCTGAATAGAGAGCAAGATAGCCAGCATGTCAGGTACAGGTTCCGGTGATCTAGGCGCTGGGGCCTGAGAAGCTACCTTTGCTTGTTGTACCGTATTTTCCCTACCTGCCGCCATTTGGGCGTAGGTAACGTGGGGAGTAACGGCTGGTGTTTGTGCCTGCACGAGTGGACGTTTAACTTCCACTTTCTGCTGCCGAGCCAGATTTACTCGCTTTATGTATTGGAATTTGGGACAACCCCGATAGTTTGCGGTGTGTCCCGTGTTCCTACACAAAGCACAAGAGAGTTGGCTTTTTTCAGACGCTCCGTCCTTACCTAGAGCGCATTCCTCGGATTTGTGGTTCTTTCCGCACTTCACACATCGAGGCTGCATTTCGCAGTTCGACGCGGCGTGCCCGAACCTTTGGCAGCGAACACATTGTAAAATGTTTTCGCTCCTCTTTAATTTTTCCCAGTGTACAACCTGGTAGTCTAGGACTTTTATACTCCTTAGACCATCCAGTTTGCTGTCGGGACTTAGCTGGACCAGGAAGAACGGTAGTTTCCGCTTCTCCCTTTTGACTCTAGCCGTGACAAATAGCTTGACCCCCACGTATTTGAGCCTTTCGCACTCCTTCTCTTTCAGCAGTGCAAGGAGCTCCTCTGGGGCAGTCGACGGTTCTAACCCCCTCAGCAGCATTGTTTGCAGCTTGTCCCCTTTCGGGGTGTAGGAGAAGAACTCCGTCGTCGTATCCCTCAATAAGTTTTTTATTTTATAATAGCGCTCCACTGTGTTACAGTGGATCGCGTGCCTATCTACGCTAAGTCTTTTGATATAAAAATGATTGCCTATGGCCGACTTACATAATTCATTCGTGTCTTTCAACTCCATCTTATATGTGTCGATTGGAGGTACACGTAGTTTGGTTGATTTCTGCTGTTGCTGTTGCTGTTGTTGTTGCTGCTGCTGATGTTGTTTCTGCTGTTGCTGTTGTTGTTGCTGCTGTTGTTGCTGCTGTTGTTGCTGCTGATGCTGTTGTTGTTGCTGCTTTTGCTGTTGTTTTTGGGGCTTATGCTGCGGTTGATTTTGTTGCTGCTGCGGTTGATTTTGTTGCAGCTGCGGTTGCGCTTTTTGTTGTTGTTTTTGATGTATCTGTGCCGGTTTTTTCGTTGGCACTGTTTTTTGTTGTTGTAGTGGCTGTTCTTTCTGTTTAGCCTCGCTAGTTGTGGGCTGTTGCTGAGAGCTCAGGAGTTGTTGTTGTTGCTCCATTTGTCTCTTCGCCATTTGTTTGGCTTTAATAGCCAGTACTTTTTTCTCTAGCTGCTTAATGGTGCTATTTAGTGCTTCATCCTCTGACTCTGTGGCCGCCAGAGGTTGGAAGGTATTCTCACCACCCATATAGTGACCTTCCCCGCCATCAGACACGTATGGGTATTCGTCTAGGTCTGACTCAGCTGCCGCCTTTGTTGATGTTGTCGGCGCCTCTTCCCTTACTCTACCCGGCAGCTTTTCGGTAGAAGCTGAAAGGGAGGGGCGCTTTACAAGATTCGGAGTTGGCTTCAACCTCCTCCTTCTCTTTTTTGCTGTATTATCAGATGACACGATGTCATCTGCTGGTCCCGCTATTGGAGTAGCGGACCGCTCGTTGTCACTCATCGACGATCACACTTTTGTATCCACTGTATAATTAATGTTTGTTTGATTCTATTTTAAAAAATAAAAAGTCACCGCAACTTTTTCGGGAATCGAACCCACGACCCCTTATTTATCAGTCGGACACCACAGTTCAGTTTCAGTTTAAATGCATTTTTTATTATACTTCATTAATTAATTCTTACAGGCTATACAAAAAAACGCTTAAAAATTAGCTTAAATACCTTAAAAGTAATCTAATTATAACTTACTGGCCGCATGCGGGCACTCTAGGTTAAACATAATACTTAATCTATGTCTTTCGACATTCCTTACAGTCTATTTTGTTTTTTACATTTATTAACACTAAAATTAAGAAAATGGATTTTAATTAAAAAAAAAAACTTAGTGTCTGGACTTTTTTTTTGTTATAATATAAAACTTAAACCTAAAAACTTAAAACTAAGCCTATAAACTACCTAAAATATAAATCTTATTCTACTTAATCCTACTTAAACTACCCCTTACTTCAGAGTGTTGTTACCCACATCTGTTCTAGATTTTTTTTTTTTTTTTTTTTTTAATTTTTTTTGTGTATTTTTTTTTGTATTTTTTTTTTTTTTTTAATTTTTTTTTTCCTTAAGTCTAACTTAATGCTACCTAAAATTATGTAAGCCGGCCATGGCTAATAAAATAGACAGACGACCGACTTTGCTTCATATGAAGCTACCTATAACTTGAGGAATTCGACGACGAATCCTCCCCTCCTTCCAATAGCCACCAAAATTGTTGGTGCTGCCGAGCAACATCCCTCATATCGCGACTCCCTACCGCCCTACTGAACCGGAGACGCTCCGCACTGCCATGTGCGACGTCTCTGTCGTAGTTGAGTCGCCTGTCCCCAGCTGTCCGAGCGACGTGGAAGATTAGCGGCACCGCTAACCTGTCCTGGATCAGACCTTTCATATCTAGGTAGAGGAACGCTTCTGGAGGAATAAAGCCGTCAAAGCGAACTCACTCATGATACATATAATTGGGGTAGTAGACCCCAGAGATCAGGTTGTTCGATGAGGCCTTCGAGTCAACTTAATGACGAAATTGTCCACTCTTATTAGGTTCGCTCTATTGTACAAGACCTCATTGGGATAGAATTTTATGTACTCGGACTCTGGTGTTCTGTATAAGCGAAGACAAGTCCTAAGACAAGCCCTCTCAAACACCCTAATCTTTTCCAATAAGCTTGCTCTCACGTTAAACCACACGGGACAACCAAATGCAAGCATAGGCCGGATAAGGGCCATGTAGCAGATCACCTTCACCCTCGCATCGAGTTGGCTGTTATAAAACAGTCTCTTTGTAAGGGCAAAAGCACCTTTGGCTCTGTCCAGAGCAATATCTATATTTTTGTTAAAATACAGATACTGGTCTAGCCAGATCCCAAGGTACCTGACTACATTTCGACAAGCAAGTGGCTGCCCGAGCTGTCCCACGATCGAAAACTTCCGCCAATTCTTTCTGGTATCCCTAGAGGCCCCAGACAAAGGCGTCCTAAACAAAATGGTTTCCGACTTCTGAAAGTTGATTTTCAACTTCCAGTCGTCGCAATATCGCTTAATTTTGTCGAAGTCACGTTGCAAAAGTATGTTAATGACCTCAATCTTTGGACCTGTTCTGTACGCTATTAAGTCGTCTGCGTACGCTATGGCATGGTGAAGTGAACCTATCAGATCACTTGTGTAAATGTTGAATAGGATCGGCGAATTCACCGCACCTTGTTGCAGACCGTTTTTAATGTTAAATGTGCCAGCAGAAGTCACATCGCCATTCTTCACGATGAACTGCTTACTGGAGAGCATATCAAACAGAATATACAGCAGTGGTTTACTAATGCCCAACCTGTCCAGCTTGAAAAAGAGTCCCTCTAACCATACGGTATCGAAGGCCTTTTCCAAGTCAATCAGGCAGGCACCAGTGCACTGTTTCTTGCCTTTGTTCCATTGGATATCAGAAACCAGTTTAGACGCAGCATGAATGATATCATGCTCCGCCTTGAAACCGAATTGATTATCCGGAACTATATGTTTGTCCTCAACCCACTTAGTCAGGACTCTATTGATCACCTTCTCGAAAACCTTGCTGATGTTTGGAAGAAGACTGATCGAGCGGAGATTCGCCGGATTGGAAGTATCTTTATCCCTTTTGGGAATGGGATGTACCACCGCAGTTTTCCAATGCGCTGGATAATGTGCATTATTCATTGCATTATTAAACAGGGTGGTATAAATGTCCACCGCTTCTAGTGAGAGATGTCGAAGCACAATGTTCGGTATTTCATCGGTTCCCACTGATTTCTTACTTCTAAGTGATTCGAAGATCGTTTGGAGCTCCACCTTCGAAATGAACGGGGGTAATACCCTATCGTCGGCGATGACATTATTTGCCATATTCTCGTCACTGAACTGGGTGAAACCCGAGCTCTCGAATCGCCAGTTCACTATTTCATTTCGAAGGTAGAAATTGTGCACAATTGCTCGATTTTCCAGGTCGTGGTTGGGGCCAATGATGTCATTCGCCTTGTACACTTCCTGGAAAGTCGCTCCTATAGCCTGTACTTTCTCCTGTGGATCCTCGATCACAAAGAAGTTGTCATCATCAACGGCCTCATTTGGATGGATGCCTGCTGCTACAAGTATTTGTTCGTTGTTCGTCGTTCGGGCGATTTTGAGACATGGAAGGTCGTTTTGATTATTTCTCCGAAATATTTTATTTATTTGCGGGAACATATTCGGGTTGCTGGTGTTTACAGCCCGAATTTTGTTGTTCCAATACAAACTTACAGAGTTTCTGTAATTTTCCTTTATTAATGTCTGGAGGTTTTTAATCGACGACTTCAATGTCATGATCTCCGGGTTATGTCTGTCAGTGAACTGTCTGTACAAGGTTTTTAGTCTTGACAGCAGTCTACTTTTGTGTCGGTGCAGTACGTCAATAGTTGCGTTGCGGAATAAGTCTTCGTTGTCAGTATGTTGATACCGAGGTATCGTTTTGTCCATTGTTCGTTTAATTGTCTCGTCCATTAGTCTAAGATACCTGTCAATCTCCTCGTTTGACAGATTTCTGTTGGACGGTGGGTAGAGCGAATTCGAGGAGAGTGCTCTCGTCAGTGTTCTGGAGAAGTGCGTCCAACTCACCCTACTGTAGTTGTAGGAATGCCTTTGAACAAACTCATCCAATTCCGCAATTTCGTTCGGAACGGTTATTTCGGTACTGAGACCGCAATGGTCACTGTCATACACAAAAGTGCGTAGACAGTTTATGGTATGTTGGTTAGTGCACGTCAGGTGTATTCTTGTGTCGAACAGCAGAAGATCCAAATAGGACCCGTGTCTGGGAAACGACGGACTATCCGTCGCTTTGAGGCCGAGTCGATACATTATACTGTGCTGACCCCACCAATTGAATAGTAGGTTCCCTCTAGTATTTGGTGTATTATTTCCCCAATCTCTGTGTCTGGCGTTGAAATCTCCACCGATAATAAAGTAGTTCTCCTCTAATTCCAATCTTAGGAATCGAGAAAGTGTCTCGAGCTCTGAGATGAATAAGGTGGAATGAGTAGCCTTAGGTCCATAAACAGACACCATGTATAACCGCTTTCCACTACGGAGAGGGATGTACATGACGCATGCTTCCAGCACCTGGAACCTACGTACTATACGGCTGTATATTCTTTTGAAACGCAGTCCTTTTCTAACAAAGATTGCAACACCTCCTCCTTGAATGGAGTTGGGTTGGTTTCTTCGTAATATTTTATATCTTCTGTGCCTCATTTTGTGTCTTTTAGTAAGCTTAGTTTCGCTAACCAAAAGCACATCAGGGGCTTGGTCTTTAAGCAACTTAAACAGTGTGGATCTTCGTTCGAACCTAATCAGTGAATTAACATTCACTGCAAGGACCTTCAGGGTGTGCTCCGCCATGTACGTACCCATTACGACTGGAGGTGCGTTAGGCCCGGCAGCAGCGCGTATATTTGATCTACCCGCTTAGCCTGTTCCTGTATTTGACGCTGAAGCTGAGCCATCTGCCCCTGAATAGAGAGCAAGATAGCCAGCATGTCAGGTACAGGTTCCGGTGATCTAGGCGCTGGGACCTGAGAAGCTACCTTTGCTTGTTGTACCGTATTTCCCCTACCTGCCGCCATTTGGGCGTAGGTAACGTGGGGAGTAACGGCTGGTGTTTGTGCCTGCACGAGTGGACGTTTAACTTCCACTTTCTGCTGCCGAGCCAGATTTACTCGCTTTATGTATTGGAATTTGGGACAACCCCGATAGTTTGCGGTGTGTCCCGTGGTCCTACACAAAGCACAAGAGAGTTGGCTTTTTTCAGACGCTCCGTCCTTACCTAGAGCGCATTCCTCGGATTTGTGGTTCTTTCCGCACTTCACACATCGAGGCTGCATTTCTCAGTTCGACGCGGCGTGCCCGAACCTTTGGCAGCGAACACATTGTAAAATGTTTTCGCTCCTCTTTAATTTTTCCCAGTGTACAACCTGGTAGTCTAGGACTTTTATACTCCTTAGACCATCCAGTTTGCTGTCGGGACTTAGCTGGACCAGGAAGAACGTTAGTTTCCGCTTCTCCCTTTTGACTCTAGCCGTGACAAATAGCTTGACCCCCACGTATTTGAGCCTTTCGCACTCCTTCTCTTTCAGCAGTGCAAGGAGCTCCTCCGGGTCAGTCGACGGTTCTAACCCCCTCAGCAGCATTGTTTGCAGCTTGTCCCCTTTCGGGGTGTAGGAGAAGAACTCCGTCGTCGTATCCCTCAATAAGTTTTTTATTTTATAATAGCGCTCCACTGTGTTACAGTGGATCGCGTGCCTATCTACGCTAAGTCTTTTGATATAAAAATGATTGCCTATGGCCGACTTACATAATTCAATCGTGTCTTTCAACTCCATCTTATATGTGTTGATTGGAGGTACACGTAGTTTGGTTGATTTCTGCTGTTGCTGTTGCTGTTGTTGTTGCTGCTGCTGATGTTGTTTCTGCTGTTGCTGTTGTTGTTGCTGCTGTTGTCGCTGCTGTTGTTGCTGCTGATGCTGTTGTTGTTGCTGCTTTTGCTGTTGTTTTTGGGGCTTATGCTGCGGTTGATTTTGTTGCTGCTGCGGTTGATTTTGTTGCAGCTGCGGTTGCGCTTTTTGTTGTTGTTTTTGATGTATCTGTGCCGGTTTTTTCGTTGGCACTGTTTTTTGTTGTTGTAGTGGCTGTTCTTTCTGTTTAGCCTCGCTAGTTGTGGGCTGTTGCTGAGAGCTCAGGAGTTGTTGTTGTTGCTCCATTTGTCTCCTCGCCATTTGTTTGGCTTTAATAGCCAGTACTGTTTTCTCTAGCTGCTTAATGGTGCTATTTAGTGCATGCACCTCTTCTTCTTCATCCTCTGACTCTGTGGCCGCCAGAGGTTGGAAGGTATTCTCACCACCCATATAGTGACCTTCCCCGCCATCAGACACGTATGGGTATTCGTCTAGGTCTGACTCAGCTGCCGCCTTTGTTGATGTTGTTGGCGCCTCTGCCCTTACTCTACCCGGCAGCTTTTCGGTAGAAGCTGAAAGGGAGGGGCGCTTTACAAGATTCGGAGTTGGCTTCAACCTCCTCCTTCTCTTTTATATAGCAAAAAAGATGTCATCTGCTGGTCCCGCTATTGGAGTAGCGGACCGCTCGTTGTCACTCATCGACGATCACACTTTTGTATCCACTGTACAATTAATGTTTGTTTGATTCTATTTTAAAAAATAAAAAGTCACCGCAACTTTTTCGGGAATCGAACCCACGACCCCTTATTTATCAGTCGGACACCACTACCACTGGGCCACCGAAGCACTTGGCCAAGATGTTTCTGATTATCCTTTTCTTCACTTTTTGCTATTTCTCTTTACTAGAAGCCGAAACACGTTTATTCCTCACGGAGGTCTAGGAACGACTCTGAAGCGAACACACTACCACTGTGCTACTTTGGAGCCTATATGGTATTTGGCAAATGTCTCATTTCACGCGTTATTCCACTATTATTATTATTTTTAATTTTTTGTTCCTTTAAGCAAAGCCGAAACACATCCGCACTCTATGAAAGACCGTGAACGACTGAGGTCGGACACCACTACCACTGGGCCACCGAAGCACTTGAGAAAAATGTTTCTGTAACAGTTTTAATGAAGACTTGTTTATTTAATTTTTTCACTTTGAAAGCCGAAATACGTTTATTCCTCACGGAGGTCTATGAACGACTGAGAAGCGATTGCTAGTACCACTACACCACGGCCACCCCCACTATAGGATAGCAGTTTTTTAAAATCTTCACTAATTTCGTGTTTATCATTTCGTTTTATTAAAGCACTATTTTGAGCCAACTACCATTGATATGTTTCCAAACTGGCTCTTAGGGAGCAATTTGCACTTCCACATAATTCTGACATGATGACGATGAATAAGTTAAGGTAGGTCTGTTGAAAATTGAATGTGTTGAATGAAGAAAAACACAAAAGGCTGTGAATGAAAAAGTTTTAATGAAGACTTGTTTATTTAATTTTTTCACTTTGAAAGCCGAAATACGTTTATTCCTCACGGAGGTCTATGAACGACTGAGAAGCGATTGCTAGTACCACTACACCACGGCCACCCCCACTATAGGATAGCAATTTTTTAAAATCTTCACCAATTTCGTGTTTATCATTTCGTTTTATTAAAGCACTATTTTGAGCCAACTACCATTGATATGTTTCCAAACTGGCTCTTATTATGGACTGCAGATTGCTCGAGGGAAATTGATAAGTCTTCAACTGATTTGAAAATGTCATCATATTTGGTAAATTGATTTTGAGTTGATTTCAAGGCATGGTTGTTTTCCGCCTCAAAATTATTGACCGAATCACTGAGACACGTAATAGCAAGTATGATGTGGGACGGAGTGATGTCCTTGCACTCATCACAATAAAGCAAAAAGTTGTTCTTAAAATCTCTTAGGTACGCGATGGATCTCTTACTCAATCCAATGCAAAGAGCATGGAACCATTGCAGATCACCATAACAGCATTTGGATTATCTGTTAGGGAGCAATTTGCACTTCCACATAATTCTGACATGTTGACGATGAATAAGTTAAGGTAGGTCTGTTGAAAATTGAATGTGTTGAATGAAGAAAAACACAAAAGGCGGTGAACCAAGAAATAGCTTGTGCGAATTATTGCAAAAAGGCAGGGAGAAGAAATTAAATGGAAATAAATTAACGGGGTGAAATTTAAGCACGTCTGAGCTAAATCAATGCAATCGATGAAATCAGATGCCTCACAACAAAGCCTTGTCATATTGTAACCGATCCAACATCAGAAGGGTTTATTGGCGCATAAAGAAAATTCATGGCAAGACGAGCCCATTGCCATAACATTTACTGTGTCAAAGCCATCAAATTCATTGGATCCAAAAATCAATTACCCGAGTTAAACCATATTATTGATTCAGCAGTAGATAGAGAGAAAATCAATGGAATGGATTCGACTTTAATTTTATACCTCCATGATCACCACACTTCAGGGATTTGTGGAAAGCTGCTGTCAAGTCAGCTAAATATCTTCTACAACACACACAGGCTTCGGGATCGTTAACTTATGAGACTATTATAATTGAAGTCGAGGCTACTCAAAATTCTGAAGCTCGAATTCTGGAGACGTTGGTCAAGTACAATAAATATTTGAAATAACTACAGCACAGGTATAAATGGAAAGAAAGTAGTGTGCGATTCTAACCCCACTAAAAACACCTCCCCAATCATGACCGATCAATGAAAGATCGACAAGTAATGTATTTCATTGTATTCTGGCGGGTAGCGTTCTTTTTTATGACCTCGGTGACCAGGTTAATCCGCAAAACCAAGGTGCATTAACTATTCCACGAAGAACTTTGATTTGGAATGTTGCAATTAAGTACTATATATTTGCATTCGTTTTTTTTGTACCACCCCATAGCTGGATACTATGCGTGCAGATAAGCATTAATACCTGATTATACCTCCTTGGGAATGAAAAAATGTTTTTTGTAAATGTTTTTTTTTTTTATTTTATTCAATACTAGTCCCCTTTTGGTTTAATACACTTATTCCAGCGATTTTCCAACTTCTTCATCTCGTCCGAAAAGTAATTTCCCGGATGGTCTGCAAAATACCCCTCCGTGGCGTCGATGATTTCCTCGCGTGAGCTGAATTTTTTATTGATGAGGTTTGGGAAGAGATAATAGTCCGAGGGATCCAAATCCAGTTAACAATCGACGCCAAAAGTCCGCCCGATTCCGCATCAGCAAGTCCAAACACTCAGTTTATATGCATTTTTATTTTCATTCATTAATTAATTCTTACATGCTAGACAAAAAAACGCTTACAAATTAGCTTAATTAACTTACAAATATTCTTACTGGAACTTACTGGCCCCATGCGGGCACTCTAAGTTAAACCTAACACTTACACAATGTCTTTCGACGAATCTTACGTTACATGTTTGTACTATCTCTATTCATTATTAAAACACAAGTCCAAATACTCTTTCGAAGAATATTGCCCAAATATGGCGTGTGCGCTCAGTACTAATCTTTGTGGTATCTGCTAGCTCGCGCACCTTCACTTTCCGGTCAGCCAACACCATTTCATATATTTTAGACTTGATCGGTAGTGGAGTTGCGGGCACCACGGAACTCTCGAAGTCAACAACAATCAGTTGTCAAAATAAAACTAAAGACAGTATCGCACTGAAATTTGGCATGTTTGCCTAAATATGAACGGACGACTTCAAGTCACCATAATCTTTTATGTAGTAACAGTGCATTCTGGCGGTCAAGGAGGGTACTTTTCACCCCACTTAGTATAATAAGATTTTATTCTCAGTTGACATTTCTGAATTACGCCCCAATAACCAATACAGTTTCCTATTACTACTATTTAATTCCTCAGCTTTCTTTTTAACATGTTCCTTCCATTATAATTTGGCGTCCAAATTCGTACCCAGGCATTTAAGTAGCTGAGTAAGAATAAGGTGCTGTGTAATTATTAATTAGGGAGATTTGCTTATCCTTTTGTTTGTAAAATCAATATGAGTCGATTTCGCCACGTTTAGGTTGATTCCCCATAATTTCGTCCAAAATCCTCTCTGGTTAACTGCATTTTGTAATTTTTCTGTTATCTTAACTACATAGCCTAAGATTTCAGTGACGTCTGCGAATGTGGATATCATTGTGTCATTGTTATACGGAATATCACTAGTACAAAATAAATACATTATTGGCCCTGCTTCTATGTCCCTAAGTTCCGAGTATGTAAACGAACCTATTTGCTATATATGATTTAAGAATCGCAAAATATTGTCTAGGTAGATCCCTTTAAAGTTTATACCTTAAATCCTTTAAACCTTATCAAAGAAAATAACGAAGAGCAAATTTGTTTTTCCTCTGGTGCCCTTTCTATTACACCAGTTATGCGATGCACTTGGTCAATTGTCGAGTGTTTATTTCTAAACTCGAACTCATGGCTCGGGATAAGTTTTCTTACTACCATAATTTTGTCAGGTCTTTTAAGAAGCCGTTTCTCGAAAATTGTTGACCATATCAGCAAAAGTGGCTTCCAGTGGTATAACAATTATCTCTGATATTTTTCAGTGATGTGGGACATACGAGGTATATTCACAAAATAACGTGAAGACGTTGAAGATGAGGAACGTCCAAAATTGTTGCACTTTGATCAAAAACAGCAACGAATGGAAGTTACCCAGAAGTCACTAAATGAAATCAACGACGATGCAGGATTACTTTATAACAGGTGACGAAGCATTAGTTTACGCATATGACGTCGAAACTAAGGCTCACTCGTCCCAGTGGAAGCACTCTGGCTCGTATACTCGTAGATGACATTAAAAGCGAATCGCTGAAAGAGCTAAGGGTATCCCAGAGATCGAGTTTGAGAAGTGTTTCGAGGTTTGCAAGAAGCGTTGGCACAAGTGCATAATATCTAATGGGGACTATTTTGAAGGCGACAGAATACTTCGTATCTTAACCTAAGACAGACATTAATTATAGATTTAAGCTTTATCAAGGAAAAATAAGTCACTTGTTAATTCCTCCACACCAAATAAAACAACGAGCCACCGAAATACAGAACTGCTTATCACCTACATACTGCCTGTCAATACCGCCTAGCAACGTACTGGAACTTCATAGAATCATGGTGACTGGTGGTCATATAACAAATAACTATGTGATATTTCAAATATAAATTCCACTAACAAAGGGTGACCAGATAAGAACTATAGAAACAAAATATTTAAATAAAGCAACAACGGTGCGAGTTATAAAATTGATTCTGGCTTTAATTTGAAGCAACCTTTATCCCATTATTCTTGAAATAGCACATCATTCAAATGGCCGCCTCGACTTCGCTGGCAGTGCTTCAAGCCACGGTCTAAAATTTTGATGGCTCGGTCTAATATGTGTGGCGTTATTCCGGCGATAGAGTGTCGAATGTTGGCCACGAGCTCGTCGAAAGTGGTTGGCTTGATAGTGCAGACTAAAGACTTGACGTAGCCCCAGAGAAAACAATCGAGTGGTATCGAGTCGCATAATCGCGGCGGTCATTTGATGAACGCTCGCTGTGAGAAGACCCAGTCGCCAAATTTCTCTTCACATCTTCGAGCGTTTCGTCGCGTGTATGGCATGTAGCGCTATCTTATTGGGACCACAGCTCGGATATATCGATGTTGTCGAGCTCTGCCTACAGAAAATCTGTTAACATCGCTCTATATCTGAGACCATTGACGGTAACGGTGTCTCCTTCCTCATTTCGAAAGAAAGGAAATGACGATGAAGCCACCATGTCATAAACCGAACCAAATCTTTGTGGGTGCATTGATGCCTGGTCGAACACTTGTGGATTATGTTCGCTCCAATAATC
This sequence comes from Volucella zonaria, assembly GCA_963966105.1. Lineage (NCBI taxonomy): Eukaryota > Metazoa > Arthropoda > Insecta > Diptera > Syrphidae > Volucella > Volucella zonaria. The sequence goes on from OZ014530.1 coordinate 119,988,065, forward strand.
GCATGTTCGCTTTTTGACAAAACTAGCCGGGCTGAGTTTCTGGCGATGCTTAATTCAACTGATCGGCGCCAAATCGACATTTTTGGGTCTTCTTCGATACCGGCCCCTACGGCGGCTATATTTTCTTCATTTCCCACCAATCTCTGTCTAGTTGGTGGTTTAAGATCCAAAAGAGTGTTCTCACACTCAAACTTTTACACGGTGCGACGAATTGCCTGCACATTGAAGCCATGTTGACGACCGACCTCACGACGAAACTCACAACTGAGCCGGGATTTCGATAATATTTTGTAATAATTTTCGCATATTGGGCAAGCGTAAAACGATGTGTGATGAAATGGCAAACGTTACTGAATATTTTGACAGCTAGATATTATTGGTAACTTTGACAGCTGCTGGAACATAACAGTTGGAAAAATTATCATAGTTATCTGGTCACCCTTTATGTTAGATTCTGAAGATCTTGATTTATACGGACTAGTTCCGATCCCAGCGGTATTAAACGATATAATTTTAGTCGCCTACATTTTCAGCCGTCAACTGTCATCATGACCAATATTACCGACTATCGGATTCCTAACCATCAACTTGCTTGTATCATTATTGAAAAGAAAACACACCTTCTCACGCAAATACATCCGATTTGTCATAGAGAAGCTGCAATAAGCAAAAGCGAAATACATATTTTTGTTTTTGATTTGAGGCCCTGATTAACTCCGGAGAGATTTATTAAAGCTTATTGCATACATATTCTCAAAACTAACTAAAGCTAGTTGAAAAGAAGAATGTTCTTGAGGGACAGTTTGCTGAGGTGGTAGTCGAAGAGAGACAGAATATCGTTAATTTTATGAAGCATTCTAGATATTATCTCAAGGCGTCCGTAATTCGTTCTATGAAGATTGAGCTGGAAAAGTGGCACAGACTAAACAGATAAATTTCGGCGTGCAGAAAGAAGTTGTTAATTAATAAGTTTCAGCCGATGAGTGTATGGCAGTAAATTTTGACTATCATACCAAGTCCACGTAAAGCAAATCGCAAGATTCTGCGTTGAACAGCTTTAATCCGGAGGATTAGAGTTCTGTAATAGAGTGACCCAACTTAGCTTGCATATTCAAGAAGAGGCCTAACAATGGTTATATAAAGAGGTTTGGTAAGATAGGGATTAGAAAACTACTTAGACCAGCGCTTGATGAAGCCTAGGGCAGAATTGGCTTTTTTATTATATTATGAGTGTGAGAACGAAAATTGAGTCCTTTATCACAGATAACACCTAAATCACGCAACTTATGTATATAAGCAGATATACATGAATTTCCAATGATACAATGAACTTCATTAGTACATACTCAGAATAAGCAATAAGGGACCAATATGGCTACCTTGAGGAACACCAGAAGACGCTTTAATCGGGTCGGATGCCATGTACCTAAATAGAACATAGTTATATAGTTCATTTAAATAGGATTGAACCCGCGTTATAAAGGGTATTTGGAAACCAAGAGCATTTAATTTTAGATAGATTATTTCATGAGTAATGCTATCAAAGGCTTTGCTGAAATCGGTGGTAATAACGTACACTTCATTTCCAGATTCTAGTGCACATAAAGTGTCTGACACGAATTCTGTTAGATTGGTATGTATCTTAGATCTACCATTGAGAAATCCGTGCTGGTTTCGGGAAACAGCAGATTTACAATGGGAAATCCTTATATCATAAATAGAGCTTAGGTATGCAAGACCGCTAAGCATTTTGCCGGTAGTAGGAAATATCGTCTTTGTGACTGTTGCAGATGATCAACACTAATTATTAATACTATGTTTAAATAATAAAAGAATAAAGTGTTAACCCCAAAATATAATGTAGTAGAATGTCAAATGTAATTATTACCAAATGTCAAAATGAGCAACTATTAACTATTCAAAATATGTATAAAACCTATGAAAAATAAAATGAAAATACACTGTTGATTTAATAACGTTTAAGTACGGCCGTTTGCTTCAAACCTCTAGTCATCGGTAAATTAGAAACGCTTTGCTCAAACCCCGTTTACTCGATTGTTCTGCAAACCCATCACCCTACATTTTGGTCCTAACGAACCGGATCTTTGGGAATAATCGAGTCCCAACACCGATGAAAACCAATTAGTGACAATCAAAAATACATACATATGTGCAAAGTGACAATTAAAACAATTGATAATCAATTATTAAACATTGAACAAAAGGTGTGCTGTGTGTGTTAAAAACTGCGTACAACCCCATCAATTTGTCCAGAGGAGCAACACATCAACAATCTCCTGAAGCCCAGAAACCCAGAAGAAGTATTTATACATACATAAAGCTGAGTAAGTCCGTTCCAATTTCATTTACTTTGTGTGTCACATTTGTATCAAAATAAAATGTTTGGGCAACTTCAATTAGATATACTAGAACATATGTCCAAAGATTGGGAAAATTTCTCAAAGGCAAACAAGGGCCAACTCAAGAGGGTAACCTATTTGGAAACCCGATTGGAAATGCTAAATGAGCAGATAACCAAGGCCAGCCACTATCACGAAGGGATCGTGGGAGAAGGAAAAGTGGAAGCCGAACTCAAAACGGAAAACTTCACGGATGTGTACGATAAAATACGGGAAATCTACGCTGAATACAAGGCCGATGTTCGAGACGCTCTGAACAAGCTTCTGCGGACCACCGTATCATCCATTGCGAGTAGTGAAACGTCCGACAAAAGTGAAAAGGACGCCACTTCAAGTAGTTTACGACTTCCAACGATCAAACTTCCCGCTTTCTCAGGTAGTTATACTACGTGGAGATCATTCCATGATCTTTTTGTAGCGCTAATTCATACGAACACCTCGTTGTCCGATGTACAAAAACTCCACTATCTTAAGTCGAGCATCAGCGGTGAAGCAGACCGGTTGTTGCAGCACTTGGCCATCGACAAAGGGAACTATGCTCGGGCTTGAGATCTCCTGGTGGAGCGCTACGACCACAAGCGAGTGTTGGTCGAAATTCAGCTAAGGTTGCTGTTCGACCAAAAAGCAATCAATACTGAGTCGGCGGCACAAGTAAAGCGCATTCTAGATACGTCCCAAGAGGTTATCCACTCTTTGAGAAATTAAGGTTGCCGGTAGATCAATGGGACGCAATTTTAATCTTTGTCGTCCTACAGAAAATGTGTGATGCGTCTAAACAGCTATGGGAACAAAAATTGGGAGTCAGCAAAGATCTGCCTCCATGGAAAGATTTTGTAGAGTTTCTTGAGTGTAGGTTTAGGACCCTAGAGGCTGTTGAACAGAAATGTGGCGAGAAAAAATCTGGGAATAGGCCAGGGGCACAGAATGTTTTCTTTGCACAACAGGAGCAGAAGCGCCGAAGTAGCTGTAGGTTATGTAGGAAGGGACAACGTGCGCTTAGGGAATGTCAAAAATTAGTTCAGATTACAATAGGTGAACGAAAGCAAGTAGTTCGGGATGTCAAAGTATGTGAGAACTGTCTTGCATACAGCCATTTCAAGAAAAGGTGTCCCAGTGTTAAGTCTTGCTATTTTTGTAGGCAGCGTCATCATACCCTTTTGCACGACAATTCTCACAGGGCTAGTAATCGTTCATCATCCCCCTCTCCGCAACAACAATCTCTATCAAACAATCGCCAGCCATTCACACAGAATGCGGGTAGTCAATCAACATTCAACCCAAATCCAACCGTCTTTCACCCACGGCAACACGATGACCCTTCTGGAAGCTCTCAGACCAGAAACTTTTTCATCAACACTAATACGCAAACATTGCTAGCTACAGCAAGGTTAAGGGTGAAGACAGCTTTAGGAAGCAGCATCACGTTGAGAGCTTTGATCGACCCTGGATCAGAAGCTTCATTTATCACTGAATCGGCAGTGCAACTTCTAAACTTAAAGGCCAAGCGAACATTTATTCAGGTAAATGGGTTGGGGTTGGTCAGCAGTGGAACCACAAACAGGGTCGTTGACTTGGAGTTCGAGTCGCTGACGTCAACCTTTACAGCTAGAATGCGAGCATTCATTTTTAAATCACTGACTGGGCTTCTCCCGGCCCAGAAAATACATCTGAATAAATGGCCCTACTTGGAGGGGCTGGCGTTAGCTGACCCATCGTTCAACACACCTGCTCAAGTCGATATGCTTTTAGGAAGTGAAGTTTATGCCAACATCATACTTGGAGGAGTCATCAAGGATGCTGACTCAGCTGGCCCCATTGCGCAAAGAACCCAGCTGGGATGGATTTTGCTTGGAAAGGTAGAGCAGCAAACTGCAAGGTCGGTTCAAAGCTTCGTAAGTCAGGTCCATCTTGACACAATTCTACGAAAATTTTGGGAGGTTGAAGAAGAACCATTCGAGGCATACGAATCGGAAGAGGACAAGATTTGTGAAGCTCATTTCGAAACTAGCGGATGGTCGATATCAGGTGTGCTTACCATTTAAGGACGGGAGGTATCCAGCGATGGGTCCGAATCGTCACGGCGCATTGAGGCGTTTTATGCAGTTGAAGAAAAGACTACAAAATAATCCCACACATCGGGAATGAGTACGAGGTATTGTACTCACCTTTTCATTTTTTCATTCCCCATCATGCCGTCGTTAAGGAATCCAGCACGACAAAATGTGGCTCTTCCTTAAATGATAAGTTGATGGTTGGACCCAAAAAACAAACAAATATTTTAGATATTGTTTTAAAATGGCGAAAATATCGTTTTACAGGCGATATGGAGAAGATGTATCGCCAGATCCGTGTAGACACCCCAGACTCCGATTACCAATTGATTCTGTGGAGAGACAATCCAAGTCAGGATATTCAATTGTTTCGATTGGAGACAGTAACTTTTGGAACAGCGTCTGCACCATATCTGGCGATCAAAGTGCTACTGAGGCTTGCTGAAGACGAAGTTACAAGATTTTCATTGGCCGCATCCGTCATCAGAGAAGAAACATATGTTGACGGTGTTATATCCGGAGCCGACAGCATTCAAGAAGCTCAACACAAATTAAGGGATGTTAAAGGTCTGTTGGCATCGGGAGGTTTCAGCCTGCGTAAACATGTAAGCAACACGGAGGAAGTATTGGAGCAGATCCCAGCCGAACAATGTGGGATAGATTATGACATTCCATTCGATGAGGCATCAACTTCCAAAACTCTGGGAATACGGTGGCTTCCAAAGGCAGATGTTTTCTCATTCGAGATAGCGCCATTCAACGACGAGGAGTCCACAAAAAGATCAATGCTATCGTCAATTGCAAGGCTCTACGATCCTATGGGCTGGATTGCGCCATGTATCGTAAAGGCCAAATTAATGATGCAGCAGTTGTGGAAGCGAGGGCTGGATTGGGATGTATCAATTCCACCAGAGCTAAGGCGTGAATGGATGATGTTTCGCGAAGATCTTGGCTCTCTTAAAAAGATCCAAATTCCACGTTGGATCCACACAACAAAGGTTAGTAGGATAGAACTGCACGGATATTGCGATGCGTCAGAGAAAGCATATGGAGCAGCAATATATTTACGCACCTTAAACAACACAAACACAGTCCATATGCACCTTCTCTGCTCAAAAACAAAGGTAGCACCGCTAAAATCAATCACGTTGCCTAGGTTGGAACTATGCGGAGCAGTTCTCTTGGCAAAATTATTGGGAGAAACAGCACGAGTCCGGAAAATAGAGGCAGAGTCGGTATGGGCATGGACTGATTCTGTGATTGCACTGTGCTGGATCAAGGCAACACCTTTGAAATGGAAAACATTTATCGGGAACAGAATTTCTCAAATACAAAAACTCACCGATGGAAGTAGTTAGAGACACATTCCCACGGAATTGAATCCAGCCGACATGGCATCTCGAGGTATGCTTCCATCCGCGATCATCAACCACAAATTATGGTGGCATGGACCGGAGTTTTTAAGCAACGGTTGGAGCATACCATTTCCTGAACAACCGTCGTGCTTAGAAACAGAACAAGAAGCTCGATCGATAGTGGCACATCATCAGGTTACGGACGGTAGTTTTGTCGACGAATTGTTGGCAAAATACTCATCACAGTCTACAGCTATTCGAGTTGTTGCGTACTGCGTGCGAGTTCTTCCAGGAGGAGAATCGATGAATCACCGACAGTTTAAAGATGTTCTTACACCCACCGAATTATATACTGCATTCATTAGAATTGTGCGCGCGGCACAACAAAAGATGTTTCCAAATGAATCAGCAGTAAACAGCACACAACACAAGCCATTAAAAGGATTTAAGGCACTCAACCCGTTTAAGGACGAAAATGGGGTTCTCAGAGTTTGCGGAAGGTTGGAAAATTCAAACTTAACATATGACCAAAAACATCCGATGTTACTGAAACCCGACTACACACTTTCGAAACTGATCATCCGAGATGCACACGAGAAGACCTACCACGGAGGGATCCAGAAAGTCATCTCATATGTTATGCAGCGGGTTTTTATCTTAAACATAAAGAGCGCGGTCAAGCAATATATTTTCCGATGCACCATTTGCTATCGTTTTAGAGCAAAACCCATGGTGCAACTAATGGGCAATCTCCCAGTGGCGCGAACAACTATAGGTAGACCATTTTCATCGTCCGGAGTAGATTATGCAGGGCCCGTAGACGTAAAGACCTGGAGAGGCCGAAATGCAAAACTGCTCAAGGGATACTTCGCGATATTTGTGTGTATGGCGACAAAGACAGTTCACATAGAATTAGTAAGCGACATGACCACGCAAGCTTTTCTTGCTGCATTCCGGCGGTTCGTTTCGCGGCGAGGACTCTGTCACCAACTGTATAGCGATTGCGGGAGGAACTTTCTAGGCGCAAGCGGTGAACTACAAAGGCTTTTAAGTGAAGCTCAACTGAATTGGAGAGACGTGGCAGAGACACTGGCAAACGATGGCACAACATGGAATTTCATTCCACCAGCTTCCCCGCATTTTGGAGGTCTATGGGAAGCGGAGGTGAAATCCATCAAAATCCAATTAAAGCGTGTTGCCGGTAACCAATTGATGACGTTTGAGGAGCTCAATACACTTCTTATTCAAATCGAAGCGTGTTTGAACTCACGACTATTGTGACCTCAATCGGACGACATCAACGATTTGCAACCACTCACGCCAGGTCACTTTCTGATTGGAGCACCACTTACTGCACCACCACAACCCGCATACACCCTTGAAAATATCACACACTTAGACCGTTGGAAGCGCGTTCCAATCGTTTTGGAAGCAGTGGAGTACGGAGTATCTTTCACGACTTCAATAGCGACCAAAATGGATAGAGATCAACCGACAGTAAATAGCAAAAGGAGACTTGGTCTTGTTAAAGGATGAGCGACTACCCCCTTTGAAGTGGATCCTAGCTCGAGTCATCGAACTTCACCAAGGTCCAGATAATTTGGTTCGAGTAGCCACCCTGAAAACGGAAACTAGCGAACTGAAAAGACCTATTGCCAAGCTATGCCCACTTCCAACTAGAAACGCAACAGCAGACACAACAAGTCAGCAGACACAACATGTACATATCCAAGCACACACCACACAACACAGAAATCATTAACATACAGTCCACTTAACCCTCAATCTAAAATCAACTCTTCTGCAAACATTTACAACACCAAAAATTTTGATTCATAAATTCGACAGCTACAGCAAAATCAGTTCATAAAACATAGCAACACAACAGATACACATCCTGACAAAATCCAATAAGTACAAAAAAGGCCGAACAAATATGAGTCTATCCAACACAAATATATATTCTGGTATAAAGAAAAATAATATCAACTCATCTTCCCCAGAAATTTGTCAAACAACATACAACAACAAAAAAAACTGTCACATAACGTAAACAATCAAATCGCAATTTGGACAGATTAATCAGCACATGCATATGTCCATTGTTTCGGCGAAATCAAACGCCTACACACACACACACACACATGCACCCGCCGCGATCGCGAAATGAACAGAATGAAATGACAACAACAAAATAGTAAATGAAACACGGCGTATGCAAATATAAATCCAAATATACTAAACCTAATTATTTATTAAAATTCAACGAACAAATTGCAACACTTACCTGATGTCCTGTGCAAAAATATCATGAGGAATCCCTAAAACAATAAAACTAGCAAATTATCACAAAAAAAATTTTTTTTCACCACGCACAACACCACGCAAAGAAACCTTCAATTAAAATGGAGATTTTGCCTTCAATGGAGATATGATAACGCACGAATTACGGCGATAAGCGTAAATAACGACGAAACAAGTGCATGAAATTTAGCCAATATACTATGCACATAACTGCAAGGAGAGCAGAGAATGATGCACACATTCTGCAATCATTGTTTATGTGCTATGACTTTGTGGTTGTCACTCTTTTGCAATGCCTATTAAATTTGCTAATCCTGTTTGTTTTATCCACCAACAGAAACAAATCAGGGTTATCATAAAGGCGGAAGTTTGTTGATGAAGTCCTAGTTGCGAACTATATGCATAGCTTCACGGCGGCGGAGTATGTTGCAGATGATCAACACTAATTATCAATACTATGTTTAAATAATAAAATATAATGTAGTAGAATGTCAAATGTAATTATTACCAAATGTCAAAATGAGCAACTATTAACTATTCAAAATATGTATAAAACCTATGAAAAATAAAATGAAAATACACTGTTGATTTTATAACGTTTAAGTACGGCCGTTTTCTTAAAACCTCTAGTCATCGGTAAATTAGAAACGCTTTTCTCAAACCCCGTTTACTCGATTGTTCTGCAAACCCATCACCCTACAGTGACCGTTTTTTATGTAGGGGAATAATAAAAGGCCTTTTTCTGGGTTTAGGGAAATAATCCGTGGGTGATAGGAAGCTGAAAAGGAACTGCAAGAAGTTGGTTTAGGCGCATTTTACATTTCTTTAAAAATACATTGGGAATATCATCCGGCCCAGTATACCAGAGCTTATTTGTTTTGTAACGAAGCACAACTATTTATTATACCAGGGTGATGCAAATGAGGTATTCTTTCTAAATAAAAAAGGTATGTGAGAGCATTATTAACCGTAAGGTTAGGAATATCGTAGAGAAGTTTCAAACTATCTATGCTAAATCGGTTGTTCAGTTTGGCGTAGTTTGTCTTATGAAAATCAAAACTGTAAGTATAGTCATAGGAAACGGGATTGAGACCATTGTCACACGACAACGTAAGACAAAGGATAAGTTAAATCGATTGCGTCAACAGCTATTTGGTAACATTGAATTGATTGAGAGGGGCGAATATATCAGCAAAAAATATATAGGTTGCGCTTGTAAATAGGAAATCTAGCGCAAACGAGTTCAAAAAATGCAGTGGATGATTTTTTAAAGGGTCTAGACTCGCGACAAGAGTGTATAGCTGTATACAGAATATAACAATCAGTGGATATAGACCGTAATTTCGAGAACATCATTAAACATAGCATGTAAAGATACGGCGATATTAATTACGATTCACGGATCCGGCACTTTAAAATTGCAAACTAATTGCACTGCAATTGAGCTCACCCACACTATCCCACACTATCCGTTCATCCATCATAAGACTTAGTAAGATTCCGAATGATACGCTATTCGAGCATTTGAAGCCAACACACCAATATCTAATTCGTTTTAATGAACAAGAAATTAAGTTAAAAAGGTTAACAGTACAGATAGACTCTACTCTACAGCTGAAGCTACGAGCCATTGTTCAGCGACATGCAATACCCCACACGATTTCAAAGTCTACAGGACTACTCATAATTCCATTAGTTTGGAAATTGCGAGTATGTCCAATAATTGCAGCAATAGATAGGCAGAGTACCCGGTTCCTGCGCCAAGAACAGCCCCAGAAATATCACACCCACAGGAACCTTAACCACAGGATTGAACCTAGTTTAATGAGCTGAGTGTTAAGATAGGTTAGTTCCCACCAAGAGCAGCGAGTGACAACACCATTAAGCCAACTATTATTATTATTAAAATTATTTAACAAACTTACGAGTATTATAACTTACTGGCCCCACACAGGCACTCTAAGCTACTCTAAATTCTTATATCTATGTCTTTCGACTTTGTTTCCATTTTATTTAGGAATATACTTATTTTCTATGCTTAAGGCTAAGAAAAGAATTTAACAAAAAACTTAGCATATGGACATAATTTTTTATTTTTTATAAAATCTTAATATCTAACTTACAATAAACCTTAGTCTACCTAATCTACCTACACAATACACACATACATACATATAGACATTATACACAATGAAATACATATACTAGTATATACCTTTGTATATACTATTGTAATATATATATGTATTTCTTAAATGCTAACCTAAACCTATGCAAGCTGGCCATCGCTATTCACAGAGCAAATAGATTGGTCAGCTCTGCCTCCTTAGTGAGGCTGGTCCGCAATTGACGGAAACGGCGACGAAACCTCTTCTCCATCATTCAACCACCAGAACTGCTGGTGCTGCCGAATGACATCCTTCTAATCGCGATTCTCCACCGCCCTACTGAACCTGAGAAGATCCACACTGCCGTGTGCGACGTCTCTGTTGTAGTTGTGTCGCCTGTCCCCAGCTGTCCGAGCGACATGGTAGATTAATGAGACCGCTGATCTATCCTGGATCAACCTTATCTAATCTAGGTAGAGGAATGCTTCCAGCGGAACGAAGCCATCAGAGAGCACACTCTCGTGGTAAGGGTAATTGGGGTAGCAAGTCCCAGATATCAGGTTATTCGTCGAGGTCATTGCTCTTGCAATGTGTCTTCGAGTCAGCTTAATTACGAAGTTGTCTACTTGTATTAGATTCGCCCTGTTGTAAAGGACCTCATTACTATAAAATTTTTTGTACTCCGACTCTGGTGTTCTGTACAAGCGAAGGCAAGCCCTCTCAAACACCCGAATCTTTTCCATTAAACTTGCTCGTACATTGAACCACACGCGTCACCCGAATACCAGCATGGGTCTGATAAGGGCCATGTAGCAGATTACCTTTACCCTCGCATCGAGTTGGCTGCTATAAAACAGTCTCTTTGTAAGGGCAAAAGCACCTTTAGCTCTGGCCAGAGCAGCATCTACATTTTTGTCAAAATACAGAAACTGATCTAGCCAGATCCCAAGGTATCTGACTACATTTCGACAGGCAAGAGGCTGTCCGTGTTGTCCAATGATCGAGAAAATTCGCCAATTTTTCCTGGTATCCCTAGAGGTTCCAGACAACGGCGTCCTAAAGAGAATGGTTTCCAGTCATCGCAAAATCTTCTTATCTAATCGAAGTCACGCTGCAAGAGAGTATTAATGACCTCGATTTTTGGACCTGTTCTGTACGCTATCAAATCGCCTGCGTACGCAATAATATGGAGAAGTGAACTTACGAGTATCAAGTCGCTTGTATATATGTGGAATAGGATCGGCGAATTGACCGCGCCTTGCTGCAGACCATTTTTAATTTGAAATATTCCAACAGAAGTCACATCACCATTTTTCACGATGAACTGTTTGTTGGTTAGCATGGGCCCCCGCCCAACTATCAAGGCTTCGCCCATCAATGACGTTGTCTAATAAAAAGCGGGGGCAGATTATTCTAAACTGGTCTTATCGTAAACATCTTCAGATTACAGCCTCTGAATGGTTGCTACGATTTGACCAGTTACAAGTTGCCGGTCATAGGTCTTGTTGGCGGTTTGACCACCGGTAGTCCATACCAGCACTTAAATCGCGGTACCATGGGAGTCAGGAGCCCCCCGGATTTCGGTCCGGGCCTGATTTGTGCAAATCGCGGGTACGGGTTTAGTTTTTGGTTTAGCCCATTTTGGAGTTGCAAATAAAGTACTGGGTGCTGTGACCCTAAGAACAGCAAGAGATTTTAGGTCGGCCTCGACTCTTACCAAGGGTGGAACTTGTGCCTCCAACACAAGTTGTGCTTTGGTAATATACTATTAATGTAGGTATGCGATGGCAAGGCGTAACCTTGCTCCCTATGGGTGTATGGGTACCTCGTAAACATAAGGTGTTAAATGACAGGTGGCTTACGTTAAAAATCCAGGTACGTTCTGTTGGTTAGAATATTATAAAGAATGTACAAGAGTGGTTTACTGATCCCCAGCCTAGTCAGCTTATAGAAAAGACCCTCTAACCATACGGTGTCGAAGGCCTTCTCCAAGTCAACAAGGCAGGCACAAGTACATTGGTTTTTGCCTTTATTCCATTGGATATCGGACACCAGTTTAGACGCGGCATGTGAGATATCATGTCCCGCCATTATATCATGTCCCACCATCGGTCCCCACTGATTTCTTAGCCCTGATTGTGTCGAAGATCTCATGGAGCTCTTTCTTCGAAATGAACGGGGTTACGTCACCCCCTCTGGCAATGACATTATTTGCCATATTTTCGTCGCTGAACAGAGTGAAACCAGAGGATGCGAGTGCTCATTTCGAATGCAGAAGTTGTGCACCAAGACGTGATTGTCCAAGTCATAATTACGGCCAATGATATCAGTGGCCTTGTATACTTCCTGGAAAGTTGCCCCTATCGCCTCAACTTTCTCCTGTGGATCCTCGATCACGAAGAAGTCGTTACCATCAGCGGCCTCACTTGGATCAATACCTGCTAATGTCAGTAACCGTTCGTTGTCTGTTGTCCGGGCTATTTTAAGACACTGAAGGTTGTTTTGATTCTTTCTCCGAAATAGTTTATTTCTGTACAAGTTTTTGAGTCTTGACAGAACTTTACTTTTCTGTCGGTGCAGTGCGTCAATAGTAGGATTGCGGAACAGGTCTTCGTTAGTCGTACGTCGATACCGCGGTATTGTTGTGTCCATAGTTTGTTTAATTGTCTCGTCCATTTGTTTTAGGTAAATGTCGATCTCCTCGTTTGACAAATTCCTATTGGACGGTGGGTGGAGCGTATTCGAGGAGAGCGCACTTGTCATAGTTGCGGAGAAGCGTGTCCATCGAGTCTTACTGTAGTGTAAGAATATCTTTGGATAAATTCCTCCAATTCCGCAATATCGTTGGGAACTGTAATTTCGGTGCTAAAACCGCAATGGTCACTGTCATACACGAATGTGCGCCGACAGTTTAGCGTTTGTAAATTCGTACCTGTCAGTCGTATACGTTCGTCGTACAGCAGTAGATCCAAATAAGACCCGCCTCTGGGAAACGACGGGTTATCCGTCGCTTTAAGACCGAGTCTGTACATGACATCGTGCTGACCCCATCAATCGAGTAGTAGGTTCCCTCTAGTATTTGGCAAATTATTTCCCCAACCTGAAATCCCCGCCGATTACAAAATAATTCACCTCCGATTCCAGCCTCAGAAGTCGAAAAAGGGTGTCGAGCTCTATAATAAATAAAGTGGATTGTGAAGTCTCAGGTGCATAAACAGAGGCCAAGTACAGCCGCTTTCCACTGCGGAACGGGATATAAATGACGATTGCTTCTAACACCCGGAACCTGCGCAACTCCCTCTTGTACACTCCACGTTTGGATCGGGGCCGGTTTCTTCTTCTAACAATATAATTATTGTACTCCAGTTTGTGCTTATCGGTTAGCTTGGTTTCGCTAGCGAAAAGCACATCAGGAGTTTGGTCTTGTAGCAATTTAAACATCGCGGCTCTTCGTTCGATCCTAATCAGTGAATTAACATTCACCGCAAGGACCTTCAAAGATTGCTACACCATGTGCGTACCCATTACGACATGTGTTGCGTTAGGCCCGGCAGCAGCACGTAGATCTGGTCCACCCGCTTGGCCTGTTCTTGCACCTGCTTTTGCAGGTGAGCCATCTGCCCTTGGATTGCGAGCAAGATGGCTAGAATGTTAGGTGCAGCTTCCGTTGTTCTCGGCATTGGCGCCGGAGAAGCCACAGTCGCTTGCTGTACCATAGCCCCCCTACCTGCCGCCATTTGGGCGTAGGGAATTTGGGGCGTGACGGCTGGTATTTGAAACCTAGCAGGTGAACGTTTGACCTCCACCTTTTGCGGCTGAGCCAGTTTTGCTTTTTTAATGTCAGCGAACTTAGGACAACCCCGATAGTTTGCGGTGTGTCCCACGTTCCCACATAATACGCACGAGAGCTGCGTCCTATCGGATGCTCCGTCCCTACCCAGAGCACACTCCTCGGAACTGTGGTGTTTTGCGCACTTCACGCATCGAGGCTGCATTTGGCAGTTCGACGCGGCGTGTCCGAACCTCTGGCAGCGAACGCATTGTATAACACCTTCGCTCCTTTTTAATTTTTCCCAGTGAACCACCTGGTAGTCTAGGACATTTATACTCCTTAGCCTATCCAGACGGCTTTCGGGGCTGAGCTGCACCAGGAAGAACGGCAGACTCCGTTTCTCCCGCCTGGCTCTGGCTGTGGTAAATGGCCTTACCCCCACGAATTTGAGTCCTTCGCACTCCTTCTCTTTGAGCAGTGCCAGGATCTCCTCAGGATCAGAAGACGGTTCCAACCCCTTCAGCAGCATCGATTTCCGCTTTTCACACTTCGGTGTGAATGAGTAGTGCTCCGTCGTCGTTTCCTTTAGGAGCTCTTTCACTTTCGCGTAGCCCTCCACTGTATTACAGTGGATGGCATGGCGATCATTTCCCAATCTCTTAATGTTAAGATTATTGCCAATGACTAGCCTACACAGGTCCTTGGTAGCATTTACCTCCAATTTATAGGTGTTGATAGGAGGCACCTTCTCCTTCTTCTTCTGCTGATGCTGCTGTTGTTGTTGTTGTTGTCGTTGTTGTTGTTGTTGGTGGTGGTGCTGCTGCTGCTGCTGTTTTTGCTATTGCCGCTTTTGTGGCTGCTGCTGTTTTAGCTGTTGCCGCTGTTGTGACTGCTCTTGTTGTTGTTGCTGGTGTTCATTAACGTTTTTTTTTTGTAGCATTTGTTTTATTTTATTAGTTTGATGTTGTTTTTGTGTCTGCTTTTGAGCAAGCTGCTGTTGTTGGGATTGCTCTAGCTCTTCCTTCTTCCTTCTTACCATTTGCTTTTCTTTTATGGCCAGCACTCTTTGTTGTAGCATTTTGATGCTGCTACTTATGGCCTCCATTTCTTCCTCTTCATCTTCCGATTCGCTTGCTGCCAATGAAGCGAAGTTGTTCCCTTCCCTCACCCCGCCAGCAGCTTTACAGAGGCCGTTGGTGGGGTGGGACGTTTTACTAAGTTAGAAGTTTTACTAAGCTTCCTCCTTCTCTTTGTCTTTAGTGTTTGGCCCGAACCACTCGAAGCCTCACCTGACATTTCAGCCGATCCCGCTATAGGCATAGCGGGCTGCTCACCACAATCCATCACGTGATGTTAGTCCAAAACCAGTATCACTTATTTTTATTTAAAAACAGAAAAAAAAAAATACGTCTGCCGACTACTCGGAGTCGAACCCACAACCTTTGCGGTCTCAAGCGAACACACTATCACTGTGCTAAATGGAGCCCAAATCGAAATTGGACAATGCCTTAGTTAAGTCGAAACACGTCTAAACTCCGCAGAGGTCTATGAACGACTGATGATTATAATTAATTGATATATGTGTATGTACAATGTGCGCATGCATATGCCAAACGAATTTTGATTTAATTGAAGTAGCTTTAATGCGAAAATGTTTCGAATTGATTTATTCGATCCAAATTAAAGGCTCATATACGTATGTGTTTACAAAAATGGGAGAAAAAACAAGCGAATTGTCGATAATCTAACAGCAGCAGCCAATTGCAATAACAGCAGCAGCAGCATCAGCAACAGAAATTTCACTTTTAGCCAACAACAACAACATGGGTGAACGACGAACGAATGCATGAGTCCATGCAACTGAAAATCAAATTAGTAATTCAATTGCTCAAACAACGAGAGCTTTTAATGCAGCGATCAATGTGTGTGAACGACGACGAATGTCGATGTAAGTCCAAGCGAGTTATAATACACGACAATAAATTGATTCGACAGAAGCTTTTGATGTTAAGATCAAATGCGTGTCAACGACGAGCGAAAATGTGCGAAAGTTATGAGAAGAAAGGCTTTTGTGCAGTTTACGAAGCATGTGAAGTAGTGAACTGTACGAGTGGCAAAGGATGATTGAGTCAATTGTTTGGGCGAATTAAACTAACGACGAGTGCAAGGTATTTGAGTATTGTTACTCAAGCGAAATTATCAATGTGAACGATTCTGATGATCCCCCTTTTTTTATTTTTTTGATCGAGTTAGAATAAATGTACGTAAGCCTTTAGTTTGTTTATTTATTTATTTACTCGTATTATTATTTCTTTTTCTCTACTTTTTGGAATTTTAATCGAAGCAATTAATTTACTGAATTACATGTTATTTGCAGATTGTTTCACTTTTATATGATTTACTTGCATGAATAATTAATTAATTAATTCCATTACGGCGAATGTGCGCTAATAAACCATTACTTAGCATTTTAGTTTTTATTAAAAATTTAGGTTTATTTAATTAGAGCAATTTTGATTTCAAGCGCACGTTCGAGTAAAGAAATTTACCACATAGTTGGTAGGAGAGTTTTGCATACTTCTCCTATCCGATTCACTCGGATTTATTCGAATGTTGTCGAACTACGAGTGGATTAAGTTGTCCTGGGTGTGTGATGAGTGATATTTCCTCTTCTGGTAAGGTGCTCCTTGATTGTTCTGTGATGATTGTGATGATGAATAGCTGGAACTGTCTTCGTTTGCACTGACGCGAACCGTTACCGATACCGTTTATGTCACCGCTCTGGATACTGTTGTTTTTGTTTTGTTGCAGAATGCGATATACGAAATTTGTCTTATTTATGTTATTTTTACATATGTAAACATATGGTATACACGCGTCAAAGTCGATTTGCTATAGAACACTTTTTTACACTTTTTGTACACGGTCGAATATTTCTTCCAATATTTTCCTGAAGAGGTATTGTTCACGAAGTTCGAAAAATTGTCACAAAGTAAAAAATGTGAAAACATGCGGAGCGAAATCGACTACGACTGGCGAAAAAATGATTTTGAAGACGAACAAGCGAAAAATTAAACCAACTGTTGCTATTGAGTGTTGACACAAGAAGAAGCTTTATTACAATTCAGTTTTAAAAGAAACCTATTTTAGTACAAATTTGTTCATACATTTTTCCCTTTTAGTACAACAATGTTTATTAAATATGGCGAACATTGGTTTTTTGGGCGTGAAGTTTAAATTTTTATTTAAATCAAAGTTTGATGTGTCGTGTTTTATATACGTTAGCAATTCAATGTGAAGTAAGTTTTGAAAGTACAAATGTTAGATAATTTAATATTAAGGAATGAAATTTTAGATAAATAAATGATAAGTATGTATGTTCTTGGTAATAATACTTTTTCTATGTTTTAATATAATGATGTGACCCAAGATTCCGCCCTCTATGAAAGCATCTGCTTACAACATGGAAGTAGGGCCAGCTTTTGGATTGGTCTCTTGATTACCCCTCTCGTCGTTCTAATGTGTACAACTCTTGCCTTGCCATCTTTGAAAAGAATTGTTCTTTCGATTCTTCCAAGCAACCATCTTTGTGGCGGTGTGTTATCATTATGAATGATGACCATGGTGTCCGCTTGAAGATTTTGACTATGAGAAGACTACTTTGTGCTTTGCTGTAGTTCTTGCAGTTATTTTTCCGTCCAAAGTTCCCAGAAATGCGTTTTTACGTTTTTGATGCGATGCCAGTACTGCAAAGCACATGTATTTGGAACTTCGTCTGGTGGTTCTGGAATCGGCTTAAGGGATGAACCGATTAGTAGGTGACCCGGAGTTAAGGCTTCCATGTCGTTTGGGTCATTCCAAAGTGGTGTTATGGGCCGGGAGTTCATCACAGCTTCTATTTCGCAAAGTGCGGTTGCGAGTTCCTGAAATGAAAGCTTCGTATTATGAAAAGTTCGAAGCAGATGTCCTTTCGCTATCTTAACTGCCGCTTCCCAGATTCCTCCGAAATGAGGTGCCCTAGGAGGAATAAAATGAAAATTAATTTGTTCATTGCTACAAAAATTAACAAGTGAATCTTTAGAGGGTTTGTGAAACAATGTGCTATGTAATTCTGTTAGGTTTGAGTTAGCACCAACAAAATTTGTCGCATTATCGCAAAATATGTCAGTCGGCAACCCTCGACGAATGAGTATTCGTTTTAAAGCCGCAATAAATGCCTCCGCTGTCAAATCTGATACCGGTTCTAAATGAATAGCTTTAGATGTGAAACATACAAATACCGAAATGTATGTTTTGTAAGGAGCCTTTCCCCGAATCCTATGGTACGTAAAAGAATAGGTCCACACAAATCGACTCCACATCGTGAAAATGGTCGAGCAGCGGTGACTCTTTCCTTCGGGAGATCTCCCATTACTTGCTGCAGAAGCTTGGGCTTATATCGTACACAATGGGTGCAATTGTTTACGGTTTTACGAGCGAGATGTCTAGCGTTTACGATCCAGACTTGCTGCCTAAGAAGTGTCACGAGAGTTTAGAGTCCAGCGTGGACGTTTTTCCTGTGCAGATGACGAATTAAACAGGTAGCCAAACTAGAATTTTTTGCCAACAAAACGGGATGCTTGTGTTGCTCAGGTTGCTTTTCTAGCCGCCCACCAACTCGAAGTATTGTAAAACCTTTTGAATTTTCTAAAAATGGGGTGAGATAGCTGAGCGGACTTTTAATGTTTTCACCTTTCTCCAGTAACTTGTTTTCTTCAGCAAAGTGGTGATTTTGTTCGACCCAGACGATTTTATAGAATGTTGCATCAAGCTCTGAGGTGCTACAAGTTAATGCGTCTTCTACTCTACCCTTTCTTATCTGGCCTAAAGTTTCGAAAGAAGATGTGGCACATAGTTCAAGCCGAGAAATCTGCTTTTCCCTAGATGGTGCTACTTTCGACCTTCCTACTAACAATCGAACTGAAACCAAGTCGTTTTCACTAACTGTGCGAAGATAGATGCAACATCCATACGCATTTATCGATGAATCACAAAACCCATGGATTTGGATTGTCTTTTTAGGAGCCGATAAAGCATACCTGGACACCTGTAGATTTTGGATGGAATTCAAAACTTCAATGAATTTCTTCCATCCGGTTTCGATGGTCGGTGGAATGGATGTATCCTATTCCAACTTTTCCATCCACAATAAATAATTTTTGCCTTAACTATGATTGGACATAGAAGGCCCAAAGGATCGAAAAGAGACGAAGCAACTGATAGAATATTTATTTTTGTAAAAGTAGTAAATGTTTGAATGGGATTATATGAAAAGTAGAAATTGTCCTCGATTGGATTCCAAGTTATACCTAACGTACTTGTGATATTGGACTCGTTGATATTTAAATTCTTTTCGAGAATATCCGACGAAAGAGTAGAGAGGTTGCTATTCCACTTGGATAGCTCCATACCTGCAGACTTTAATATGGCTACGACTTCTCTTTGTTTTTGTTTTAAACTATCAAGATCGTCTGCCCCAGTTATCAAGTCGTCTACTTAAAAATCTTTGCGAATAACTTCTGCTCCGATCTTATACTCCGAATAGTACTTATCTCCTAGATATTGAAGACTTCGAATAGCCATGAATGGTGCCGATGAACTTCCGGTTTCTCGTTTTCGCGCCATAAAATGTACTGCAATCTGCTATGGCTGAGATGTACCAAAATTTGCCGGTACATTGTCATGTGTCAGTGCGAATTTGTGCAGCCGAAACCGAAGTAATATTGAGAAGAGATCATCCTGTATCATGGGTACTACCATCCGGATATCGTTAAGAGAATTGTTTGATGTAGTACAACACGAGGCGTCAAATACGACTCGCAATTTTGTGGATGAGCTACTAGGTCGCAACACACATTGATGAGGTAAAAAATAATAAGGATAACTAAGATCAGGATCGTTTACTAAAGACATATGACCCAGTCCTTTGTATTCCCTAAGAAAGTCGACGTGGGTGGCCGTGGCTCAAGTGGTAGTATTTTGGCTTCCCAATCGGATGGTTCGGGGTTCAATATCAGCCGTGATCGAAAGACTTTTTCAGGCAACTAAAATTTTATGAGATGAGTGGTTGCCGAAATATAATATCAAGTCCAATTTACACTAGTAATTTAGTCTCCCCATTAAATGTTGGATGCCACCCATGAAGCAAAATAACCACTGAGCCCAAAAATCTTTCTCTCTCTCTCTCTATCCAATTTTCCGAAAAACTTAACACGTGCTCCGGCATTTTAAGAGTAGTAATACCCTCTTGAGTGTTAAGTTCTTTTTAAAAAACAAAAAAAAAAAACCTAAGAAGATTTTAATACTCCATCCTTGGATAATCTACTTTCTAAGGAAAGAAAGCGATGAAAGGCAGTATTATAAAACTCTCCCAAACGCATTGTTCCTGTTTAAATGGAAAATTAAGCATGATTCTTCCGCTGTTTACCTCCTCCACTGATTCCTTGAAGTATCTCTCACATTCCTCTAGTTCATCTATCCATTTTGATTTTGTTTTAGAGACTGCTTCGAGTTCCCAAAAGCATTCCACTAGTTCATCGAGGCGATTGTCCATAGAACTGACACAGCAAGTTGTTTTTTGAGTTTTACCTAACGTTTTATACTTTCCCGATACAATCCATTCCAAACGAGTGTTTTGAAGTAAAGGTAACCCCGACCCTAGTTTGATTTGGCCCGTTAGCAGCAGATCAAAGAAGGTTTCTGCTCCTAACAACATGTCTATGGCAGCTGATCGATTGAATTGCTCATCTGCAAGTTCTAGATTTCTGGGTACATTCCAATTATCTATATCTAATGATCGACCACGTTGGTATCCAGTAATTGAGGGTGAAACTAAAAATTTGATATTTCAAACTGCGAGTATCTGGATCTTATAGTGGTTTGGGTAGTACCACCAATCTTAGTTGCTATCATACCGATTCCTTGAATATCAAAACTTTTTATATAAGTGCGCAAGTCAAGCATTTGAGCGAAGTGTTGTTTAATGATAGTAACCTGAGGCCGTAATCTAAAATAATTCGGCCTAGCTGAAATCCTGTAGATGCATTCCTAACGAGAACGATGGCCGTAGCTAATATTACTTGAGCTACCTCTCTCCCTATTACAGAGTTCACAACCACAGATACGAAGTTGAAGCGACTACATTTTGGTTTGGTCTATGAAGCATAGTATGGTGAGATTGCTTACAAACTTTACATCTGAACGAGGAAGTACATTTGGAAACGTTATGGCCTTTTCGTAGACAATTAATACACAAACCGAGCTTCTTTATGTTCGTAAAATGATCTGGACTAGAAAGGTTAGCAAAATCCGAGCAGTTGACAATGGTATGCGAACCATGTTTGATTGATGGTTAAAGGTAAGTGATGTTTTTTCACCTTATTCGAAGTGAACTAATTTGAGCTTGTTGAAATGTTTTTTGCTCGAATCAAGCCGCATCCATTTGCTTTCCCGAGCCTCTAAGTATTGACAACGTCGATATATAATCTCTTAGCACTGATCCCATTTAGGGAGTTTATCATATTGAAGTTGTTCATCCCAATTGGCTTGGGATTCGGGATCCGCCTTTCCCATCGCAATGTGAATTATGATTGCATTGCATATCTCGGATTCTGAACCAATGGAGTGAAGGGAATTAAAAATTGCAGAGACATTGTCCACAAGATTTCTTAACTGAGGCCCGAGGATTTATGAACGAACGGTAGTGAAATATATTCCAAAAAAATTAGACAATCGTTATCATAGCTTTCGTTCAATCTGTCGAGCGCCTTATCGTAGTTTTCTTCTGTAATTTGGAATATTTTGACAGTCCCAAGAGCTTGATCAGTCAAGCAATTGAGCAAGCGGTTGAATTTTTCGATTTTCGAAAGACTTAAATCGTGATGAACACGTTTATTAAATGTATTCATAAAGTTTTTGTATTCCGAATACTTTCCACTGAATTGGTAATTTTGCGTAAGGTAAATGATTTACCGCGTGAGGTATGGACATGGTTGTTTCTTAAGCAGCAGTACTACTCCTTCTTTCCTGACCCATTTGCGAGAGAATTTTGAATTTCGTAGAAACATGCACCTCTTCCAATTCACTACTGCATGAGAAGATTCCATTCCCTCGATTTGATTTTGTAAAGCCATTGCCTGCTTAAAATACGATTCCAAGCCGACATTCTAGCTCCGTTGGCGATAGTGTTTTTGTTTCAATGAGATTTTTTATTCGCGAAATGCTTCCTTTAGTGGAAGAACGAGAAGGTTTTAAACTATCGAGAGACATATTAAAGGTGTATGAATTACGACGAAAAGTAATAAGCTATGTTTATGTAGCTGATTATAATTAATTTATTTTTTTTAATGCATTTTATTATATTAATCATTAACTCCTACATACTAACAAAAAAATGCTTAAATGCTAGCTTAAAATTACTTAACAATCTTATACTAACTTACTGGCCCAACACAGGCACTCTAAGCTACTCTAAATTCTTATATCTATGTCTCTCGACTTTGTTTACATTTTATTGAAAAATATATTTTGTATACTTAAGTCAAAGAAAAAAATTGTTAACAAAAACTTAGCATATGGACTAAATTTTCTATAAAAACTTAATATCTAACTTAAAATAAACCTTAGTCTACCTAACCTACATACACAATACACATATATATATTACACACTGCCGTGTGCGACGTCTCTGTTGTAGTTGAGTCGCCTGTCCCCAGCTTTCCGAGCGACATGGAAGATTAACGGGACCGCTGATCTATCCTGGGTCAACCCTATCTGATCTAGGTAGAGGAATGCTTCCGGTGGAACGAAGCCGTCAGAGCGCACACTCTCGTGGTAAAGGTAATTGGGGTAGTAAGCCCCAGATATCAGGTTATTCGTCGAGGCCATTGCTCTTGCAATGTGCCTTCGAGTCAGTTTAATTACGAAGTTGCCCACTCGTATTAGGTTCGCCCTGTTGTAAAGGACCTCATTACGATACAATTTTTTGTACTCTGACTCTGGTGTTCTGTACAAGCAAAGGTAAGCTCTCTCAAACACCCGAATCTTTTCCATTAAGCTTGCCCCCACATTGAACTACACGGGACACCCAAATACCAGCATGGGCCTGATAAGGGCCATGTAGCAGATTACCTTTACCCTCTCATCGAGTTGGCTGCTATAAAACAGTCTCTTTGTAAGGGCAAAGGCGCCTTTGGCTCTGGCCAGAGCAGCATCTACATTTTTATCAAAATACAGAAACTGATCTATCCAGATCCCAAGGTATCTGACTACATTTCGACAGGCAAGAGGCTGCCCGCGTTGTCCAATGATCGAGAACTTTCGCCAATTTTTTCTAGTATCCCTAGAGGCTCCAGACAACGGCGTCCTAAAGAAAATGGTTTCCGACTTTTGAAAGTTGATTTTCAACTTCCAGTCCTCGCAAAATCGTCTTATATTATCGAACTCACGTTGCAAGAGAGTATTAATGACTTCGATTTTTGGACCTGTTCTGTACGCTATCAAATCGTCTGCGTACGCAATAGTATGGGGAAGTGAACCTATCAAGTCGCTTGTATAAATGTTGAATAGGATCGGCGAATTGACCGCGCCTTGCTGAAGACCATTTTTAATTTGAAATATTCCAACAGAAGTCACATCACCATTTTTCACGATGAACTGTCTGTTGGTTAGCATATTATAAAGAATGCACAAGAGTGGTTTATTGATCCCCAGCCTAGTCAGCTTATAGAAAAGACCCTGTAACCATACGGTGTCGAAGGCCTTCTCCAAGTCAACAAGTCAGGCACCAGTACATTGGTTTTTGCCTTTATTCCATTGGATATCGGACACTAGTTTAGACGCGGCATGTGAGATATCATGTCCCGCCATTATATCATGTCCCACCATCGGTCCCCACTGATTTCTTAGCCCTGATTGTGTCGAAGATCTCATGGAGCTCTTTCTTCGAAATTAACGGGGGTACGTCACCCCCTCTGGCAATGACATTATTTGACATATTTTCGTCGCTGAACAGAGTGAAACCAGAGCACTCGCACCGCCAGTTCTCTACCTCATTTCGAATGCAGAAGTTGTGCACCAAGACGTGATTTTCCAAGTCATAATTAGGGCCAATGATATCAGTGGCCTTGTATACTTCCTGGAAAGTTGCCCCTATCGCCTCAACTTTCTCCTGTGGATCCTCGATCACGAAGAAGTCGTTACCATCAGCGGCCTCACTTGGATCAATACCTGCTAATGTCAGTAACCGTTCGTTGTCTGTTGTCCGGGCTATTTTAAGACACTGAAGGTCATTTTGATTTTTTCTCCAAAATAGTTTATTTCTGTACAAGTTTTTGAGTCTTGTCTCGTCCATTTGTTTTAGGTAAATGTCGATCTCCTCGTTTGACAAATTCCTATTGGACGGTGGGTGGAGCGTATTCGAGGAGAGCGCACTTGTCATAGTTGCGGAGAAGCGTGTCCATCGAGTCTTACTGTAGTTGTAAGAATATCTTTGGACAAATTCCTCCAATTCCGCAATATCGTTGGGAACTGTAATTTCGGTGCTAAAACCGCAATGGTCACTGTCATACACGAATGTGCGCAGACGGTTTAGCGTTTGTAAATTCGTACCTGTCAGTCGTATACGTTCGTCGTACAGCAGTAGATCCAAATAAGACTCGCCTCTGGGAAACGACGGGTTATCCGTCGCTTTAAGACCGAGTCTGTACATGACATCGTTCTGACCCCACCAATCGAGTAGTAGGTTCCCTCTAATATTTGGCAAATTATTTCCCCAACCTCAGTGTTTAGCGTTGAAATCCCCGCCGATTACAAAATAATTCTCCCCCGATTCCAGCCTCAGAAGTCGAAAAAGCGTGTCAAGTTCTATAATAAATAAAGTGGATTGTGAAGTCTCAGGTGCATAAACAGAGGCCAAGTACAGCCGCTTTCCACTGCGGAACGGGATATAAATGACGATTGCTTCTAACACCCGGAACCTGCGCAACTCCCTCTTGTACACTCCACGTTTGGATCGGGGCCGGTTTCTACTTCTAACAATATAATTATTGTACTCCAGTTTGTGCTTATCGGTTAGCATGGTTTCGCTAGCGAAAAGCACATCAGGAGTTTGGTCTTGTAGCAATTTAAACATCGCGGCTCTCGATCGCGGGTTCGATCCTAATCAGTGAATTAACATTCACCGCAAGGACCTTCAAAGATTGCTACACCATGTGCGTACCCATTACGACATGTGTTGTGTTAGGCCCGGCAGCAGCACGTAGATCTGGTCCACCCGCTTGGCCTGTTCTTGCACCTGCTTTTGCAGGTGAGCCATCTGCCCTTGGATTGCGAGCAAGATGGCTAGAATGTTAGGTGCAGCTTCCGTTGTTCTCGGCATTGGCGCCGGAGAAGCCACAGTCGCTTGCTGTACCATAGCCCCCCTACCTGCCGCCATTTGGGCGTAGGGAATTTGGGGCGTGACGGCTGGTATTTGAAACCTAGCAGGTGAACGTTTGACCTCCACCTTTTGCGGCTGAGCCAGTTTTGCTTTTTTAATGTCAGAGAACTTAGGACAACCCCGATAGTTTGCGGTGTGTCCCACGTTCCCACATAATACGCACGAGAGCTGCGTCCTATCGGATGCTCCGTCCCTACCCAGAGCACACTCCTCGGAACTGTGGTTTTTTGCGCACTTCACGCATCGAGGCTGCATTTGGCAGTTCGACGCGGCATGTCCGAACCTCTGGCAGCGAACGCATTGTATAACGCCTTCGCTAATTTTTAATTTTTCCCAGTGAACCACCTGGTAGTCTAGGACATTGATACTCCTTAGACTATCCCGACGGCTTTCGAGACTGAGCTGCACCAGGAAGAACGGCAGACTCCGTTTCTCCCGCCTGGCTCTAGCTGTGGTAAATGGCTTTACCCCCACGAACTTGAGTCCTCCGCACTCCTTCTCTTTGAGCAGTGCCAGGATCTCCTCAGCATCAGAAGACGGTTCCAACCCCTTCAGCAGCATCGATTGCCGCTTTTAACACTTTAGGAGCTCTTTCACTTTCGCTTGGTCCTCCACTGTATTACAGTGGATGGCATGGCGCTCATTCCCCAATCTCTTAATGTTGAAATTATTACCAATGACCAGCGTACACAGGTCCTTGGTAGCATTTACCTCTAGTTTATAGGTGTTGATAGTAGGCGTATTTTTCTTCTTCTTCTGCTGCTGTTGTTGTTGTTGTTGTTGTTGCTGCTGCTGCTGTTTTTTCAGTTGTTGTGGTTTCAGCTGTTGTTGTATTTGCTGCTGTTTTTTCTGATGCTGCTGTTGTTTCTGCTGCTGCTGTCTTGTTTGCTGCAGTTGTTGTTTCTGTTCTTGTTGTTGGGAGTTCTCTGCTTCTAATTGCCCCCTCTGCCTGCGTGCAGCTTGTTTTTGTTTCTCTGTCAGCTTTTGTATGCTGCTATTAATTTCTTCTATTAGTTCATCTTCATCTTCCGACTCAGATGCCGCTAGAGAGGCCAAGTTGTTGTTGCCCCCCTTATAATGGACCTTATCAGCGATGCACATCAACGCATCATCTGCGTTTTTTTGTTTTGTTGTGTTGTTTTTGCCGTTTTAGCTGTTAAAGCAGCACTTTTTTTAATTTTTGTTGAGTTAAGAGTGTTTTTTAACCTCCTCCTCCTTTGTATGGCTTTCGCCACGGTACCGACAACATTATTGTTGCCTTTTGCCACTCCCGTTATGGGAACAGCGGAACGCTCTCTACCATCCATCACTTGACTTCCTTCGTTGGTTTTCTTTTAATTCTTGTATTTAAACAATTTGAGAGGAAAAAGAAAAAGAAAAAAAAAAAAAGTTCCAAGTTTGGCCCGGGATCGAACCCGTCCCACACTGTCGAACATACTGATCGACGATGCCGCTCATTTTCATTTTTCATTTTAAATGCATTTTTATTTTCTTAATTCATTTACGCTTACAAGCTAGACAAAAAAATGCTTAAAAATTAGCTTAATTAACTTACAAATAATCTTATACTAACTTACTGGCCCCATGCGGGTACTCTAAGTTAAACCTAACACTTAACTAATGCTTTCGACAATTCTTACAGCAATTATTAATATTTTTATATTTATTAAATGTAAAACTAAGAAAATAATTATGTTATATAAAAAAAACTTAGTACATGAACTTTTGGTAAAACTTAAAACTAAGCCTTATAAACCTATGTACTACCTAGAAATAAAACTTACACCATCCTATTGTAAATATATACAATTTTTTATTTTTTTGGTGTGGATTATCCCTTAGAATAAGTTGTTACCCATATCTTTATTCTTTTATAATTTTTTTTTTTATTTTTTATTTATTTTTTTTTTGCCCTAAATCTAAACCTAATTCTACCTAAAGCTATGTTAGCCGGCCACGGCTAAAAATTAGTCTGACTCGCCTTGCTTCCTAAGGAGCTACCTATTACCGGAGGAATTCAACGATGAAGCTTCTTCTCCTTCAACGAGCCACAAAAATTGTTGGTGCTGCCGAGCAACAACCCTCATGTCGCGACTCCCTACCGTCCTACTGAACCGGAGACGCTCCGCACTGCCATGTGCGACGTCTCTGTCGTAGTTGAGTTGCCTATCCCCAGCTGTCCGAGCGACGTGGAAGATTAGCGGCACCACTAATCTGTCCTGGATGAGACCTTTCATATCTAGGTAGAGGAACGCTTCTGGAGGAATAAAGCCGTCAAAGCGAACTCTCTCGTGATACATATAATTGGGGTAGAAAGCCCCGGAGATCAAGTTGTTAGAAGAGGACATTGCTCTTGCAATGTGCCTTCGAGTTAACTTAATGACGAAATTGTCCACTCTTATTAGGTTCGCCCTATTGTACAAGACCTCATTAGGATAGAATTTTATGTACTCGGATTCTGGTGTTCCGTATAAGCGAAGACAAGTCCTAAGACAAGCCCTCTCAAACACCCGAATCTTTTCCAATAAACTTGCTCTCAGGTTGAACCACACGGGACATCCAAATACAGGCATGGGCCTGATAAGGGCCATGTAGCAGATTACCTTCACCCTCGCATCGAGTTGGCTGTTATAAAACAGTCTCTTTGTAAGGGCAAAAGCACCTCTGGCTCTGGCCAGAGCAACATCTATATGTTTGTTAAAATACAGATATTGATCTAGCCACATCCCAAAGTATCTGTCTACATTTCGACAAGCAAGTGGCTGTCCATGTTGTCCGACGATAGAGACCTTTCGCCAATTCTTTCTGGTATCCCTAGAGGCCCCAGACATAGGCGTCCTAAACAGAATGGTTTCCGATTTCTGAAAGTTGATTTTCAACTTCCAGTCATCGCTATATCGCTTAATTGTATCGAAGTCACGTTGCAAAAGTATATCGCTGGCGTCAATATTTGGACCTGATCTGCACGCGATTAAGTCTTCCGCGTACGATATGCTGTGGGGAAGTGAACCTATCAGATCACTTGTGTAAATGCTGAATAGGATCGGCGAATTCACCGCACCTTGTTGCAGACCGTTTTTAATGTTAAATGTGCCAGCAGAAGTCACATCGCCATTCTTCACGATGAACTGCCTACTGGAGAACATATCAAAGAGAATATACAGAAGTGGTTTACTAATGCCCAACCTGTCCAGCTTGAAAAAGAGTCCATCTAACCATACGGTATCGAAGGCCTTTTCCAAGTCAATCAGGCAGGCACCAGTGCACTGTTTCTTGCCTTTGTTCCATTCTATATCAGAAACCAGTTTAGACGCAGCATGAATGATATCATGCCCCGCCTTGAAACCGAATTGATTATCCGGAACTATATGTTTGTTCTCAACCCACTTAGTCAGGACTCTATTGATTACCTTCTCGAAAACCTTACTGATGTTTGGAAGAAGACTGATCGAGCGGAGATTCGCCGGATTGGAAGTATCTTTATCCCTTTTGGAAATGGGATGTACCACCGCAGTTTTCCAATGCGCTGGATAATGTGCATCATTCATTGCATTATTAAACAGGATGGTATAAATGTCCACCGTGAGAGATGTCGAAGCATAATGTTCGGTATTTCATCGTTTCCCACTGATTTCTTACTTCTAAGTGATTCGAAGATCGTTTGGAGCTCCACCTTCGAGATGAAGGGGTAATACCCTATCGTCGGCGATGACATCATTTGCCATATTCTCGTCACTGAACTGGGTGAAACCCGAGCTCTCGAATCTCCAGTTCACTATTTCATTTCGAAGGCAGAAGTTGTGCACAAGGACTCGATTTTCCAGGTCGTGGTTGGGGCGAATGATAACATTCGCCTTGTACACTTCCTGGAAAGTCGCTCCTATAGCATCTACCTGCTCCTGCGGATCCTCGATCACAAAGAAGTTGTCATCATCAACAGCCTCATTTGGATCAATGCCTGCTGCTACAAGTATTTGTTCGTTGTTCGTCGTTCGGGTGATTCTAAGACATGGAAGGTCGTTCTGATTATTTCTCCGAAATATTTTATTTACTTGCGGGAAAATATTCGGGTTGCTGGTGTCTACAGCCCGAATTTTATTGTTCCAATACAAACTTACAGAATTTCTGTAATTTACCTTTATTAATATTTGGAGGTTTTTAATCGACGACTTCAGTGTCACTATCTCCGGGTTATGTCTGTCAGTAAACTGTCTGTACAAGGTTTTTAGTCTTGACAGCAGTCTACTTTTATGTCGATGCAGTGCGTCAATAGTTGCGTTGCGGAATAAGTCTTCGTTGTCAGTATGTTGATACCGAGGTATCGTTTTGTCCATTGTTAGTTTGGTTGTCTCGTCCAATAGCTTTAGATACCTGTCAATCTCCTCGTTTGACAGATTTCTATTGGACGGTGGGTAGACCGAATTCGAGGAGGGTGCTCTCGTCAGTGTTCTGGAGAAGTGTGTCCAACGCACCCTACTATAGTTGTAGGAATGCCTTTGAACAAACTCATCCAATTCCGCAATTTCGTTCGGAACGGTTATTTCGGTACTGAGACCGCAATGGTCACTTTCATACACAAACGTGAGTAGACAGTTTATGGTATGTTGGTTAGTGCACGTCAGGTGTATTCGTGTGTCGAACAGCAAGAGGTCCAAATAAGAACCGTGGCTGGGAAACGACGGACTATCCGTCGCCTTAAGCCCGAGTCGATACATTATGCTGTGTTGACCCCACCAATTGAGTAATAGATTCCCTCTAGTATTTAGTGTATTATTTCCCCAATCTCTATGTTTGGCGTTGAAATCTCCGCCGATAATAAAGTAATTCTCCTTCAATTCCAGTCTTAGGAATCGAAAAAGTGTCTCGAGCTCTGAGATGAATAGGGTGAATTGAGTGGCTTTAGGTGCATAAACCGACACCATGTATAACCACTTTCTACTACGGAGAGGGATGTACATGACGCATGCTTCCAGCACCTGGAATCTACGTACTACACGACTGTATATTCTTTTGAAACGCAGTCCTTTTCTAACAAAGATCGCAACACCTCCTCCTTGAATAGAATTGGGTCGGTTTCTTCGTAATATTTCATATCTTCTGTGCCTCATTTTGTGTCTTTTAGTAAGCTTAGTTTCGCTAACCAAAAGCACATCGGGGGCTTGGTCTTTAAGCAACTTAAACAGTGTGGCTCTTCTTTCGAACCTAATCATTGAATTAACATTCACTTCAAGGATCTTCAGGGTTTGCTCCGCCATGTACGTACCCATTACGTCTGGAGGTGCGTTAGGCCCGGCAGCAGCGCGTATATTTGATCTACCCGCTTAGCCTGTTCCTGTATTTGACGCTGAAGCTGAGCCATCTGTCCCTGAATAGAGAGCAAGATAGCCAGCATGTCAGGTACAGGTTCCGGTGCTCTAGGCGCTGGGGCCTGAGAAGCTACCTTTGCTTGTTGTACCGTAGTTCTCCTACCTGCCGCCATTTGGGCGTAGGTAATTTGGGGACTAACGGCTGGTGTTTGTGCCTGCACGAGTGGACGTTTAACTTCCACTTTCTGCTGACGAGCCAGATTTACTCTTTTTATGTATTGGAATTTGGGACAACCCGGATAGTTTAAAGCACAAGAGAGTTGGCTTTTTTCCGACGCTCCGTCCTTACCTAGAGCGCATTCCTCTGACTTATGGTTCTTTCCACACTTCACGCATCGAGGCTGCATTTCGCAGTTCGACGCGGCGTGCCCGAACCTTTTTCTGCGAACACATGGTAAAATGTTTTCGCTCCTCTGTAATTTTTCCCAGTGAACAACCTGGTAGTCCAGGACTTTGATACTTCTTAGACCATCCAGTTTGCTGTCGGAACTTAGCTGGACCATAAAAATGGGCAGTTGCCGCTTCTCCCTTTTAGCTCTAGCCGTGACAAACGGCTTGACCCCCACGAATTTGAGCCCTTCGCACTCCTTCTCTTTCAGCAGTGCAAGGAGCTCCTCCGGGTCAGTCGACGGTTCTAACCCCCTCAGCAGCATTGTTTGCAACTTGTCCCCTTTCGGGGTGTTGGAGAAGAACTCCGTCGTGAATAAATTTTTTATTTTGTAATAGCGCTAAGTATTTTGATATAAAAATGATTGCCTATGGCCGACTTACATAATTCAATCGTGTCTTCCAACTCCATCTTATATGTGTTGATTGGAGGTATACGTAGTTTGATTGATTTCTGCTGTTGCTGTTGTTGTTGCTGCTGCTGATGTTGTTTCTACTGTTGCTGTTGTTGTTGCTGCTGCTGTTGTTGCTGCTGATGCTGTTGTTGTTGCTGCTTTTGCTGTTGTTTCTTTGGCTTATGCTGCGGTTAATTTCGTTGCTGCTGCGGCTGCGATTGTTGTTGTTGTTTTGTTGTATCTGTGCCGGTTTTTTCGTTGGCACTGTTTTTTGTTGTTGTATTGGCTGTTCTTTCTGTTTAGCCTCGCTAGTTGTGGGCTGTTGCTGAGAGCTCAGGAATTGTTGTTGTTGCTCCATTTGTCTCCTCGCCATTTTTTTGGCTTTAATAGCCAGTACTTTTTCCTCTAGCTGCTTAATGGTGCTATTTAGTGCGTGCACCTCTTCTTCTTCATCCTCTGACTCAGTGGCCGCCAGAGATTGGAAGGTATTCTCACCACCCATATAGTGACCTTCCTCGCCATCAGACAGATAAGGGTATTCGTCTAGGTCTGACTCAGCTGCCGCCTTTGTTGACGTTGTTGGCGCCTCTTCCCTTACTCTACCCGACAGCTTTTCGGTAGAAGCTGAAAGGGAGGGGCGCTTTACAAAATTCGGAGTTGGCTTCAACCTCCTCCTTCTCTTCTTAGCACTGATGTCAGATGACATCGAACCATCTCCTGGTCCCGCTATTGGAATAACGGACCTTTCGATGTCACTCATCGCCGATCACACTTTTTATATTTAGTCAATACTTTTTTGTTTTATTCACTTTTAAAAACAAAAAGTCAATACAAATTTTTCGGGAATCGAACCCACGACCCCTGCTTTGTCGGTCGGACACCACAGTTCAGTTTTTTTTTCAGTTTAAATGCATTTTTATTTGATCTCTTAATTTACTCTTACATGCTAGACAAAACACGCTTAAAAATTAGCTTAAATAACTTACAAATATTCTTATACTAACTTACTGGCCCCATGCGGGCACTCTAAATTAATCCTAACACTTAAACTATGTCTTTCGACGTTTTGACATGTTTTTTTTTCACTCTTATATTTAGGACAATACAGCTTAAACTAAGAAAACATTTTTAAAAAGCAAAAACCTAGTATATGGACTCTTTTGAGTTTAATACTTAAAACTATAAACTTACAGACTACCTACCAAATAAATCTTAATCTACTTAACCTACTTACATATAATACATTCATACACATATATACAATACATAACACATATACACTTCATATATACATATATGCATATACATATACATATATGTATATATTTATATTTTATTTTTTTTTTATAATATTTTATTTTTATTTATTTTTTTTTTTTTTGTTCTTAAAATCTAACTTAATACTACCTAAAACTATATAAGCCGGCCATGGCTAAAAAACAAAAATAAAAATAATTAGGCTGGCCCACTCTGCTTCACATGAAGCTACCTATCACTGGAGGAGTTCGACTACGGAGCATCCTCGCCTTCTTCAAGCCACCAAAATTGCTGGTGCTGCTGAGCAACATCCCTCCTGTCACGACTCCCTACCGCCCTACTGAACCGGAGACGCTCCGCACTGCCATGTGCGACGTCTCTATCGTAGTTGAGTTGCCTATCCGCAGCTGTTCGAGCGACGTGGAAGATTAGCGGCACCGCCAATCTGTCCTGGATCAGACCTTTACTATCTAAATAGAGGAACGCTTCTGGAGGAATAAAGCCGTCAAGGCGAGCTCTCTCGTGATACATATGATTAGGGTAGTATGCCCCTGAGATCAGGTTGTTCGATGAGGTCATTGCTCTTGCAATGTGCCTTCGAGTCAACTTAATAACAAAATTGTCCACTCTTATTAGGTTCGCCCTATTGAACAAGACCTCATTGGGATAGAATTTTATGTACTCAGATTCTGGTGTTCTGTATAAGCGAAGACAAGTCCTAAGACAAGCCCTCTCAAACACCCGAATCTTTTCCAATAAACTTGCTCTCACATTGAACCACACGGGACATCCAAATACAAGCATGGGCCTGATAAGGGCCATGTAGCAGATTACCTTCACCCTCGCATCGAGTTGGCTGTTATAAAACAGTCTCTTTGTAATGGCAAAAGCACCTTTGGCTCTAGCCAGAGCAGCATCTATATGTTTGTTAAAATACAGATATTGATCTAGCCAGATCCCAAGGTATCTGACTACATTTCGACAAGAAAGTGGCTGTCCATGTTGTCCGACGATAGAGAACTTTCGCCAATTCTTTCTGGTATCCCTAGAGGCCCCAGACAAAGGCGTCCTAAACAGAATGGTTTCCGATTTCTGAAAGTTGATTTTCAACTTCCAGTCATCGCAATATCGTTTAATTTTATCGAAGTCACGTTGCAAAAGTATGTTAATGACCTCAATCTTTGGACCTGATCTGTACGTGATTAAGTCGTCTGCGTACGCTATGGCATGGTTAAATGCTAGCTTAAAATTACTTAACAATCTTATACTAACTTACTGGCCCCACACAGGCACTCTAAGCTACTCTAAATTCTTGTATTTATGACTTTCGACTTTATTTACATTTATTTTTTTACATATATATCTTGTATACTTACGGCTAAGAAAAAAATTGTTAACAAAAACTTAGCATATGGACTTAATTTTCTATAAAACTTAATATCTAACTTAAGATATACCTTAGTCTACCTAACCTACAATATACACACATATATATAATACACAATATAATTATATACATATATTAGTATATACAAAGGTATATGTATATACTGCCGTGTGCGACGTCTCTGTCGTAGTTGAGTCGCCTGTCCCCAGCTTTCCGAGCGACATGGAAGATTAACGGGACCGCTGATCTATCCTGGATCAACCCTATCTGATCCACGTAGAGGAATGCTTCCGGTGGAAAGAAGCCGTCAGAGCGCACACACTCGTGGTAAAGGTAGTTGGGGTAGTAAGCCCCAGATATCAGGTTATTCGTCGAGGCCATTGCTCTTGCGATGTGTCTTCGAGTCAGCTTAATTACGAAGTTGTCCACTCGTATTAGGTTCGCTCTGTTGTAAAGGACCTCATCACGATAAAATTTTTTGTACTCTGACTCTGGTGTTCTGTACAAGCGAAGGCAAGCCCTAAGGCAAGCCCTCTCAAACACCCGAATCTTTTCCATTAAGCTTGCTCGTACATTGAACCACACGGGGCACCTGAATACCAGCATGGGCCTGATAAGGGCCATGTAGCAGATTACCTTTACCCTCTCATCGAGTTGGCTGCTATAAAACAGTCTCTTTGCAAGGGCAAAAGCGCCTTTAGCTCTGGCCAGAGCAGCATCTACATTTTTATCAAAATACAGAAACCGATCTAGCCAGATCCCAAGGTATCTGACTACATTCCGACAGGCAAGAGGCTGTCCGTGTTGTCCAATGATCGAGAACTTACGCCAATTTTTCCTGGTATCCCTAGAGGCTCCAGACAACGGCGTCCTAAAGAGAATGGTTTCCGACTTCTGAAAGTTGATTTTCAACTTCCAGTCATCGCAAAATCGTCTTATCTTATCGAAGTCACGCTGCAAGAGAGTATTAATGACCTCGATTTTTGGACCTGTTCTGTACGCTATCAAATCGTCTGCGTACGCAATAGTATGGGGAAGTGAACCTATCAAGTCGCTTGTATAAATGTTGAATAGGATCGGTGAATTGACCGCGCCTTGCTGAAGACCATTTTTAATTTGAAATATTCCAACAGAAGTCACATCGCCATTTTTTACGATGAACTGTCTGTTGGTTAGCATATTATAAAGAATGTACAAGAGTGGTTTACTGATCCCCAGCCTAGTCAGCTTATAGAAAAGACCCTCTAACCATACGGTGTCGAAGGCCTTCTCCAAGTCAACAAGTCAGGCACCAGTACATTGGTTTTTGCCTTTATTCCATTGGATATCGGACACCAGTTTAGACGCGGCATGTGAGATATCATGTCCCGCCTTAAAACCGAATTGATTATCCGGAACGATATGTTTGTCCTCAACCCACTTAGTCAGGACTCTATTGATCACCTTCTCGAAAACCTTACTGATGTTTGGAAGAAGACTGATCGAGCGGAGATTCGCCGGATTGGAAGTATCTTTATCCTTTTTAGGAATGGGATGTACCACCGCAGTTTTCCAATGCGCTGGATAATGTGCATTATTCATTGCATTATTAAACAGGGTGGTATAAATGTCCACCGCTTCTAGTGGGAGATGTCGAAGCACAATGTTCGGTATTTCATCGGTTCCCACTGATTTCTTACTTCTAAGCGATTCGAAAATCGTTTGGAGCTCTTCCTTCGAAATGAAAGGGGGTAGTACCCTATCGTTGGTGATGACGTTATTTGACATATTCTCGTCACTAAACTGGGTGAAGCCCGAGCTCTCGAATCGCCAATTCTCTATTTCATTTCGAAGGTAGAAATTGTGTACAAGGACTCGATTTTCCACGTCGTGGTTCAGGCCAATGACGTCATTCGCCTTGTACACTTCCTGGAAAGTCGCTCCTATAGCCTCTACCTGCTCCTGCGGATCCTCGATCACAAAGAAGTTGTCATCATCAACAGCCTCATTTGGATCTATGCCTGCTGTTACAAGTATATGTTCGTTGTTCGTCGTTCGGGCGATTCTAAGACATGGAAGGTCGTTCTGATTATTTCTCCGAAATATTTTATTTATTTGCGGGAACATATTCGGGTTGCTGGTGTTTACAGCCCGAATTTTATTGTTCCAATACAAACTTACAGAATTTCTGTAATTTTCCCTTATAAATGTTTGGAGGTTTTTAATCGATGACTTCAGTGTCATGATCTCCGGGTTGTGTCTGTCGGTAAACTGTCTATACAAGGTTTTTAGTCTTGACAACAGCCTACTTTTTTGTCGGTGCAGTGCGTCAATAGTTGCGTTGCGGAATAAGTCTTCGTCGTCAGTGTGTTGATAGCGAGGTATGGTTTTGTCCATTGTTCGTTTGATTGTCTCGTCCATTAGTCTTAGATACCTGTCAATCTCCTCATTTGACAGATTTCTGTTGGCCGGTGGGTAGAGCGAATTCGAGGAGAGTGCTCTAGTCAGTGTTCTGGTGAAGTGTGTCCAACGCACCCTACTATAATTGTAGGAATGCCTTTGAACAAACTCATCCAATTCCGCAATCTCGTTGGGGACAGTTATTTCGGTGCTGAGACCGCAATGGTCACTGTCATACACGAAAGTGCGTAGACAGTTTGTAGTTTGTTGGTTAGTGCATGTCAGTTGTATTCGTGAGTCGAACAGCAGAAGATCCAAATAGGACCCGTGTCTGGGAAACGACGGACTATCCGTCGCCTTAAGCCCGAGTCGATACTTTATGCTGTGCTGACCCCACCAATTGAATAGTAGGTTCCCTCTAGTATTTGGTGTATTATTTCCCCAATCACTATGTTTGGCGTTGAAATCTCCGCCGATAATAAAATAGTTGTCTTCCAATTCCAGCCTCAGGAATCGAAAAAGTCTCTCGAGCTCTGAGATGAATAAGGTGGATTGAGTAGCCTTAGGTGCATAGACAGACACCATGTACAGCCGCTTTCCACTACGGAGGGGAATATACACGATGCATGCTTCCAGCACCTGGAACCTACGTACTACACGACTGTATACTCTTTTAAAGCGTATACCTTTTCTTACGAATATCGCAACGCCACCTCCCTGAATGGAGTTGGGTCGGTTTCTCCGTACTATTTTGTATCTCCTGTGCCTCATTTTGTGTCTTTTGGTAAGCTTAGTTTCGCTAACCAAAAGCACATCAGGGGCTTGGTCTTTAAGCAACTTAAATAGTGCGGCTCGTCGCTCTAACCTAATCAGTGAATTCACATTCACTGCAAGGACCTTCATGGTCTGCTCCGCCACGTGCGTACCCATTACGACAAAAGGTGCGTTAGACCAGGCAGCAGCGCGTAAACTTGATCCACCCGCGCGGTCTGTTCAGTTAAATGACGTTGTAGCTGAGCCATCTGCCCCTGGATAGAGAGCAAGATAGCTAGCATGTCAGGTACTGGTTCCGGTGCTCTAGGCGCTGGGGCCTGAGAAGCTACCTTCACTTGCTGTACCGTATTTCCCCTACCTGCCGCCATTTGGGCGTAGGTAACATGGGGAGTAACGGCTGGAGTTTGTGAATGCACGGGTGGACGTTTAACTTCCACTTTCTGCTGCCGGGCCAGATTTATTCTTTTGATGTACTGGAATTTGGGACAACCCCGATAATTTGCGGTGTGTCCCGTGTTCCTACATAACGCGCAAGAGAGCTGGCCTTTTTCAGACGTTCCGTCCTTACCCAGAACGCATTCCTCTGACTTGTGGTTCTTTCCGCACTTTACGCATCGAGGCTGCATTTCGCAGTTCGACGCGGCGTGCCCGAACCTTTGGCAGCGAACACATTGTAAAATGTTGTCGCCCCGTTTTACTTTTTCCCAGTGTACAACCTGGTAGTCCAGGACTTTGATGCTCCTTAGACCATCCAGATTGCTGGTGGGACTTAACTGAACCAGGAAGAACGGTAGTTTCCGCATCTCCCTTTTGGCTCTGGATGTGGTGAAAGGCTTAACCCCCACGAATTGGAGCCCTTCGCACTCTTTTTCTTTCAGCAGTGCAAGGAGCTCCTCCGGATCAGTCGAAGGTTCTAATCCCCTCAGCAGCATTGTTTGCAGCTTTTCACCCTTCGGGGTGTAGGAGAAGAACTCCGTCGTCGAATCCTTCAGTAAATTTTTTATTTTATGATACGAGTAGCGCTCCACTGTGTTACAATGGATCGCATGCCTATCTAACGATAATCTTTTTATAAAAAAATTGTTGCCTGTGGCCGACTTACATAATTCCTTGGTTTCCTTTAGCTCCATCTTAAAAGTATTTATCGGTGGAACCCTTTGTTTTGAAATTTGTTGCTGCTGCCGTTGTTGTGGCTGCTGCCGTTGTTGTGGCTGTTGCCGTTGTTGTTGCTGAGGCCGTTGTTGTTGCTGCTGCCGTTGTTGTTGTGGTTGCTGCTGCTGCTGTTTTTGCTGTTGAAGTTTTTGTGGCTGCTGTTGTTGTGACATCTGCTGTTTATGCTGTTGCCGTTGTTGTGGCTGCTCTTGTTGTTGTTGCTGGTGTTTATTCAGCTTTTGTTGGTGTTGCTTCAGCACTTGTGATATTGTTTTTGTTTGCTGTTGTTGTTCAGTTTGTTTGTGAGCCAGCTGCGTCTGCTGTTGCTGTTGCTCTTCCCTCATCCGTCTTGCCGTTTGCATGTTTTTTATTGCTAGCACTCTTTGTTGTAGCCTTTTGATGCTGCTACTTATAGCTTCAATTTCTTCATCTTCATCTTCTGACTCGGTTGGAGCCAAAGAAGCGAAGCTGTTCTATTTCAGATAGTGGCTTTCACCACCATCTGAGACATATGGGTAGTCGTCAATAACTTGCCCGGGACTTTTATTTGCTGCTGTTGTTGATGTTGATTGCGCCCCTTCCTTCACTCCACCAAGCAGCTTTTCAGAAGAAGTTGATCGGGAGGGACGTTGTTTCAAGTTAGGGATTGGCCTTAGCATCCTCCTTCTCTTCATCTTTGGTTCAGACATCAATCGTGTTTGGCTTGAGCCACTTGATGTCTCGCATGATACTTCAGCAGATCCCGCTATTTGTATAGCGGACTGTACTCCACAATCCATCACGTGCCGTTGTTGTACACAACCGTTACTGACACTTCCAATTACGGTTTTAGTTATATATTTTTATTTGAAAGG
Source organism: Volucella zonaria (assembly GCA_963966105.1). Taxonomy (NCBI): domain Eukaryota; kingdom Metazoa; phylum Arthropoda; class Insecta; order Diptera; family Syrphidae; genus Volucella; species Volucella zonaria. The sequence continues at coordinate 120,027,502 of OZ014530.1, forward strand.
AAAATGAAAAGAAAAAAAAAAGCAAATGTCTCCGACTGGATTCGAACTCACAGCCTCTGTCGTGTGAAGCGAACACACTACCGCTGTGCTACTTTGGAGCCTATATGGTATTTGGCAAATGTCTCTCTTAATGAGTTATTCCACAATTTTTTTTTCCTTTGAGAAAAGCCGAAACACATCCGCACTCTATGAAAGACCGTGAACGACTGTGGTCGGACACCACTACCACTAGGCCACCGAAGCACTTGGCCAAAATGTTTCTGATTTTTCTCTTGTTAAGTTCACTTATAACTTTTTCACTTTATTAGAAGCCGAAACACGTTTATTCCTCTCGGAGGTCTATGAAGGACTGTCGACGATGCCGCTGACCGCTTGGCTACCGAGTTAGTTAAACAAGTAGCAAATAATTTTAAAAAGGCAAACTGAATCACTATTTTACTTTAGCAAAAGCCGAAACACGTTCATTCTCTGCGGAGATCTGCGAACGACTGGACAGGTCAGCAGAGGCCTGTACAGATGAACAAGGAATCTATTGTACTACTGTAGATTGTTAGACAGGGAGGAGAACCAGAAGTCACCTAGTACGCAGAATGAACAATTCAACCTGGTTGGTGAAAGTCAAGCGATCCGTTCACCCGACAAAATTGAAGTGAGGATATCAATATAGATGTTTAAGAGCAACAGGGCTGCTGGACCGGACGGTCTACTTGTCGAGCTATTTAAGCCTGAGGAATAGAACCCTACCATTGTGTGCCCAATCCACAAGAAAGGAGATCGCCTTAATTGCATCTATTATAGACCCAATGGTCTCGTTAAAATCACATATAAGATCTTATCTGCCGACTTGTATAAACGCCTGAGGCCATTTATAACAGACCTGATTAATCCCTTTCAGTGCGGTTTTAATCCCGCTAAGTCTACAATGGACCAAATGTTTACACTACGTCAGTTTCTGGAAAAAACCCAAGAAATCAAAATCGATACGCTCCACCTCTTTATCGATCTTAGGTCCGCATATACCATTTTCTACAGAGATGAGCTATACAGAGCCATATCTAGTCGTAGTGTGCCTGCCAAACTCGTGAGATTGTGCTCCGTAAAGATCGCAGGCAATCTCTTCGAGACCTTTGATATCAAATAAGGGCTAAGCAAGGCGATGCGATGTTACGCAATCTTTTCGACATCATGCTTGAGAAAACTGTGAGAAATTCGCAAGTCAACACCAGCTGCACAATTTTCCAAAAGTCTGTAAAGTTGTACTTGCACTATTCCCACAATTAGTTACTTGCATAACCTGCATACATAGATATCATTGCAAAAATTAACGGCCGGTTATTTCGGCGTTCAGAAGTATTGTAACAGAAGCGGCTAAAATGTGTTTAGACTCCGAATCCGACAGAATGTCACAACAGACAGCTATAGCGTTGTTTTTCCTCGACCCGGCTAGTCTATGGATTTACCGCAAGAATCAAATTAACAACTTTCTCTGGTAGGGCAAACTTTAGCGATAGCCTCTTACTAATTTAATACACCACTCTTTATCAAAACCTGCATTTAGGGACCCATTTTCGGTTTGATCTACACAACTGCTGGTTCTTAACTAAAAGTTTATAATATAAAGAATTGAGTGAAACAAATTTATTGTCGGTTTTTTAATTCGTTTACGAGCTGCTCCGGTAATCCCCATGCTTATCTCTTCATTACTGATTATTAAATATGATACCATTAATATGATATACAATAGACAATTCCGCTGCTTTTATAAATAAGCGCATGGACATTGTTTTATTATTTATAAGCAGCTTGACTATAGATAAATTGATTAACATATGTTAAATGTTGTAAATTCATTCCTTTAAACTTAAATATGTGTAAATATATTTTTCTACCGGCAGACCTTGATCATTTATTTTTATTTAATTGTCTTGCTATTAAATCAATCCTTCTAAGGTTTGTTTCTATTTTTGGCCGTACGATAATGTCTTAAGTGTTTTCAGTGTTAACTGCGGCGACGTTGCAAAATGCATTATCACATGCATATATGCATCAACAAATAATTGTTGCGCTTGTGTAAGTATGAGTTAAATGTGCAGTGCAATACCATTAGATGCGGCAACTACTTATTAGGATAGCGTCTAAAATAAAGTATTTGTTGTGATAATGTGTATTTTTTGCACTGCACATTTTTTATATAAAACAAAGGCTATGGCAAAAACTAATCATTTGTTATTGACTAAGGCGGCCAACGCGTTTCTTTTCGTGCATATAATAAGGTGAACAACTTTTCTATATCATGTACTAAAACACTTTGGTTTGATTGATTTTTTAATTATATATTTTATAGAGCCTAGGACACTGCAAAAATGTGTGACGATGATGCAGGTGCTCTCGTCATCGATAATGGATCTGGTATGTGCAAGGCTGGTTTCGCTGGAGATGATGCTCCCAGAGCGGTATTTCCTTCTATCGTTGGTAGGCCAAGACACCAAGGTGTAATGGTTGGCATGGGTCAGAAGGATTCGTACGTAGGAGACGAAGCTCAGAGCAAAAGAGGTATTTTAACTCTTAAATACCCAATTGAACACGGGATTATAACAAATTGGGACGACATGGAAAAAATTTGGCATCACACATTTTACAACGAACTGCGTGTGGCTCCTGAAGAACATCCTGTTTTATTAACAGAGGCACCTCTTAATCCAAAAGCGAACCGTGAAAAAATGACTCAAATTATGTTCGAAACGTTTAATTCACCTGCTATGTACGTAGCAATTCAAGCTGTTTTATCTCTTTATGCATCTGGCCGAACAACTGGCATAGTTCTTGATTCAGGCGATGGTGTCTCACACACTGTGCCTATATATGAAGGTTTTGCATTGCCACATGCTATTCTTCGCTTAGACTTAGCTGGTCGGGACTTAACTGATTACCTGATGAAAATTTTAACGGAGAGGGGATATTCTTTCACTACAACAGCTGAACGGGAAATTGTAAGAGATATCAAAGAAAAGTTGTGCTATGTAGCTTTAGATTTTGAGCAAGAAATGGCAACAGCCGCTGCATCAACATCATTGGAAAAATCATACGAATTACCTGATGGACAAGTTATTACCATAGGGAACGAACGTTTTCGCTGCCCCGAAGCTTTATTCCAACCTTCATTTCTGGGTATGGAATCATGTGGTATTCATGAAACAGTATATAATTCTATTATGAAATGTGACGTTGATATACGCAAAGACCTCTACGCCAACTCCGTATTATCTGGTGGCACAACTATGTATCCCGGTAGATTATATAATACTTTGTTAGTACAGTAATATTATTTTGTTATTTTTAGGTATTGCTGATCGTATGCAAAAAGAGATAACTGCCCTGGCTCCATCAACAATAAAAATTAAAATAATTGCTCCTCCAGAAAGGAAATATTCCGTTTGGATCGGTGGGTCAATTTTAGCATCTTTATCCACTTTCCAACAAATGTGGATCTCTAAACAAGAATATGATGAGTCAGGACCAGGAATTGTTCATCGCAAGTGCTTTTAGACCGCATTATCAATATACAAATCTATAATTGTTGAGTAACATTGGCACAAAGTATTTTTCAAGATGTAAAAGGTTTATTTGAAAATTATTTCTTTAATTTCATATAACTGCAAACTTTTGATGTATGTTTAATTTTCTAATTATTATACTGCCAAACAAAATTATTATCTTTTATTTTACTTAAATATATGCAAAAATATCTATGTATATAATTACATACATAGGTTGATGTCGACTTTCCTGCAATATATGTACTCGTATGTATATATTTAATAATTAGTATTATTGCAACCCAGTATCGCTACAGAATTCTTTCTGTTTTATTTTGTATAAATTAAGATTGATTTTCGTTTCTTAAATTGGTAAATCGATTAATTTTACTCAAAATATTTAATTTACTCAATTAAAAAAGTTTTTCAACATCCCAGCACTTGCATCTCGATACAGTTGGGTTGTAATATTTTTCGCTGCACCATTTAGCAAGTCAGCTAATAAATTTCGCATCTGATGCCTTCTACGTCTCCCTGGCGCAATCGCGTTTTTTTTGTAACCAGAATTTCCTTTCAAGACCGCAAGCCACTTTGCTTTCGGTGGACGCGCTTCATTATTTTTATCCTCTTGCTCAAAGCGTATGTCTATCCATGTAGTCGGGATCATCATCCGAACCATCGCCGGTAAACAATTCTTCGTTTCCTCATCGCTGGTTGAAAAGAAAAATAACGGTATAGCGCTATTTATAGATTTCCGAGGGGTATCTCATACCCTAGGATCCAGACGGAAGGTGCGATGTTTTGTGTACAGGTATGCCTGTTTACACATTTTGGAAAAGGCTAAACCAAATCTTATAATTGCAGGCATTTTAACGTTTAAGTATGAGAAGGTTTATAAAGCATTGTTTAAACCCGTTTTTAATGAATTTCGAACTTTCATATCGAGCGAGAAAAAAAATGAAATAATATACAGCTGAAATGATGCAGTAAATTTTTTTTCTAATCAACAACAAATGTGAGCAAATTCAACAACAGATAACTAAAGCATGAATATAAGATTCAATTCTGAGATGGCCTTATTGTAAAGATGTCGAAAAAAGCTGGAAGTAAAATTAAGGTTTTTTAAAAGGTGAGTCAAAGGAATTATCTCTCAATACTACGTCACAGCTTAAATGATGTAGCTCCCTTAAAACGGTAGATTGTTTGAGTTTTATATATGTTTTTATTCTAAGAAGTAAAATTCTAGTTGAAAACAACATGTGTTCAGTTGATTTCCGTTTTGCAATGAGACCAATCACGTTGATATTTTTTTTTTTCGACATGGGACACAGCACAAGTATCGAACTCGGTGTATTGGTAGTTGAACATTTCAAAGGTGGAAAAAGTCAGAGAAAAATAGCGGTTCAGATAGTACAACATACTAATGAACGTTATGTAGACCAAAATAGAGTGGAAAATAAGGGAAGGAAATTTCCAAATAAAATATTCTCCGATTGATTTTAAAAAAAATATAAGAAGATTTTAACATAAGTGCATCACAATTGATAAAGGAAGCAGAAAAGTACTTAGAAAAAAAGTATAGTGCTCGAAATAAAAAGTCAATTGTGTAGAATTAAATTTGTTCGCGAACATATCAATATATATGAAACCTTTTGCAACACTGTCATATTTGCTGATGAGAACAAATTGATTATCCACGAATCTAATCAGATCATAAGTTTGGAAGCAACTTAATACAGAGCTCCAACCAAAGAACTTGTACTTGGTATTTTTTGAGGACAATATGAAACAAAAATGTATTTATATATTTTAAAGAGCGATTTACACCAGGGCGGTGAAAAACTAAAAATGTACTTTTAGTTTCGCTTGTACCACGACAACGATCTTAAGCACAAGTTTGAACTCGTGGAAACTTGGTGGTTGATTTGGAATTGTCCTCGTATTATATGAACCCCCGCACGGTTACCAGATTTAAACATAATAGAGAATCTATGGTCCATATTAGAACACTAAATTAGAAAGTATAATATAGCAATGAATTCTGGAAGAATGGAATTAGATACTATCCTTTAAAGTATTGAGAATTTTTCTGTTAGAAAAAATTGACTTCTTTTGGTGCATTAAACACAATGCACCTTTTAAGCTGTGACCTTATTTCTCGACAACACTTTGAAAACTAAATTTAAAAATTTAATATTTCTTTATTTTTGTTACTGAAATCTATTCAAAATAAACTCAAAAATTAAACCAAATCTTTTTTTCTTGTTTCTGGTAAGACAGGTATTAGACGGCGCATGAGTTTAATGCGCATCTTTTCGTTATCTTCTCTTGAACTGTCAGTCTGTGATAATCGTATTATTACACGAAGACTTTTTCTCACTCCTTAGTGTTGCATGTCATTTGACGTCTATATTTTATTTCATCTTTCGTGCTGTTGTGTTATTAATTCGCTTGTTAGCTCCTTAGTCCATGTAAATTCGTCCGCCATACTGAAACAGTGCGCTCACAACACCAGACAAAGTAGTAATAAAGGAAATTCGAAAAACAAAGAAGAAGGACAAAAAGAAATGTCAAAAAGATGAAAACAAAATTTTACCCACATGCAGTGGGTAATTTTGTAAGACGGCTATTACACGGCGGATGAGCTTAATGCGCATCTTTTCGTTATTTTCTTTTGAACTGTCATTCTGTGATGCGTGAGATATGTTCTAAGCTTTGCACTTTGATAAAAAAAAACCAACTTCACTTTAACAATGTCCTTAATCAAATGAACTTCTTGCAAATTTTAGCTTAACACCTAACTTAACTAGTGCCGTGCGATCCCATAAATCTGAATTTGGGCCGGAAACACACCAGACGTTTATTCAGCAAGTTCATGTTCTCAGCTCTACAATTGAACATATTGGTCTTTAACAGCGCAATGTTGCAATAATACATCTGGCGTATGTTGAACTGCTGTTGCTGTTGTTGTTTTATTCTAATCGGCGTGTGTTGTACTGCTGCTGTTGTTGTTTTTGTTATGTGACTGTTGCTGTTGTTGTTGCCGTTACGCCTTGATCAAAAAGGAAAATTGGAAATAGAAGTTTATTTATCTAAATCTATATTTTCCCGTTCAGAGTAATACCCATCGACTGCAACATACTTATGCCAGCGCTTGATCCAATCCTCGAAACATTTTTTATATTCGGTTTTCGGTATGTCCATCAGTGCTTCCTGCTATTTTTCCATTACTTCCTCTCGGCTGCTGAAACGCGTTCCCCATAGTAGTTTTTTGACTCGATTGAATAGCAAGAAGTCACAGGGAGCTAAATCAGGTGAATTTGGTGGCTGTTGGATGGTATTTGTTGCATTTTTCATCAAAAAATTACGAATAATGATGGCACTGTGCGACGGTGCGTTATCATGGTGCAAAATCCACGGGTTTTCTCTCCACAATTCTGGTCATTTTCGGCGAATTGCTTCACGCAAACGTCTCATAACGCCCAAATAATACTCTTTGTTTACTATCTGGCCTTCTGGTAAAAATTCATGATGCGCTACACCGTTGTAATCCATGAAAACCGTGAGCATTGCCTTCTTTTTTGACTGGTTTTTTTGGTCTCGGCTCATTTGGTCAACGCCATTCACTTGCCTGATGTCTGGATTGCCTGTCGTACTCATAAACCCACGTCTCGTCTCCAGTAATGATCCTTTTGATAAATGTGGGATCGGATTCAGCCTCGCAAATCATCTCTTTTGCGACTTCAACACGGTCTACTTTTTGCATAAAATTGAGGTCTTTTGGCACCAACTTTGCTGCTACACGACGGAAACTCAAATCATTAACCAAAATATCTTGGACGGATCCATAGGCAATGTTCAAGTCCTCCGCTATCTCTCTGATGGTTAATTTGCGGTTATTGACCAACATTTCTTTTACTTCATCAATGTTTTCTTCGGTTTTCGATGGTCTGCCACTGCGTTCATCATCTTCGATTGACTCACGACCACTTTTGAACAGCTCATGCCACTGGTAAATGAACGTTTTCTTTAGAGAATTATTGCCGAAACACTTTTCCAACATTACCAACGTTCGCGCACCATTAAATCCTTTTTTTACGCAAAATTTAATACAAGTCCGTTGTTGCAAATTTAAATCCATTTCTAAAATTGTAAAAATTCGCTAACACATACAGAGATAAATGTACTCTTACGTAACTTTTGCAAATATCAAGCTAAGGTGCTAAGATCTAGAGGAAATGTCAACAACAGATTTACCAACTTAACAAAAAAACAGAACTCAAATCGGAACAATGGGAGCGGTGGTGTCCCCCTGGAACCTTTTGATCAAGGTGGCATGTGATTGAATCGGCATTTGTTGTACTGCTGCTGTTGTTTTTGTTGTTATGTGTGATTGAATCCGAGTGAGATGAAATGCTGCTGTTTTTGTTGTTGTTATGTATCTAGGGGGTGATAGGGGTGTTGGTGGTTACCGTAACTCCTTCTCCCTTAAAATAAAGCGACGCGACGGCCAAAATGACGACATTGGAGCTGGAGCGAAAGTTTGTAGAATTGGGATTCTCTTCTCTTTGTACTTTGTTTTTAGGAAGTTGATTATGATGATGGTGGGCGATGAGAGAATTGTCGATGTACCGTTGATGTAGTGTAGACGCAAGGTCTTCGATCCCAAGGTGAATGGTTCTGTTTGCATTATGGAGTTGGATTCTTTTAGTTTATGTAGGTTTAGGACATCCTTAGTTGTTTTAGTGTGAATGTTGCTGTTTGGTGGCGGTGGGACATGAACTTCATCCCAAAAGATTTCTGGGTCTTCTTCGTAATATATATTGTTAAAGATAATGCTGTAATTCTGGAAGTGAAGTAGTGCTGTACCTTCTATTGATGTGGTCTGAGTACTGCAAGTAGAATTAATTATAATCTTTGTACACAAACAAATAGAATATAATTTGGTTCAGGTTGCGATACGCTTTCAACTTTGTCGACATCGTTGAGTATGCAATGGGCGGCTTTATTTTTCATCAAATTCCCTAGTCATTTGGAGTTGATGATATCTTCTTCAACAAGAGTACGATAACTTAGGCGCCAAGAAATAATAAAGGTTTTTTGTAGAACGGTTCAATACAAGCATTTTTTATTATGGGAAAATTACAAAAATGAAAAAAAGTTATTAAAAAACAACGGCAGCACTTAACATGAAGTACTATACCGGTTTTGAAAGCCAGCAACCTGTTCTTTAATCCAAAATTTAAATTAACTTAGTTATGTCAATAGTTTTTGAAAAAATCGCATGAAAACTCAAAATTTTGATAAAAAAAATTAAAAAAAAAAAATTTAGGCCAATTTTTTTCAAAGCTGTGAAATGAAGTTCTAAATTCCCTTTTTGTGGTCAATGCTTATATCAATTCTGAATCGAAAACAAAAAACCGTCTTCCGTCTTCTACTTTTTGAGAAAATTAAAAATTACTATTTTTGTTTTGCTTTTTTAGCATTTACGTAGTCTTCCTTTGAGGTAAGTGAATGAATAATAGATTAAACATACGGGAGGCGCCTATATCAACAGTTTTCTTAATTTACAGTACCCGGGTGAACCACTTCGCGGGATTAAGGGATTTAAACTCTCTTTTTTTGTTATAATTAATTTTGTGTCATTAATTGGTAAAGGAACGATGTGATATAAATAATATTTTTTTGGTAAGAAATTTCCTATAAGAACATTAAATATAATGTTTGAGCCATTTCAGTTAGCTTGCAATTTAAGAAATTCACATTCAGTAGAAATAATTTCTATATTTTGTTTTTGTAATTTATTTTGTAATATACGAGTATGTACATATTAATTTCATTTGGGTTTAATATAAATTTGGGGATGATGTTAAGTTTACTTAGAATCATTGCTTCAGATAGAGCAGAAGCGTGGTTTGTTAGTAGATCTAACATACTCGTATGTTATGTTAAAGTTAATTTGGTTGAGGTATTGTGTTTCAATTGGTATAATGTATCTTCTTCGCGCTTTACTTTGTTTGCTGTTTTTTCAAGGCTTGATTCTATTGTATTCTGTTCTTTGTTAATGTGGTTAGTAATGTTTTAAGTCTTCCCATCATATGAAAATTTATTGCGATTTGATTTAACGCTGTATGTGTCAGATTACGTAAATTAAAGTTTATGCTCTCTATTTGTTTATTGATTCTATTTGCATCGTTGACATCTAAGTTGGCTGTGATAGATTTGATAGTAGACAAAAGTCCATTAATTAAACCGCTTTTATTTCTAATGGTGGGATATATTGTTTGTAATTTTCTTTCAAGTTCTTTGAGCTTAAGGAATGTTATTTGGGCAGGGTTACTGTTTCTTGAAAAGTTGTAGTGATTTAGTAATGTTTTGGATATTATTTTTGTAGTTTTCTAGGTTAACTTTATGGATGAGGTTATGAAAATTGGGTACGATTCTCGCAGGTCCAAGTCGAAGGGGTAATATACTTAGATTTTTAGGTATGTTGCAGATTTCGATTAGTTGAGGTGAAGCAAAAGATATTCTTGAAGAAGGTGCTAGGAAGAAAAATAGAAAATGTTTGAATGCAGTGTTCTGAAGTGGTTAGAGAGGCTAATATAATTAGTAGGTGTTATTGTTTCTCAAACAAAACTTGTTGTAGCCTCATAATCATATGTAATGACTATACATCATGTTTACATGCATATGCCCTGAACGTTTTATTTTGTTATATACGGTCCGCTATCTAACGTTTTTTTTTTCAACTGGTGCTTATTTCGTGAATGGTAACACTTAGCTCATGTCTGATTTGACAGATAATCAGTTTTATCCTTCCGCTGAACAAATATGGTTGTGTATACGCTTCGCTAAGTGGGCCTGCGATCGACTTAGAGAAGATGCCGATTTTGCCAAAAAAATCATCTTTTCAGATGAAGCTCATTTTGATCTTGGCGGGTATGTAAACAAGCAAAATTTTCGCATTTGGGGCACAGAAAACCCGCACGCATACATTGAAAAGCCGATACACCCAAAACGAGTCACTGTTTGGTGCGGATTTTGGTACAGAGGCATAATTGGGCCATTTTTCTTCGAAAATGAGCAAGGAATGGCCGTTACAGTCAATATCGATCGCTATCGGGCCATGTTGAACAAATTTTTGTTCACAAAAATTGAAGAGGAGGATATTGGCAACATTTGGTTTCAACAGGACGGCGCTACGTGCCACACAGCCGAAGCTATACTCGATGTTTTGCGCCCTGTTTTTGAAGATCGCATTATCAGCCGCAGAGCTGATGTCGTTTGGCCACAAGGGAGCTGCGATTTGACACCGTTAGACTATTATTTGTGGGGTGCCGTAAAAGGTAAGTGTTACGCCGACAAGCCAGAGACAATTGACGCTTTAAAGACAATATTCGTGAAGCCATTGGTGAAATACAGCTGCACACAATCGATAATGTGCTTAAAAATTGGACCGATCGTGTAGGCTACTGCATGGCCAGCCAAGGCAGCCATTTGAATGAAATTATTTTCCATTATTAACCGGAAGGATTGTACTTTCAAATAAAAAAAGAAATTTGAGAAAATATTCAGTAGTTTTTTTTTATAGCATTTTCAAAAAAAAAAAAACATTTTTGGCGGACCCTATAGTTCTCATATACGAGTATGGTATATGTATGCGTTAAAGTTTGATATTTACCTTGTCCTCTGGTTTCTTCTTAATTTACTCTTGAAAATCTATTTGTCAGTTTGTTCCGTCTAGCTTATTTCCTAAAGACGATTTTATTTTCCTCGATATTTTCAGGATCCTCCCTTGTATTGTTGAGCTGTTCAATTCAATTTTTCGTTATATTTATTTTTTTTTGGTACAGTTCATTCAGATATTCGTTAAGTTTAGAGAGACAGTCATGTTCGTTTTCAAAATTTAAGGTCTTGTAAAATCTGTAGGGTCTACCGAAAAATAAGTCGCAGTGTGTGTGTTTTGTTATGGAATGTAATGCGTTGTTATAGGTTATTATTTTTTCTGATAATATTTCGTCCTGTTCGGTGGTGAATTCCTTCCTTTTGAGCATTATAAGTCTGTATATTTCTGTCAATGTGGAGTGAAGCCGTTCCACTGGGGAATTGCTGCTGGACTGTTGGAAAGAAGTATAGTGTAGGTCTATTTCATGTTGTCTACAGAAATCTCGGAAGATGTTAGAATAAAACACTGACTTTTGATCGCATACAATTTATTTAGGTACGAGTATGCCGTAGAGGCTTACGTAATTTTTGAAGCATTTAAAGATGGTTATGCTGCTTCTGCAGCTTAAAGTATAGGCGGAAGAAAATCAAGAAAATTTATCTATAAGGGTAAGGATTTGTTGGCCCATATGTATTATTTCTAAAGGGTTAAGAGGTATCGAAAATACCGAAAGTCTTCTATAGTAAGGCTTCGGAGGATTTCGATCATATTTTATTTTAGTAATTTGCATTTATCGCAATTGTTAATGGTAGTGGTTATTTTAACTTTCATGTTTGAGAAATATATTTCTCATTTAAGATGTAACAGTGTTTCGTGGATACCTCTGTGGTTAGATCGTTTATGGTATTCTTTAATGATGTTTTCTTGATCGTCTTCTGATTGTATATCTCTTAGAATTTCTGTACAACTAATGATTTGGAACTTTCCATTATGGGAAAAATATTTGGAATATGTGTTTTGCACAATTTTAAAGGTTTGGTCGTTGGAAAAGATTGCTGTTTGTTTATTTGGGGGAATACATTTTTTGCGTTGGGTCTACGTACTATTCCTCTTTGCCGATTTTTAAAGATCGTTTCGACCATCATAGGCGATCCTTTAGGGCTTGCTTCCAGAACTAGTTGGAGGCTGAATTCGTGCAGCGGTTTTTCCGAGATGGAAATCTCATCGTTCAAATTATCTTCGGCACTATGCATAGTAGAAAACATGTCATCGTTGTTGTTGAACATCTCTTGATCTTGAGAGCTATCTGGATTTTCGATTTTTACGCGGCTCAAAGCGTCAGCGTTGGTGTTTGATTTTTATTCTACTCAGAGGAAAAACCGAAACAAGCTCAGAATCGAAAAAGAAATTCTTGATTCAGAACGTTATAAATTTTATTGAAATTAAGATTATACTCATCTTTCGGCTGCGGTTGAAATCCAAGTGGACGAGAAAATTGGACGTTAAAGATCATGACGACGGGCCACACACATACACATAGGCACATCATGCGTGCATTATTTTGTTGGTGTTGAAGTGCATAGAATTACGGTGGTGTGTAGATCGTACGATTATTCTGATGCACATGCATTAGTGTGAATGTGTGGGTGGCGAATCGTCTGATATTCTAAACAGTATGTGCGTGACCGAAGTACAGTGAGTAGCAAATAAATATATGTCCATTCCTGAACATCCCGGCCCCCCTGGAACTAGTTTTCAGGAACATGGTAGAACAGCTAATTTTGTTATTGGGCGTACAAACGAGCCCCGAACCGTCTTAATTGTGGTCATACGAACATGTCCATCTGCTCCTGGTGCTACTGCTTCAATTTTACCGAGAAGCCACTTTGTTTGAGGAAGATTCGGTTCCTTTAACACAACTATGTCGCCAGGTTTTAAGCATGTATTGGTCTTCTGCCACTTCGACCGCGTCTGAAGTGTTGTAAGATACTCATTACTCCAGCGTTTCCAAAATCCCTGAACCATGTTTTGGAGGTGATTCCAGTGTTGTAAACGATTTACAGGTGTGCTCAATAGGCAAGGTTCTGGAACAGCCGTATAAGGTTCACCTATGAGAAAATGAGCGGGCGTTAGAAGATTTAAATCATCATCAGACACATAACACAAAGGGCGAGAATTCAAAATAGATTCAATTTGAGTGAGTACTGTGTATAGTTCCTCAAATGTCAAAATGAACGATCCAATAACTCGGCGTAGGTGTAGTTTGATCGACCTCCCATAAACCGCCGAAATGTGGTGCAGATGGTGGGATAAAATGCCATTCGATGTTGTCCCTGGCCAGCAATGTAGCGATGGTTTCATTGTGGGTCTTTGACATAAGAAACTTATGCATATCGCCAACGACGAGCACCTTGAAAATTGGTTCCATTATCGATATAGATATTGGAACACAAACCACGACGAGATACAAACCGGCGCAAGGCAGCGAGGAAAGCATCAGTAGTGAGAACATTCACCAGTTCCAAATGAACAGCCTTTGTTGATAAGCATTCTTACAGTGCAATGTATGCTTTTGAAAATTTTGGATTACGACCTCGAAAAAGCCTTATGGTGATTGGTCCAGCATAATCGCACCCAGTGCTGGTAAAAGGGCGGCTTGGTTCGACTCTCTGGGCTGGTAAATCACCCTGGGCTGGCTTGTTTACTTCCGTTGCATAAAGCAGGTATTACAGTTGGGGACTATCTTCCGGATGAGATTTCGACTACCCAAAATCCAACAACGCTGTCGAACTATCGAAAACGTCTCAGATACTCCGGTATGTAAGTAGTTGTTGTGTATGTCTGCTATAATGAGAGAAGAAATTCCATTATTGTTAGGAAGAAGAATAGAATATTTAAAGCTATATGAAACAGGCGCATGTTTGATTCTTCCCCCAACGCGAAGCAGCCCCTCTTCATCAATAAAGGGTGAGTATTTGAGGAGTTTCGATTTGGCAGGCAACTGGTGATTATTTATTAGGGACCGAATGAATGATTTTAGTTGGATCGTTTTGAGGATAATGATTTTCACTTTTTCTATCTCACTCAAGCTGATACAATAAGTGACAATTGACCAAAAATCGAATGCAATACGCGATTGTTGTTTGCAAACGATACCACGAAGAGAAATGTTCTGCTAGCTTTTCGATGATATCAGTTTCAATTGACACAACCAACACTTCATGTGGTTGTTTTTCCTCGACATCATGAAAGTTAGAACCTTGTAAAAGAAATTTTGATTTTGGCCAATGTTCTGCATCTGTAGACAACCATGATGGACTGTTCCACCACAGGCTGTGAGTTGCGAGATTGGAAGGAGTTACACCCCTCGACGCGCAGTCTGCAGGATTCGATTCCGACGCGAGATGATGCCAAGAGTGTCATGGAATCGTTTCGAGTATGGCAGCTTGCGGTTGGCCACGAAGGTTGTCCAACGACGAGGTGGTGACGAAATCCAATGTAGTACGATCTCGGAATCGCACCACGCGTATGTTTTAGAGATGTTATTGGTTATTGATGATTTGATGATGTTGAATAGTCTAGTCAATAGTAATACGCCGCACAGTTCCAATCGCGGGATTGAAACTGGTTTGACAGGAGCCACTTTAGTTTTAGCTGCAATTATAGTGACTTTATATGTTCCGTCTTCCATTCTACAGCGACTGTAAACGACAGCAGAGTAAGCCAATGACGATGAATCCGAGAAGCCATGTAACTCCACTTCTTTTATGGATGTAAATATATGTCTTGGAAAGCGAAGTTTTTCGAGGTAGTTTAGTTCCTGTCTGTAAATGTTCCACCGTTGCGCTAGAAGGTCAGGCAAGGGATCATCCCAGCTAAGGTTATAATCATCTGACCACAATTCTTGAAAAAGCATTTTGAACAATATTATAGATGGGGCTAGCAGTCCTAAAGGGTCGAAAATTCGCGATACTTCCGAGAGTAGGGTACGTTTAGTTGACGACGAGGAAAGAGGGTGTTTTGACAATGTAAACAAGTATTCGTCAGTTATCGGATCCCAGAACATGCCAAGCACCTTAATGAGCGAATTCGACCGCTCAGGGTCTAAAATAGAGTATTCGCATTCATCCCTTGGTATACTAGAGATCAAGGGCCAACAATTCGAACTCCATTTTCGAAGCTCAAGCTTAGCCATGGACAAAAGAGTAATAAGCTCCGATTTTTTAGCGACAAGATCTTCAATTAAGTTTGAACCTGTCATCACATCATCAACATATACGTCATTCAAGAGGATTTGAGAGGCTGTGGGGTATTGCGCTCTATAATCAACTGCCAACTGCTTCAGAACTCGAATCGACAAAAACGGAGCGGATGCGGTACCGTACGTTACAGTGCGTAAACGAAAATGTTCAATTTCTTTCACAGGATTATCACGCCAAACAATACGCTGAAAATCTGTGTGTTGATCGTCCATCCAAATTTGACGAAACATCTTTACAACATCGGCCGTAAAAACATAGCGACGCTGTCGAAATCGCAGACATACGCTAAACAAATCCCGCTGGATCGGAGGACCTACCAATGATGCACTGTTTAAGGATCGACTATAGGAGTCTTTAGCAGACCCGTCGAAGACAACGCGTAGTTTCGTCAAGCTGCTATCCGGTTTCAACACTGCGTGATGTGGTAAGTAAAACGATTTACCTGGAATTGACTCTATTTCATCGGAAGGAATCTGCTCCATATGGCCAAGCTCTAAGTACTCTTTCATGAAATCACGATAAAACCGATACAATTGAGGATTGCAATGAAATCTACGCTCCATAGAATGTAACCGCGAGACCGCCGATAAAATCGAATTTCCGAAGGTAGTTAGTGGTGTTTTGAAGGGCAATGAAACAACATATTTTCCATCCTGAGAGCGAGTGAATGTTCGTTGAAAGTTGGCGTCGTCGTTGGCGATATGCTCAGCCGCGTCGTTGATGAATAATTCGTCCTTAGGAGGTGCGACATCTTCTAACATCAAAGTAAGAGATCTACGTCAGCTATTGGATGTAACGACGATAGGGTGTTTTCCACCATTGTCGTATCAAACAGTTCTCCGGTAATTACCCAACCAAATGAAGAACAGTGGACAAGTGGGACACCTTTAGACCCTTTAATTTGATCCCCCTTCAGTATGCACCAAAGTTTATCAGCACCTAATATGACATCTATAGGAGCAGGAACTTTGAAATGAGGGTCAGCCAAATCTAACTCCTTTATGTGTGACCATGAAGAAGCATCAAATGAGTGTGTTGGTAAATTCGAAGTGAGCTTGCTTAAAACAAAGGCCTCGATGAACAAAGAAGTTGATGAACAAGCGAACACAGTTGAATAGCGATACATCCTTTTGTATAAACAGCTTCCATGGAGGACAAACCGGAAACGGAAATTCGAGAATGGGCACGAGGATATCCGAGCCTTTGAGCGAAAGATTCAGCGACGAAAGACAATTGTGACCCGGAGTCTAGCAAAACCCGACAAGTAATAAGATGTCCCCTAATATCCTTAACATTGGCCAATATTGTTGGTAAAATGGTTTGTCTGCGAAGATTGATTTTAATCGAGTGGTTATTAACGAGTGACGAAGTGGATGGACGAGAAGAAATCCATATCGAATTGGGCCTGGCTGGTTACCGACGGTAAGGATTTCGTATTCGAATCTGAAGGTGAAACTAAGGGCGACGATTGATTTATATTATAATTTTCAGGATGAACAAACGAATGATGACGCGATTTACAAACACGACACCGGAAAGTGGATCGACATTTGTTCGACGAATGCCCAACCCGAAGGCAATTAAAACATAATGCATTTGTTTTAAAAAAATTGCGACGAGAGTTAGCATCTAATGTTACGAATTTGGCACACTGAGATAGTGTATGATCCAATTTGCACTTGGGGCACTGCGATTTTGTCTCTGAAGCTTCAGCAACATGCGATCGAATTGGAGCAGATTGTTTTGCACGCGACGAAATAGATCTATTGACCGACTGGCAGGATTCAAGAGCATCACACCTTGATTGCAGAAATTCTAAGACTTAATTTATTGTGCAATCATCCCGAGAGCCGACGTTCTCTGCCCTAGCTTGATTGGTGTCCGAGTCAAGTTTGTTAAGGAACAGATAAATGAGTCACGGATCACGATTTGTCTGTTTTAATGCTTTTAAACCACGCACAACTTCATCTGCCCCGTTAGTGATTTTCCGAAGAGTATGTACATTACTTATAGTAATTGCCGGAAGCGCTAAAAAGATTATATGAAAGACTTCACTATTAAATTTACCCTGTCGTACCGCGCTTCCAAACGTTCCCATGCACCGAGAAAGTTTCCATCCGAAATAGGAATATGTTTAATAAGGTTGGCCGCATCATCCCGAAGGAATGACTTGTGATAGTGAAACTTTTGTGTTTCGGTAAGGTTTGTCTTACTGTCAATAGACCCTACGAAAAGATCACGAAAAGTCGGCCAATCTTTAAAGTTTCCCGAAAACGATGGAATAACTATAGGAGGTAAATTAACCGAAACAGAGTTTTGTTTTGATGACGCGTTGAGTTTTTCAAGAAACGTTGATTGTTGATTGACAAACCGTTCTAATACTGAACCATCAGACTCCATTTGAGGAACACCTTGCCTTTCGCGAATAGCTTTCACATGTTTCGAATGAGCCACGAAATATCTATCCTCATATGCGGCGAATTCATTTTCTATGATCACGAGGTCATTTCGTTTTACATGAGGCAAATAGTCATTATGGAACGAAGAAAACCTAACCACGTTAGTTTGTTTAACCGTAACTCTAAAATTTTAAGCGTCGTAGATTGTTCGATTGCATCCGCGAATGTGGATGCATGATCTAATCGCCCTTGTGCATTTTCCCGTTGCAATTTTAATTTTAGAGCACGCATTTTCAACTATCCTATATTTGAAAATTCACAGTGCGATAGCGTGCGAGAATTTGCCCCCTTAAGATATTATACAAAATGTTGTATAATTGAAAGGGAATATGCGATTATGTATTTAGATGGCTAAGTTTAATTTATCATCGAATGCACAGATTCACACGTGGAATTTTCAACAAAAGTTAAATAGTCTATTTTTATGCCTACGCGGTTCACTTTCTTAATTCGGCTTGGAAGGACCAGAATGATTTTGATTCTACTCAGAGGAAAAACCGAAACAAGCTCAGAATCGAAAAATAAACTCTTGATTTAGACGTTTTAAATTTTATTGAAATTAAAATTACTATATACCCATCTCTCGGCTGCGGTTGAAATTCAAGTGGACGAGAAAATTGGACGTTAAAGATCATGACGACGGGCCACACACATACACATAGGCACATCATGCGTGCATCATTTTGTTGGTGTTGAAGTGCATAGAATTACGATGGTGTGTAGATCGTACGATTGATTTTGATGCACATGCATTAGTGTGAATGTGTGGGTGGCGAATCGTCTGATATTCTAAACAATATGTGCATGACCGAAGTACAGTGAGTAGCAAATAAATATACATATGTAAATTCCTGAACAGTGTTTGATTTGACCACTTCGTAATCATACTCTTCAAGTTTGAGACGCCATCTTACCAGTTTGGAGTTCGGCTCTTTTAAATTCATAATCCAGGTTAATGGTTTATGGTGACAATTTGAAATATGGGCTGAAATATTTTATAGCCTTATCACAGTATAGCACCTAGTGCATGATTGCTTGCATCCGTTGTAAGGATGAATAGTTTGGAAAAATCTGGGTGTTGGAGAATAGGATCGTTCATTAACAGCGTTTTTCATGTTTCGAAGGCTTCAACATATTTTTGATCAGTGACAATATTTGCGCCTTTCTTTAGGGAGTCCGTTAAGGGTTTAGTGAGCTTAGCCAAGTCCTTGATAAATTTTCCATAATAGCCTATGAGGCCAAGGAAGGCTTTTATTCCGGTTCGGGTTTTGGGTAGGGGGCAATTTTTGATAGCCCTAAAATGGCAATTTCTTTTTTTAAAAATTCGCATTTGTCTGTTTGAATTTCGAAGTTTGCTTCTCGAGGTTTATAGAAATCTAATTGTATACTTCCTAGATGTTCTTGTAATGAAGTGGAGAATATTATTATGCCATCGTAAGACATATTTACAAGACATATTTTACCGATTAGTTTCTTTAAAACGTGGTCTATCACCTTTTGAAAGCTTGATGGCTCATTTTTAAGGCCGAAAGGCATTTGGACGTATCCATAATTTCCGTCTTCAACCGTGCATGCTGTTTTAGCGATGTGCTTGGCACCCATTTCTATTTGGTGGAACCTGCTTGCAAGATCTAACGTCGTGAAATAAAGGCATTTGCCTAATTTATCTAATATTTCGGTGATGTTGGGTATCGGGTATCGATCGGAAATGGTTTTCTCATTGACTTTCCTATAGTCGATTACAAGTCTCCATTTTTGCTGCCCACTGACATATATTTTTTTTTGTGACTACTCAGACGGGGAGCTCCAAGGCGAATAGCTGCTGCATGTGGTGTCTTGATTTAACATTTTGGTTGTTTGGAATTGAACTTCTTCCTTGTGGACATATGGGTATTTGTAGGATTTCGTATATATTGGTATGTCATCCGTTGTGTTAATTTGGTGTTTTATTTTATTTGTGAAAGTGAGAGTATTACGTTCCTTGTAGCCTACATCACGATATGCCTTACATAACTTAAGAAGTGATTTTCTCTCTTCCGCGTTTAGGTGGTCGGTTCATACTAGTTTGGCTACATCGGTTTTGCTTACTTTTTCGTAATCTTCTGTATTGAAGCAATTTATTTCTATGAAATTGGGAGAATCGTAATAAACAACATTTAGGGGTTCTTCTAGGATTATGGTTTGGTCTTGATCCGATAAGTGCGTTATTTCGATTTTACTGAAGCCAGTTTCACCGTTGTAGGTTTGGTTTGAATTCTAGTGAGTCAATTAAGATATTTCCGTTATTTTTATTAACCGGAACGTCTGCTAATATCTTACATTTAGTAGGGACTGTTATCTTATCCGACGAATGATTAGGTCTAAGATTTACTTTAACTGATGCATGTTTTGTGAGGAGGAACTGGTTTTCTAGATCAATTTTTGCATTTAATGATGTTAACGCATCTATACCTGTTAGGCCATCAAAGAAATTATGGAATTTGAAGATTAAAAAAGTTAGGGCCCCTTCCGGATCAAATTCTTGGAATGTGGGTAGAGTTACCTGTTTTTCTAACTGATAGTCTTTAAAGACAGTTGAAATAGGCTTGCAACTAATTTGTTTGTCGAGTGGAATATACTCAGGGTTTATGAAAGATGTACTTGCCCCTGTACCTAAGAAAAAGTTTAGAGGTTGCCAAAAGGTGAAGAAATTTTAATAAAAGATAGGGTAGTCAGATATTGTTATTGTTTAAGTACCCTGCTGCTGCTCCAAGGCTGATGTGGAAAAATTTCCGTTTTCTTCAATTTATGTCGCGGTATTTTGGGGTTATTGGTTAATTTCATGAAGGCTTCATGAAGGTTGAAGTTTCCGTTGTTTGATTTCCTTGTTTGTTGGCTAGGGTTCCTTCTGTCGTGGGATTGTGAGTTCCTATTTAAATTCATTGACATTTGGGTTGATGGTTCCACTCGCTGGTTTCTTGGGTCCGATTTTCGGTTGTCATAGTTTCCTCGGTGTGACGGATTTTGAAGTCGTTGTTGGTACGATCTATTGGTCTGAGTTCTCGAACTTGTCGTATCTTGATTGTTCCTATTAGATGGGTGGTTTGGGTGAGTCGATCTGTGCGCTTATCAAAGTAGACTTTATTGCGTAATTATTATTATTTTTATCTTTATTTTTGTTATGATTTTATAATTTTGACACAATACTACATTTAGCACTTACATACATAAAAAGAAGAAAGTTTTCCTCAGCATCTTCTTTGTTGATAGGTCGTTGGTTGTTAGGGTCGGTTAGCGGTTATCCAGGGTTGAAACTCAACGTGTCTTTTTCTCCTTTATTCTCTGGTCTGTGTTGCTGTATAGTAAGTTGCACAAAAATACGCGGTGGAGCTTAACTTGGTGAATTTATTTCGGTATACATAAAAGCACTTGAATTATTTTATAAAACAACTTGAGATTTGAAAAAAAAACAAAACCAATTCACCGCTCCGGACGACTGCGCCAGTTATGTTCTAGGCCTTGCACTTAGATAAGAAAACCAACTTCATTTCAACAATGTCTTTAATCAATTTAACTTCTTACAAATTTTAGCTTAACACCTAACTTAACTATACTCTGTCCAACATACATTGTCAGTGCAGGGAAGATAGGGATGTTTGCCTTTCATTCGCACTCCTTTGTTTTCCGTAAGGTGCTATTTCAACAAAAGCTCTTACAGCGTTTCCGTAGTAAGCATTTTAAATTAACAAAAATCTGAAAGAATAGTATGTAGGGTTACCTTCCTTTTTTTTAGATTGAAATTTTCATTTATAAAAAATAAAACAAATTTATCTTTTTCCACACCACCAAGAGCTAAGATAAAAGGCGCGTTTTTGAAGGGTATCCCCAGTAGGCCTAATCTTTTTAAATAAAAAACAAACAAAATTAAAAAAATGTATTCATTAAGATTAATATAGTTTAAAATTAAATAAACAAATATAACAAAAATAGATATAAATTCATTTATTAAATGAAAATAATAACAAAATATTTTATTCATATGGGAAGGTGCTGCTGCTGCTGCTGCTCTCTTGATATAGATCTATAATCGCACTCTCTACAGCGCCTTCCGAAAAAACGCCAATTTCCTCATTGGCTCAACCGCTTAGTTTTAGTTTTAAATGCATTTTATTTTCTAAATCATTAATTCTTACATACTAACAAAAAATGCTTAAATGCTAGCTTAGAATTACTTAACAATCTTACACTAACTTACTGGCCCCACACAGGCACTCTAAGCTACTCTAAATTCTTATATCTATGTGTTTCGACTTTATTTACATTTTATTTAAAGAATTTAACAAAAAACTTAGCGTACCGACATCATTTTTTATTTTTTATAAAAACTTAATATCTAACTTAAAATAAGCCTTAGTCTAGCTAACCTATCTACACAATACACACATACATACACATAAATATTATACACAATGACATACATATACTAGTATATACCTGTGTATATACTAATATATATATGTATTTCGTAATTGCTAACCTAAGCCTATGCAAGCTGGCCATCGCTATTCACAGAGCAAATAGATTGGTCAGCTCTGCCCCATTAGTGAAGCTGGTCCGTAATTGACGGAAACGACGACGAAACATCTTCTCCATCAGAAATGCTGGTGCTGCCGAACGACATCCCTCTTATCGCGATTCCCCGCCGCCCTACTGAACCTGAGAAGCTCCACACTGCCGTGTGCGACGTCTCTGTTGTAGTTGAGTCGCCTGTCCCCAGCTTTCCGAGCGACATGGAAGATTAACGGGACCGCTGATCTATCCTGGATCAACCCTATCTGATCTATGTAGAGGAATGCTTCCGGTGGAACGAAGCCATCAGAGCGCACACTCTCGTGGTAAAGGTAATTGGGGTAGTAAGCCCCATATAACAGGTTATTCGTCGAGGCCATTGCTCTTGCAATGTGCCTTCGAGTCAGCTTAATTACAAAGTTGTCCACTCGTATTAGGTTCGCCCTGTTGTAAAGGACCTCATTACGATAAAATTTTTTGTACTCCGAATCTGGTGTTCTGTACAAGCGAAGGCAAGCCCTCTCAAACACCCGAATCTTTTCCATTAAACTTGCTCTTACATTGAACCACACGGGACACCCGAATACCAGCATGGGCCTGATAAGGGCCATGTAGCAGATTACCTTTACCCTCTCATCGAGTTGGCTGCTATAAAACAGTCTCTTTGTAAGAGGCAAAAGCGCCTTTGGCTCTAGTCAGAGCAGCATCTACATTTTTGTCAAAATACAGAAACTGATCTAGCCAGATCCCAAGGTATCTGACTACATTTCGACAAGCAAGAGGCTGTCCGTGTTGTCCAATGATCGAGAAAATTCGCCAATTTTTCCTGGTATCCCTAGAGGTTCCAGACAACGGCGTCCTAAAGAGAATGGTTTCCGACTTCTGAAAGTTGATTTTCAACTTCCAGTCATCGCAAAATCGTCTTATCTTATCGACCTCGATTTTTGGACCTGCTCTGTACGCTATCAAATCGTCTGCGTACGCAATAGTATGGGGAAGTGAACCTATCAAGTCGCTTGTATAAATGTTGAATACGATCGGCGAATTGACCGCGCCTTGCTGCAGACTATTTTTAATTTGAAATATTCCAACAGAAGTCACATCACCATTTTTCACGATGAACTGTCTGTTGGTTAGCATATTATAAAGAATGTACAAGAATGGTTTACTGATCCCCAGCCTAGTCAGCTTATAGAAAAGACCCTCTAACCATACGGTGTCAAAGGCCTTCTCCAAGTCAACAAGGCAGGCACCAGTACATTGGTTTTTGCCTTTATTCCATTGGATATCGGACACCAGTTTAGACGCGGCATGTGAGATATCATGTCCCGCCTTAAAACCGAATTGATTATCCGGAACTATATGTTTGTCCTCAACCCACCTAGACAGAGCTCTATTGATTACTTTTTCAAACACCTTACTGATATTCGGAAGGAGACTTATCGACCGGAGATTCGCCGGATTGGATATATCCTTTCCCTTTTTGGCGATAGGTTGAACCGCCGCCGTTTTCCAATGCGCTGGGCAATGTGCATTATTCATTGCATTATTAAACAGGGTGGTGTAAATGTCCACCGCTTCTAGAGGAAGATGTCGAAGCACGATGTTCGGAATACCATCGGTCCCCACTGATTTCTTATCCCTGATTGTGTAGAAGATCTCATGGAGCTCTTCCTTCGAAATGAACGGAGGTAGGTCACCCTCTCTGGTAATGGCATTGTTTGCCATATTTTCTTCGCTGAACCGAGTAAAACCCGAGCCCTCGGATCTCCAGTTCTCTATTTCATTTCGAATGTAGAAGTTTTTCACCAAGACGCGACTGTCCAAGTCATAATTAGGGAAAATGGTATCGGTGGCCTTGTATATTTCCTGGAAAGTTGCCCCTATGGCCTCAACCTTCTCCTGTGGATCTTCGATCACAAAGAAGTCATCATCATCAGCGGCCTCATTTGGATCAATACCTGCTATTGTCAGTAACCGTTCGTTGTCTGTTGTCCGCACTATTTTAAGACACTGAAGGTCGTTTTGATTTTTTCTCCGAAATAGTTTGTTTATTTGAGGAAACATATTCGGGTTGCTGGTGTTTACAGCCCGAACCCTGTTGTTCCAATATGAACTTACAGAAATTCTGTAATTCTCTTTTATTAACGTTTGAATATTTTTAACCGACGCCTTCAGTGTCCTAATCTCCGGGTCTTGTCTGTCAGTAAACTGTCTGTACAAGTTTTTGAGTCTTGTCAGAAGTCTACTTTTCTGTCGGTGCAGTGCGTCAATAGTAGGATAGCGGAACAGGTCTTCGTTAGTCGTATGTCGATATCGTGGTATTGTAGCGTCCATAGTTTGTTTAATTGTCTCGTCCATTTGTTTTAGGTAATTGTCGATCTCCTCGTTTGACAAATTCCTATTGGCCGGTGGATGGAGCGTGTTCGAAGCGAGTGCTCTTGTCAAGGTTGCAGAGAAGCGTGTCCATCGAGTCTTACTGTAGTTGTAAGAATATCTTTGGACAAACTCCTCCAATTCCGCAATTTCGTTGGGAACTGTAATTTCGGTGCTAAAACCGCAATGGTCGCTGTCATACACGAATGTGCGCAGACAGTTTAGCGTTTGTAAATTCGTACCTGTCAGTCGTATACGTTCGTCGTACAGCAGTAGATCCAAATAAGACCCGCCTCTGGGAAACGACGGGTTATCCGTCGCTTTAAGACCGAGTCTGTACATGACATCGTGCTGACCCCACCAATGGAGTAGTAGGTTCCCTCTAGTATTTGGCAAATTATTTCCCCAATCTCTGTGTTTAGCGTTGAAATCCCCGCCGATTATAAAATAATTCTCCCCCGATTCCAGCCTCAGAAGTCGAAAAAGCGTGTCGAGCTCTGTAATGAATAAAGTGGATTGTGAAGCCTCAGGTGCATAAACAGAGGCCAAGTACAGCCGCTTTCCACAGCGGAGCGGTGCGACTGCCTCCAACACCCGGAACCTACGCAACACTCCTTTGTACACTCTGTGAAATTTTATACCTTGTTTAATGAAGATTGCAACCCCGCCTCCACAGTGAAATAACATTCACCGCAAGGACCTTCAAAGTTTGCTCCACCATGCGCGTACCCATTGCGACATGTGTTGCGTTAGGCCCGGCAGCAGCGCGTAGATCTGGTCCACCCGCTTGGCCTGTTCTTGCACCTGCTTTTGCATGTGAGCCATCTGCCCTTAGATTGCGAGCAAGATGGCTAGCATGTTAGGTGCAGCTTCCGTTGTTCTCGGCATTGGGGCCGGAGAAGTAACAGTCGCTTGCTGTACCGTAGCCCCCCTACCTGCCGCCATTTGGGCGTAGGAAATTTGCGGCGTGACGACTGGTGTTTGAAACCTAGCAGGTGAACGTTTGACCTCCACCTTCTGCTGCTGAGCCAGTTTGGATTTCTTAATGTCAGCGAACTTAGGACAACCCCGATAGTTTGCGGTGTGTCCCACGTTCCCACATAACACGCAAGAGAGCTGCGTCCTATCGGATGCTCCGTCCCTACCCAGAGGACACTCCTCGGAACTGTGGTTCTTTGCGCACTTCACGCATCGAGGCTGCATTTGGCAGTTCGACGCGGCGTGCCCGAACCTCTGGCAGCGAACCCATTGTATAACGCCTTCGCTCCTTTTTAATTTTTCCCAGTGAACCACCTGGTAGTCTAGGACATTTATACTCCTTAGACTATCCAGACGGCTTTCGGGACTGAGCTGTACCAGGAAGAACGGCAGACTCCGTTTCTCCCGCCTTTCTCTAGCTGTGGTAAATGGCTTTACCCCCACAAACTTGAGTCCTTCGCACTCCTTCTGTTTGAGCAGTGCCAGGATCTCCTCAGGATCAGAAGACGGTTCCAACCCCTTCAGCAGCATCGATTGCCGCTTTTCACACTTCGGTGTGAATGAGTAGTGCTCCGTCGTCGTTTCCTTTAGGAGCTCTTTCACTTTCGCGTAGCCCTCCACTGTATTACAGTGGATGGCAAGGCGATCATTCCCCAATCTCTTAATGTTAAAATTATTGCCAATGACCAGCCTACACAGGTCCTTGGCAGCACTTACCTCCAATTTATAGGTGTTGATAGGAGGCACCTTCTCCTTCTTCTTCTGCTGCTGCTGCGGTTGTTGTTGTTGTTGCAGCTGCTGCTGCTGTTGTTGTTGTTTCTGCTGCTGCTGCTGTTTTTGCTGTTGCCGTTTTTGTGGCTGCTGCTGTTTTAGCTGTTGCCGGTGTTGTGACTGCTCTTGTTGTTGTTGCTGGTCTTTCCTAGGCTTTTGTTGGTGTAGCACTTGTGCTATTTTATTTGTTTGGTGTTGTTGTAGGGTCTGCTTTTGAACAAGCTGCTGTTGTTGGGATTGCTCCTGCTCTTCCCTCATCCTTCTTAGCATTTGCTTTTCCTTTATGGCCAGCACTCTTTGCTGTAGCATTTTGATGCTGCTACTTATGGCCTCCATTTCTTCGTCTTCATAATCAGATTCGCTTGCTGCCAATGAAGCGAAGTTGTTTGCCGTTGATTGGGTGGGCCGTTTTACTAAGTTGGAAGTTGGAAGCTTCCTCCTTCTCTTTGTTTTCGGGGTTTGGCTCGAACCACTCGAAGCCTCACCTGACACTTCAGCAAGTCCCGCTATAGGACCGCTCTTCACAATCCATCAAGTGATAAACAACACTTTACTACCACTTTAACTTTATTGTTTTTTTTTTTTTTTTTGTTTACTTTTAAAAATAAAAAGTCGATGCAACTTGTCGGTCGGACACCACTTCTACTGCGCCACCGAAGCACTTGGCCAAAATGTTTCCAATTGTTTTTTTTTATTACTACTCGTATTTCGCTATTTCACTTGAAAAGAAGCCGAAACACATCGGTCCTTTTTTTTTTTTTTTTTTTATGCATTTTTATTTATATTTCTTAATTTACTTTTACATGCTAGACAAAAAAACGCTTAAAAATTAGCTTAAATAACTTAGAAATAATCTTATACTAACTTACTGGCCCCATGCGGGCACTCTAAGTTAAACCTAACACTTAATCTTTGTCTTTCGACGGATCTTACAGTCTATATTTATTTTTATATTTAACGAAACTAAAACTAAGAAAATCAATTTTAAGTAAAACCTTAGTACATGGACATATTATTTTTTTTATAAAACTTAAACCTAAAAGCCTACATACTACCTAAAAATAAATCTTAATCTACTTAAACTACTTACATCTAATATGTACATTTTTATTTATTTTTATTTATTTTTTTTTTGGTTTTATATATTTTTTTCTTACAATCTAACTTAAACCTACCTAAAACTATGTAAGCCGGCCATGGCTAAAAAAAACAAAAATTAGGCTGGACCACTCTGCTTCACATGAAGCTACCTATCACTGGAGGAGTTCGACCACGAAGCATCCTCGCCTTCTTCAAGCCACCAAAATTGCTGGTGGTGCTGAGCAACATCCCTCCTGTCGCGACTCCCTACCGCCCTACTGAACCGGAGACGCTCCGCACTGCCATGTGCGACGTCTCTGTCGTATTTGAGTCGCCTGTCCGCAGCTGTTCGAGCGACGTGGAAGATTAGCGGCACCGCCAATCTGTCCTGGATCAGACCTTTACTATCTAGATAGAGGAACGCTTCTGGAGGAATAAAGCCGTCAAGGCGAGCTCTCTCGTGATACATATAGTTGGGGTAGTAAGCCCCTGAGATCAGGTTGTTCGATGAGGTCATTGCTCTTGCAATGTGCCTTCGAGTCAACTTAATAACAAAATTATCCACCCTTATTAGGTTCGCCCTATTGTACAAGACCTCATTGGGATAGAATTTTATGTACTCAGACTCTGGTGTTCTGTATAAGCGAAGACAAGCCCGAAGACAAGCCCTCTCAAACACCCGAATCTTTTCCAATAAACTTGCTCTCACGTTGAACCACATAGGACATCCAAATACAAGCATGGGCCTGATAAGGGCCATGTAGCAGATTACCTTCACCCTCGCATCGAGTTGGCTGTTACAAAACAGTCTCTTTGTAATGGCAAAAGCACCTCTGGCTCTGGCCAGAGCAACATCTATATGTTTGTTAAAATACAGATATTGATCTAGCCAGATCCCAAGATATCTGACTACATTTCGACAAGCAAGTGGCTGTCCATGTTGTCCGACGATAGAGAACTTTCGCCAATTCTTTCTGGTATCCCTAGAGGAACCAGACAAAGGCGTCCTAAACAGAATGGTTTCCGATTTCTGAAAGTTGATTTTCAACTTCCAGTCATCGCAATATCGTTTAATTTTATCGAAGTCACGTTGCAAAAGTATGTTAATGACCTCAATCTTTGGACCTGATTTGTACGCGATTAAGTCGTCTGCGCACGCTATGCTGTGGGGCAGTGAACCTATTAGATCACTTGTGTAAATGTTGAATAGGATCGGCGAATTTACCGCACCCTGTTGCAGACCGTTTTTAATGTTAAATATTCCAGCAGAAGTCACATCGCCATTCTTCACGATGAACTGTCTACTGGAGAGCCTATCAAAAAGAATATACAGCAGTGGTTTACTAATGCCCAACCTGTTCAGCTTGAAAAAGAGTCCCTCTAGCCATACGGTATCGAAAGCCTTCTCCAAGTCAATCAGGCAGGCACCAGTGCACTGGTTCTTGCCTTTGTTCCATTGGATATCAGAAACCAGTTTCGACACAGCATGAATGATGTCATGCCCCGCCTTGAAACCGAATTGATTATCCGGAACTATATGTTTGTCCTCAACCCACTTAATCAGGACTCTATTGATTACCTTCTCGAAAACCTGACTGATGTTTGGAAGAAGACTGATCGAGCGAAGATTCGCCGGATTGGAAGTATCTTTATCCCTTTTGGGAATGGGATGTACCACCGCAGTTTTCCAATGCGCTGGATAATGTGCACTATTCATTGCATTATTAAACAGGGTGGTATAAATGTTCACCGCTTCTAGTGGGAGATGTCGAAGCACGATGTTCGGTATTTCATCGGTTCCCACTTATTTCTTACTTCTAAGTGATTCGAAGATCGTTTGGAGCTCTTCGTTCGAAATGAACGGCGGTAGTACCCTGTCGTTGGTGATGACATTATTTGACCTATTCTCGTCACTAAACTGGGTGAAGCCCGAGCTCTCGATTCGCCAATTCTCTATTTCATTTCGAAGGCAGAAATTGTGCACAAGGACTCGATTCTCCAGATCGTGGTTCGGGCCAATGATAGCATTCGCCTTATACACTTCCTGGAAAGTCGCTCCTATAGCCTCTACCTGCTCCTGCGGATCCTCGATCACAAAGAAGTTATCATCATCAACAGCCTCATTTGGATCTATGCCTGCTGTTACAAGTATTTTTTCGTTGTTCGTCGTTCGGGCGATTCTAAGACATGGAAGGTCGTTCTGATTATTCCTCCGAAATATTTTATTTATTTGCGGGAACATATTCGGGTTGCTGGTGTTTACAGCCCGAATTTTGTTGTTCCAATACAAATTTACAGAGTTTCTGTAATTTTCCTTTATTCATATCCGGAGGTTTTTAATCGACGACTTCAGTGTCATGATCTCCGGGTTATGTCTGTCGGTAAACTGTCTGTACAAGGTTTTTAGTCTTGACAACAGCCTACTTTTTTGTCGGTGCAGTGCGTCAATAGTTGCGTTGCGGAATAAGTCTTCGTCGTCAGTGTGTTGATACCGAGGTATCGTTTTGTCCATTGTTCGTTTGATTGTCTCGTCCATTAGTCTTAGATACCTGTCAGTCTCCTCGTTTGACAGATTTCTGTTGGATGTTGGGTAGAGCGAATTCGAGGAGAGTGCTCTAGTCAGTGTTCTGGTGAAGTGTGTCCAACGCACCCTACTATAATTGTAGGAATGCCTTTCCACAAACTCATCCAATTCCGCAATTTCGTTGGGAACAGTTATTTCGGTGCTGAGACCGCAATGGTCACTGTCATACACGAAAGTACGCAGACAGTTTGTAGTTTGTTGGTTAGTACATGTCAGTTGTATTCGTGAGTCGAACAGGAGAAGATCCAAATAGGACCCGTGTCTGGGAAACGACGGACTATCCGTCGCCTTAAGCCCGAGTCGATACGTTATGCTGTGTTGACTCCACCAATTGAATAGTAGGTTCCCTCTAGTATTTGGTGTATTATTTCCCCAATCACTATGTTTGGCGTTGAAATCTCCGCCGATAATAAAATAGTTGTCTTCGAATTCCAGCCTTAGGAATCGAAAAAGTGTCTCGAGCTCTGAGATGAATAAGGTGGATTGAGTAGCCTTAGGTGCATAGACAGACACCATGTACAGCCGCTTTCCACTACGGAGGGGAATATACACGATGCATGCTTCCAGCACCTGGAACCTACGTACTACACGACTGTATACTCTTTGAAAACGTATACCTTTTCTTACGAAAATCGCAACGCCACCTCCCTGAATGGAGTTGGGTCGGTTTCTCCGTATTATTTTGTATCTCCTGTGCCTCATTTTGTGTCTTTTGGTAAGCTTAGTTTCGCTAACCAAAAGCACATCAGGGGCTTGGTCTTTAAGCAACTTAAATAGTGCAGCTCGTCATTCTAACCTAATCAGTGAATTCACGTTCACTGCAAGGACCTTCAGGGTCTGCTCCGCCACGTGCGTACCCATTACGACAAAAGGTGCGTTAGGCCAGGCAGCAGCGCGTATACTTGATCCACCCGCGCGGTCTGTTTAGTTAAATGACGTTGTAGCTGAGCCATCTGCCCCTGGATAGAGAGCAAGATAGCTAGCATGTCAGGTACTGGTTCCGGTGCTCTAGGCGTTGGGGCCTGAGAAGCTACCTTCACTTGCTGTACCGTATTTCCCCTACCTGCCGCCATTTGGGCGTAGGTAACATGGGGAGTAACGGCTGGAGTTTGTGAATGCACGGGTGGACGTTTAACTTCCACTTTCTGCTGCCGGGCCAGATTTATTCTTTTGATGTACTGGAATTTGGGACAGCCCCGATAATTTGCGGTGTGTCCCGTGTTCCTACATAACTCGCAAGAGAGCTGGCCTTTTTCAGACGTTCCGTCCTTACCCAGAACGCATTCCTCTGACTTGTGGTTCTTTCCGCACTTTACGCATCGAGGCTGCATTTCGCAGTTCGACGCGGCGTGCCCGAACCTTTGGCAGCGAACACATTGTAAAATGTTGTCGCCCCGTTTTACTTTTTCCCAGTGTACAACCTGGTAGTCCAGGACTTTGATGCTCCTTAGACCATCCAGATTGCTGGTGGGACTTAACTGAACCAGGAAGAACGGTAGTTTCCGCATCTCCCTTTTGGCTCTGGATGTGGTGAAAGGCTTAACCCCCACGAATTGGAGCCCTTCGCACTCTTTTTCTTTCAGCAGTGCAAGGAGCTCCTCTGGATCAGTCGACGGTTCTAATCCCCTCAGCAGCATTGTTTGCAGCTTTTCACCCTTCGGGGTGTAGGAGAAGAACTCCGTCGTCGAATCCTTCAGTAAATTTTTTATTTTATGATAGCGCTCCACTGTGTTACAATGGATCGCATGCCTATCTAACGATAATCTTTTTATAAAAAAATTGTTGCCTATGGCCGACTTACACAGTTCTATGGTGTCCTTTAATTCCAATTTGAAAGTGTTAATTGGTGGCACTTTCGGTTTAGTGGATTTCTGCTCTTGCTGTTGTTGTTGTCTCTGCTGCTGCTGTTGTTGTTGTTGGTGTTGATGTTGCAGCCGTTGTTGTTGCTGCTTATTCTGCTGCTGTTGTTGCTGGTTAATCGGTTGCGATTTTTGTTCTTTGTGTACATCTGTCTTTTTCTGCTGCTCTTGTGCAGGTTTCTGGATGTTTTGTTTTTCCACTGGTTGTTTCTGTTGTTGTTGTTGGTGTGGAATCTCCACGTTTGTGTTCGATTGCTGTTGAGGTTGCTGGAGTTGTTGCTGCTTCTCCATTTCCCTCCTTGCCATTTGCTTAGCCCTTATAGCCAGCGCTTTTTGTTGCAGCTGCTCAGTGGTGCTGCTCAAGGCTTCGACCTCGTCGTCTTCGTCATCTGACTTGGATGCAGCCAGGGATGCAAAGCTGTTGTCTGCTCCCATATATTGTACCCCTTCATCGGGTACATGCGGACCGTTGTTATTGTCCGATTCTTTCCTCTTTTGTTTTACTACTGCTGCGTTTGCCGATATCATCGCAGCCCTCTTCTTCACTCTACCATTCAGCATTTCTAAAGAAGCTGAAAGGTAAGTGCGCTTTATGAGGTTCGGAGTCGGCTTCAGCTTTCTCCACCTCTTAATTGCTATGTCTGATGTTTTTGTTGTTGTTATTTTTGCCTTTGAGTGATGGACTGGAACGGATTGATCGTCAGACGACATCATGCCATCTGCTGATCCCGCTATTAGGATGGCGGACCGTTTACTTCCACTCATGGAACTTTGTTCAAACACTTTATTTTTCACAATAATGGTTTTTTTTTTTTTATTAAATTCAAATCAAATAAAGGGGAAATGAAATAAAAAACTTCAGCAGCAGCAGTCTTTAACACCTCGTCTACCGAGCACTTGAAAAAGTCACTGCCTAAAAGTCTACTTCTTATTTTTCTTCACTTTTTTTATTTTGTTTTCACTTCTGAAGCCGAAACACAACACACATCTGCTCTCCGTGGAGGTCTATGAACGACTGACACATCCGTCCTCTATCGAGGTCTATGAACGACTGATTGGCTCAACCGCTTCCACGATGTATTGGACACACCGATCCCATTTTTCAGCGTCAACGTTGCTGATTTCAATTGTCAAACGGGGTTTATTTATGCCATCTTAAAGGGCTTGTTGTGACTTTTTCCTTAAAGAAAGTAGCTTACAATTTTGTAACTGCATGTTAACGTATTTTCCACACATTAAAAGAAATGCAAAAGATCAAAACAAGATCTCCACGATTACACTCATCATTAAGAACTTTTTTCAAACCTATAAAATCAAAGGCTCCTCATGAAAAAAAACTGAATCAGTTACCAAACGGACACTGGTAACTCTGAATGCACATCAATTTAATAGGGGTTGAATAGCTGCAGCCATAGGCCACAGCCAATCAATGCACAGTGCATACTCATATGTGCGCTGAATAAGACGTGTTGGATTTATGTCAGATGCAATTGGAAATTCGTTGTCGGGTAAACACATTTTATGGGGGTTAAACAAATATTTTTAGTTATTCCAAACCGATTAGATCTTACAAAATGTTCTTACTAACTAACTGGTGACCATTCGTCATTCCCTTGTATCCATTCTCACAATGGTATCTCAGCTATCTCCGTGCTCGTGGAAAGTGTGGGAAAATACTTTATATTGAAGTTATTTGGAAAAAGGAAAAATGGATGATTTTATGGGGTACATAACCTATGTGACCCCTCTTAGTGAAGCGACTGCTACAGGAAGTGTTTCCTAGTAGGAGTGACCGGCGTAGTATCGTTTATACATTAATCTGCAGAATCTTGATTGCTGATGGCAATTGTGTCGGTGCTAACATTTCGCTTATTGTGTTCACGTTAACGGCGTGAACAGTCATCGCGATCGGACGTGTATAATTCTCCAGTGTGAGTTACCCCCTTTCACTTCTCAAATTCTTTCTAATCTTTATTTAAACAATGTCTGGAAAGTGTTCAATCTGTAATCTAAGATTGCAACGAGATAATATTATAAAGTGTGATGGTCTTTGCGGCCAGATTTTACATAAGAAATGTGTTTCCATCTCAATCAATTCTATTAATGACCCGGAAAATGACAAAAATCTTATGTGGCGATGCGCTAGTCGTGTATGCGTGAGTGGCTCTATTCTTTCTTTAATCGGTCAGTTGGTTAATGACATTGCAATGATAAAATCAACATTACTTCATTCTCATTCTTCTTCCGTCACAAAGAATGTGCCCGTACCAAATGCAAATCCTAGTACTTCGAACTTGCATCAACAACCCGCTGTTCCACCTCCTGCGCCGACCGCTCCATCTTCATCATCATCTACGATAGCAGTTGCCTCACAGGCATCTCCTACTTCTTCATCATTATCATCTATAATAGCTGGTGCTAATGTCCCATCTCCTCTCTCTTTAGTGCCCCCACTAAACTCACCTCTTCCAACTTTACATCATCCATCAGCCGTTTCTGATAACAACAGCAACTTATCAAATGCTAACGTCTGGAAGCAAGTTGAGGCAAAAAAAAGAAGAGAAGAGGTCAACGTACTTGCAATCTACATGGAACAGCTACTGATGAATCAGCTGGTGCTATGTTGTCTATCGTTCCTAAGTTGAAATTTCTTCATATTTCTCGCCTGTGTAAAGAAGTCACTGAGGAAAACGTCATTTCTTTTGCAGCACACAGGCTTAAGCTACCTGAAAATATGCTGCTTTGCAAAAATCTTATTAAAAAAGGTGTGGATCCCTCTTCATAAATTTCAAACTCGGTATTCCTGCTTATGCTTACCAAAAAACATTAGATGCCACTATTTGGCCTCTGGGACTGCAAATCAAAAATTTTGTACATCTTCCAAAATCAAAAAACGACAATCCAGCTGTCGAAGACATAGTAAGCTAGAATGTGCTAACCTATGCCCACCAAATGCTACTCGGATCCATCGTACATCAAACTTTGCTAAAAATCTGTTATCACAATGGGAGTGGGATTCGAACTAAAATTTACAAACTATTTGTAAACACCAGTGATCAGTTCTACGATGTCATCATTATAGTCGAATCATGGCTTTACCCTGAAATCTCATCATATGAAATCTTCAACCGAGAACTCTACACTCCCTTCAGGATCGATAGATGTAAATCTTCAGAGGAACGTGGTGGCGGTATATTTGCTGTCCGTTCCTGTTTTAATGGTAAAGAAATTGATCTTCCCTTCTCTGGGATCGATCAAATTTGTGTTTCTTTGACTCTTAATCCTAACACCAACGAACATTTGTTTTTAATCATAAGCTATGTCCTGCCTAGAAGTATGCTTGAATTATATGAAAAACATACACTCAATATTGAATACATTAATAATCGCTGTACTGAATCCGACAAGTTAGCAATTTTCGGTGATTTTAATCTTAGTAATATCATTTCTTTTAGCGCATAATATTTCTTATGGGAACGAATTTGTCTTACTTGATTTCCTACATTCTTTAAATTTAAAACAAGTCAATCCAGTAGTTAACTTACTTCTTAAAATTTTAGATTTGGTATTTGTATGTTGTGATGAATTTGATGCAAATGTAACTCAAATTCCTATATCTCTTTTGAAAAATTCTATTAATCACAAAGAAATTTTAATTGAGTTATCATTGTTCTATTATTTGAAGCTCAACGCTAACCATAACCTGAAATATCTAAATTTTTCAAAGGCAAACTACAGTGAACTTAATAACTTTTTCAATAATGTAAACTAGATTGATGAAATGTCCAATCTAAATTTAGTGCATATGTATGAACGCTTCGTTGAAATACTGACCGACGGCTTCTCAAGATTTGTACCGCTCTCATCCTACCGAAATTCGAATAAACCTTGTTGGCATAATAGACATTTAGGGAATCTAAAAAATCTAAAAAATAAAGCTTTTAAAACATTTAAAAAAAACTAATTCGCAGTCAGATTACGAAACATATAGTAAACTTCGTAAAGATTTTAATGTTCTTAACAAATTTCTCTTCAAAAATTATATCGTGTCTGTTTTGCATAATATTAAATCTGATAGTAAAAATTTTTGGCTTTTTATCAATTCCTCGTAGACTTCCTACGAGGATTCCAAATTCAAAGCATTTTATAAACCGTGAATCGGAAAATATTGAATCTACTCTTGAGCTGTTTGCAAATTTCTTTCAGTCCGTATACACCTGCCATGATAAAATTAGCACCATTCCCATTAGTTCCTCTAGTTGCGTCGAAATCGGATCTTTGACTCTAAGCCATGACGATGTTTCCATCGCTCTTCAATCATTAAAACCTACTTTATGCAGTGGTGCAGACGGTATTCCTGCCATCCTACTCAATAAATGCGTCGGTTCACTTTCCATTCCCCTGCTTCAAATTTTCAACAGTTCCCTCTCGGAAGGTGTATTTCTTGAAGTTTGGAAGAAATCCTTTTTAGTTCCCATCCATAAGCCTGGGACCAAAAGCAATGTTAAGAATTACAGAGGAATTTGTAAGCTTTCGGCAATCACTAAGTTATTCGAAAGCATTATTAAAACCAAAGTTGAATTCCTTATAAAAGAGTATCTGCCGGATGAACAGCACGGTTTTATCGCTGGTAGATCCACTACCACAAACCTTGTATTATTTTCGTCCTTTCTTCTGAAACAAATTGAGAAGGGGAACCAAGTTGACACCATATATACAGATTTCAGCAAAGCTTTTGACTCAGTCAATCATGATAGGCTAATCTATAAACTTGAATCCTTCGGATTTCATTCGCAATTGCTTCGTTGGTTGTCTTCCTTTCTTCTCGGTCGAACCCAACAGGCTAAAATCGGCAACTTTGTATCAAAAGAAATTAAATGTAGCTCTGGCGTTCCACAAGGGAGCCATTTGGGCCCGCTTCCCTTCATCATCTTCATTCGTGATATCGTGGTAAATATTAAATATGGACAGTGTTTATTGTTTGCCGATGATCTAAAATTATTTAGAGCTTTCAAAAATATTGATGATTGCTCTTTACTCCAACTAGATCTAGACAGCATCACGGAATGGTACAAAATCAATGCCCTAAC
Organism: Volucella zonaria; assembly: GCA_963966105.1. NCBI lineage: Eukaryota > Metazoa > Arthropoda > Insecta > Diptera > Syrphidae > Volucella > Volucella zonaria. The sequence continues at coordinate 120,064,711 of OZ014530.1, forward strand.
GTTAAACACAAGCAAGTGCAATTTCATTTCATTCTCCAAATCATCCTCTATAATTCAATTTGAATATTCGCTTATTTTCATACTACTTTTTCTTTTAAAGTACATTTGAATCGTACTTTATCCAAAGCTTATTCGGCAATAGGTTTCATTAAGAGAAATTGCAAATGATTTTCTGATCCGTTTTTTTCCCTTGTTAGACCTTATCTGGAATGCGAAGTTGTGATTTGGAATCCCAATCTCTCTTCTGACTCCGACCGAATTGAACGTGTTCAAAAACGTTTCACAAGATTCATTTTCTATAGAATGCATCGGAACATTTGCCCCAATTATAAAGCTAGATGTTAACTCCTTGGCTTAAAATCGCTAAAGTCTAGACGTACTGTACATGATATAATATTTGTTAGAGACCTTCTCGGTTATCATATAAGACGCCCTATGCTATTATCAAAAATAGGACTTCATGTCCCTATACGGTCATTGACAACACGGCATCTTCTTTTTGTTGAATACCACAGAACGAATTATGGTACTAACAAACCGTCAAAGCCTTCAACGAAGTCAGTAACCTCTTTGACGTTTGTTTAAATAGAGCTCAATTTAAAAATGCAGTCAAAACCTTATACGTTTTTTTAAATTTAATTTATGTATATACGAGTATGTTATATTTGTTTTCTAGTATCTGTTAGCACTTAAGTGACTTGTAGATGTATAAATAAATAAATAAATAAATATACGTTGTTGGGTCACAGCATCATATTAAAACATAGGAAAAGCATTATTACCAAGAACATACATACTTGTCATTTATTTATCTAAAATTTCATTCTTTAATATTAAATTGTCTAACATTTATACTTTCAAAACTTACTTCACATTGAATTGCTAACGTATATAAAACACGACACGACAAACTTTGAATTAAATAAAAATTTAAACTTCGCGCCCAAAAAACCAATGTTCGCCATATTTAATAAACATTGTTGTACTAAAACGGAAAAATGTATGGACAAATTTGTACTAAAATAGGTTTCTTTTAAAACTGAATCACAGATAATAAATCTATACAGATGTCTCATTCATATGGGAAGTTGTGTCCTATGAAAATGAAATCAAGCCAAAAAAATAGCTTTTTAAAAAGCTGCATGTTCTCACAAAGAGCAGAAAGATCTTTTTATTTCTTTTCGCTTTTTGCTCTTGCCACTTGTCACCCACACATGCAAAGTCGTTTACCTCATACGGAAAAACAATACGTAACGAAAGAAATAAATAAAAAAAAAACATTTGCCCATCTGTACTTGAATGGACTGCGATTTGCAAAGGCATCATACGTTGACGTTGCCCAGTATAACCGGTTTGCTTGGGTTTATGTACGTGTGCTTGTTCTTTTGTTTGTAACTTGTTATGCAACGTAAATTAAATGGGGGTAAGAATATAATTTTTAAGATCAGAAATCGAAGGTCCGTGAAGGTGGAAGTGCGGAGAGGGTGGGTATGTCGTTGCACCACACTATAAAAGTGATTGGTATTTGAAGCACGAGGTGTTATGGGCTAATACATGTTATGGGGTTGAAGATATACAGGGTGAGTTTTTTAACTTGAGACATCCAAATTACTCGACCACGAGTTTGACCTTGAGACCCATTTTCTAGGTCAAATGAAGGTCACTTTTGCTTTTTCAAATGATAATTCCTAATTTTCATTGCTCAGTCGTATTCCTCAATGGGGCACACGACTTTGTCTCAAAGGTCTTATTCATTCAGTGCTAGATACCACTGCACTGGCACGCCTAAATCATTAATCGGTTTCCAACGTTGCTAGGGTGTTAGAAGGTCGAGATTTGTTTTGAGGAAGTCATTATTGCCTCGAGTGAAGTTAAAACTCAAAGAAATTTCAGATAGAGACTGAAGAGGGTCCAATCAGGTTGTTTACGACGGGTTCAATCCCAGAAGAAACATGTTTTTATCAGTGGTTTTGTCAAATGAGTCCGGGCTTGGCCCCGTGCGACTTTTTTTATTGCCAAAAATTCAAAACGTACCTTAGGAGTAAGGGTTCGGCACGGTAGAAAATTTTGGGACATACCACGTATATATTCTAATACATGTACATAGTATTATCTATATATATACCTGTATAATAATTGACCACTGCTCTTGGCCTATTTAAGTAAAGGCGGCTTAAGTACAAAATTGAAAAACTAATTCTAAGAAATCACATGTTTTGACAAATTATAGTTAAAGTACCCTTACTTAAGTAGTTTCCAGGGGACACGAGCGAGGACGTGGCAGGACATCGACCCCCACCCTCCCAACCCTCCAATAATCGTTGTCAATTCATCATGTTGGCTTACTTACATTTTTAAGCGTTCATTACGTTTTGCAATTTTTTTATTTTATTTCTGGGAATCGTGTTTTTATTTCTGTTCTTACCAAGGACCCATTTACAATTTTTCCAGAGCAATACAATTATTAGGAAATTTATTAAATTAATCTTGTGCTCGTAACATACACTAGAGGTATCAAACCATTTCGGAAAATTCATATTTGTTGCCTTTATACATTCTTTGATTATGTGTTCTCTTAAATTAGATGCAAAAGGCAGTTTTTCAAAGTATGCGGAGAATATTTGTGTAGGAAGACGGCATACCTGAAAATATTTTTCGGACGGTCACAAGAGAACTGTATTTTCTTTTGAATTCTCATATTCTTTTAATTTTATCAGTACTTCTGTTAGATTGACATCGTGCTTGTCTTTTAACATTTCTCCCGCACAATTTTCACAGATTTTATTCTTCTTTTTTATTGTTTTCAAATAGCAGTATCCTGCAAAATATCTAATAGCAAGGTCGTTGACTTGCGGTACCTTAACTGATACTGCGTTTTCATCTAATGGGTTAATTATATTGTTAGTATTCATGTTATTTTCAAAACAGTTTTCATTCTGAAGAATATTCTCTTTAAGCACTGTTTGCTCCTCTGTATCATTCTGCAAAACGGCATTCCAATCCACCTGCAAGTATTCCGAATCGTCTTCCTCGCAATTGGAACATTTCGATTTAAATAGAAATTTAATCGATATAACTTTGGCTATGAATGGGCTAAATTCAGCAACACTGGGGTTACTTTTATTTATGTTCCGCGCTCTTATTTTCCCAAATAAGTTTTCTAATGGATCTTGATTAAATTTATTTACATAAATGTAATATAAATCATCATGATTCATGAATAACGTTTCCCTTATTCTTAAAACTCTCCCTATAGTTAGAGCCAAACCTTTGAAACCTTTGTTGTGTTAATGAGTTTAATATTTAATATATAATCCTTCATTTCTATTATAAAATGGATATTTTTATCGTTCCGTACAAGAGCTGCTTTTCCATTTAAAAGATCGAAAAGGCGATCTATTTTTTTAATAAATTCAGCTGTCGATTTCGCAAATTGGACTATATGGCCTCAGAATTTGTTCAGTTTTATTAAAGCTTCAATTCCACAGGATACAGATCTGCTTAGAACCTGTGCATTATTTTTTTCTGTATTATAAAGGTATTCAATTACCTTCCAACTAACAATTCCATCAAAAGTGGTCAAATTGTATTTTACTAAGTTGTTTCGAATACTTTTCAATAGATGCGGGATATCATGCATTCCATATATGGATTTGTTTTTGTAAATAAAGCTTGAGGTTTTTTCATTTATACTAAGCTTTCTATATAAACTACGACTAGTGGGTCCTTGATCACAGCAAATAGCTCTTACATTTAATTTCAGCTCAAGGCAGTTATATACCTCAACTTCAAGTTCTTTGGTGGGTATATTGCTCGGACAAACGGCGTGATATAAAATTTGCTTAAAATTTCCACATATGCTCAGAATCATAAAGACGCATGCAGACTTAGCGTATGAATTATATATTTGATTTCTTCAATTTCAAAACCTTCAATTTCATCTTTAAATCTATTATAGGTTAGATCCGTCTGAAGGCTCATCTCGTCAAATATAACCACAACTTCTTTTTCTTTTGGTGATAATTTCGAGGTTATTTCCTTAATTTCCTGCATAACATTTCTATTTAAGTCAGGTGACAGACTTTTAATTTTAATCCACCTGTGCAATGAAGATGATGCGGCAAGTGCATCTCAAGTTGATCCCGCATCCCGGCAGCTGAACGAAAAAAGATTCACTGGGAAATCCATTTCTCCTCTTCGGTGTATTCATTTTTACCCTGTGATAAGATGAGCTTCGAAAATATCATAGCACTTTGATGAATACTCGTATCAAGCAATGAATCGATTTTCTCTTAAATGTTTTGCTTTTCACGCGCCTGTAGCCTTTTCTTGTCCTCTTTTAAACGACGAATTTTCTTTATTATATTTAGTTTCGATTTTCTATTTTCTTTAATAGTTATTCTCAAGACATTGTTCAATTTCTTGAGCTTTTCAATTCTCCTAATGCAAAAAGATTGCCTTTTTACATGAGCCTCACAATTGGCGCAAGCAAATTCAATGTGATCATTGAATTTTGTCCTTGATAAATTTTTAGAAGCAAAGTTTAGTTCTCCAATTGTAGCTTCATTCGAACTCAGTTTTAAATCTTTGTAATTTTCATACGTAATCTTAGCTTTGACTGGATCAAAGCAAACAGAATTGTCCTCAGAGTTCGGAACACTCTCGCTTCGTTTTAAAAAGAGAGAGGGATAAGCATTTGTTTTTAAATATTTTTTTCCCAATAAGCCATTTTCAAAATGTTTGCCGCAAATATAAGGTTTTTTAAGGCATTTTATATGTGCACGAGACTCGTCCGTCAAAGCTAACCATTCATCATATTTAACAGTGCCATTTTTAGGGAAACGAAATAATTTCCTATCCGAAAATTCATTTTCGGTTGCACAGCAATGTGCTATTGCGCACTTTGTTCTCCTCCTGGACATTTTTCTTAGTAGATTGTTGTTTACCTACTTTGCAGCTCCTTTACCTTTTCAGCACCTAAAGGCTAGTTACTTTATATAGTAGATATATGTACATACATATGTCAAATAACACATATGTGGATAAAATATATTAAAATAAAAATATGTATGTAAATATCAAAAAAACGTTAATTAATAGTTTAACGTGTGTACCTTAATTACTCGTATCACTCCAATTCAATTCAATTACTATTTAATTACATACTTATAATTATTTATATGCACTGCAGAGTAATAACACGAATAATATTTTGCTTGTCAAACTTCAATTACAAAATGTAACGAAATATTCCACTTTTCCCGCCTTTTAATTGTTTTTTCTTACATACATACCCATACACTCAAACAAAATACCAATTCATGAAAAATTATGTAATTTCCTGCTGCAGTCGAATGAAAACAAACAGCCAAGTCTTCATACCCGTTCCCGCAACCCCCTTGCAAATGTTTTTCATATTCCCTGTGCCACTGCCCACAACTTGTGGTGAGAGAAAAAAAAATCTTTCAGTAAACAAAGCAAAAAAGAGAGAAAATAAAAAAGCTTTATATTACTCCGAAAGCTCGTGTCGGCTAACCGACCAAAAGTGAACCATTTTTTTCTACAGGCATGAGACATCTGTATAGATTTATTATCTGTGACTGAGTTGTAATAAAGCTTCTTCTTGTGTCAACTCTCAATAGCAACAGTTGGTTTAATTTTTCACTTGTTCGTCTTCAAAATCATTTTTTCGCCAGTCGTAGCCGATTTCGCCCCGCATGTTTTCTCATTTTTTACTTTGTGACAATTTTTCGAACTTCGTGAACAATACCTCTTCAGGAAAATATTGGAAGAAATATTCGTACCAATTTTCCATGAAGAACAGTCAAAAAACCTTCTGTCTGTACATTTTGGCGACCGTGTACAAAAAGTGTAAAAAAGTGTTCTGTAGCAAATCGGCTTTGACGCGTGTATACCATATGTTTACATATGTAAAAATAACATAAATAAGACAAATTTCGTATATCGCATTCTGCAACAAAACAAAAACAACAGTATCCAGAGCGGTGACATAAACGGTATCGGTAACGGTTCGCGTCAGTGCAAACGAAGACAGTTCCAGCTATTCATCATCACAATCATCACAGAACAATCAAGGAGCACCTTACCAGAAGAGGAAATATCACTCATCACACACCCAGGACAACTTAATCCACTCGTAGTTCGACAACATTCGAATAAATCCGAGTGAATCGGATAGGAGAAGTATGCAAAACTCTCCTACCAACTATGTGGTAAATTTCTTTACTCGAACGTGCGCTTGAAATCAAAATTGCTCTAATTAAATAAACCTAAATTTTTAATAAAAACTAAAATGCTAAGTAATGGTTTATTAGCGCACATTCGCCGTAATGGAATTAATTAATTAATTATTCATGCAAGTAAATCATATAAAAGTGAAACAATCTGCAAATAACATGTAATTCAGTAAATTAATTGCTTCGATTAAAATTCCAAAAAGTAGAGAAAAAGAAATAATAATACGAGTAAATAAATAAATAAACAAACTAAAGGCTTACGTACATTTATTCTAACTCGATCAAAAAAATAAAAAAAGGGGGATCATCAGAATCGTTCACATTGATAATTTCGCTTGAGTAACAATACTCAAATACCTTGCACTCGTCGTTAGTTTAATTCGCCCAAACAATTGACTCAATCATCCTTTGCCACTCGTACAGTTCACTACTTCACATGCTTCGTAAACTGCACAAAAGCCTTTCTTCTCATAACTTTCGCACATTTTCGCTCGTCGTTGACACGCATTTGATCTTAACATCAAAAGCTTCTGTCGAATCAATTTATTGTCGTGTATTATAACTCGCTTGGACTTACATCGACATTCGTCGTCGTTCACACACATTGATCGCTGCATTAAAAGCTCTCGTTGTTTGAGCAATTGAATTACTAATTTGATTTTCAGTTGCATGGACTCATGCATTCGTTCGTCGTTCACCCATGTTGTTGTTGTTGGCTAAAAGTGAAATTTCTGTTGCTGATGCTGCTGCTGCTGTTATTGCAATTGGCTGCTGCTGTTAGATTATCGACAATTCGCTTGTTTTTTCTCCCATTTTTGTAAACACATACGTATATGAGCCTTTAATTTGGATCGAATAAATCAATTCGAAACATTTTCGCATTAAAGCTACTTCAATTAAATCAAAATTCGTTTGGCATATGCATGCGCACATTGTACATACACATATATCAATTAATTATAATCATCAGTCGTTCATAGACCTCTGCGGAGTTTAGACGTGTTTCGACTTAACTAAGGCATTGTCCAATTTCGATTTGGGCTCCATTTAGCACAGTGATAGTGTGTTCGCTTGAGACCGCAAAGGTTGTGGGTTCGACTCCGAGTAGTCGGCAGACGTATTTTTTTTTTTCTGTTTTTAAATAAAAATAAGTGATACTGGTTTTGGACTAACATCACGTGATGGATTGTGGTGAGCAGCCCGCTATGCCTATAGCGGGATCGGCTGAAATGTCAGGTGAGGCTTCGAGTGGTTCGGGCCAAACACTAAAGACAAAGAGAAGGAGGAAGCTTAGTAAAACTTCTAACTTAGTAAAACGTCCCACCCCACCAACGGCCTCTGTAAAGCTGCTGGCGGGGTGAGGGAAGGGAACAACTTCGCTTCATTGGCAGCAAGCGAATCGGAAGATGAAGAGGAAGAAATGGAGGCCATAAGTAGCAGCATCAAAATGCTACAACAAAGAGTGCTGGCCATAAAAGAAAAGCAAATGGTAAGAAGGAAGGGGGAAGAGCAAGAGCAATCCCAACAACAGCAGCTTGCTCAAAAGCGGACACAAAAACAACATCAAACTAATGAAATAAAACAAATGCTACAAAAAAAAAACGTTAATGAACACCAGCAACAACAACAAGAGCATTCACAACAGCGGCAACAGCTAAAACAGCAGCAGCCACAAAAGCGGCAATAGCAAAAACAGCAGCAGCAGCAGCACCACCACCAACAACAACAACAACGACAACAACAACAACAACAGCAGCATCAGCAGAAGAAGAAGGAGAAGGTGCCTCCTATCAACACCTATAAATTGGAGGTAAATGCTACCAAGGACCTGTGTAGGCTAGTCATTGGCAATAATCTTAACATTAAGAGATTGGGAAATGATCGCCATGCCATCCACTGTAATACAGTGGAGGGCTACGCGAAAGTGAAAGAGCTCCTAAAGGAAACGACGACGGAGCACTACTCATTCACACCGAAGTGTGAAAAGCGGAAATCGATGCTGCTGAAGGGGTTGGAACCGTCTTCTGATCTTGAGGAGATCCTGGCACTGCTCAAAGAGAAGGAGTGCGAAGGACTCAAATTCGTGGGGGTAAGGCCATTTACCACAGCCAGAGCCAGGCGGGAGAAACGGAGTCTGCCGTTCTTCCTGGTGCAGCTCAGTCCCGAAAGCCGTCTGGATAGTCTAAGGAGTATAAATGTCCTAGACTACCAGGTGGTTCACTGGGAAAAATTAAAAAGGAGCGAAGGTGTTATACAATGCGTTCGCTGCCAGAGGTTCGGACACGCCGCGTCGAACTGCCAAATGCAGCTTCGATGCGTGAAGTGCGCAAAGAACCACAGTTCCGAGGAGTGTGCTCTGGGTAGGGACAGAGCATCCGATAGGACGCAGCTCTCGTGCGTATTATGTGGGAACGTGGGACACACCGCAAACTATCGGGGTTGTCCTAAGTTCGTTGATATTAAGAAAGCAAAACTGGCTCAGCCGCAAAAGGTGGAGGTCAAACGTTCACCTGCTAGGTTTCAAACACCAGCCGTCACGCCCCAAATTTCCTACGCCCAAATGGCGGCAGGTAGGGGGGCTATGGTACAGCAAGCGACTGTGGCTTCTCCGGCGCCAATGCCGAGAACAACGGAAGCTGCACCTAACATGCTAGCCATCTTGCTCGCAATCCAAGGGCAGATGGCTCAGCTGCAAAGGCAGGTACAAGAACAGGCCAAGCGGGTGGACCAGATCTACGTGCTGCTGCCGGGCCTAACGCAACACATGTCGTAATAGGTACGCACATGGTGGAGCAATCTTTGAAGGTCCTTGCGGTGAATGTTAATTCACTGATTAGGATCGAACGAAGAGCCGCGATGTTTAAATTGCTACAAGACCAAACTCCTGATGTGCTTTTCGCTAGCGAAACCAAGCTAACCGATAAGCACAAACTGGAGTACAATAATTATATTGTTAGAAGAAGAAACCGGTCCAGATCCAAATGTGGAGGCGGTGTCGCGATCTTCATTAAACAAGGTATAAAATTTCACAGAGTGTACAAGAGGGAGTTGCGCAGGTTCCGGGTGTTAGAAGCAATCGTCATTTATATCCCGTTCCGCTGTGGAAAGCGGCTGTACTTGGCCTCTGTTTATGCACCTGAGACTTCACAATCCACTTTATTTATTACAGAGCTCGACACCCTTTTCGACTTCTGAGGCTGGAATCGGGGGAGAATTATTTTATAATCGGCGGGGATTTCAACACAAAACACAGAGGTTGGGGAAATAATTTGCCAAATACTAGAGGGAACCTACTACTCGATTGGTGGGGTCAGCACGATGTTATGTACAGACTCGGTCTTAAAGCGACGGATAACACGTAGTTTCCCAGAGGCGGGTCTTATTTGGATCTACTGCTGTACGACGAACGTATACGACTGACAGGTACGAATTTACAAATGCTAAACCGTCTGCGCACATTCGTGTATGACAGTGACCATTGCGGTTTTAGCACCGAAATTACAGTTCCCAACGATATTGCGGAATTGGAGGAATTTGTCCAAAGATATTTTTACAATTACAGTAAGACTCGATGGACACGCTTCTCCGCAACTATGACAAGTGCGCTCTCCTCGAATACGCTCCACCAACCGTCCAATAGGAATTTGTCAAACGAGGAGATCGACATTTACCTAAAACAAATGGACGAGACAATTAAACAAACTATGGACGCTACAATACCGCGGTATCGACGTACGACTAACGAAGACCTGTTCCGCAATCCTACAATTGACGCACTGCACCGACAGAAAAGTAGACTTCTGTCAAGACTCAAAAACTTGTACAGACAGTTAACTGACAGACAAGACCCCGAGATTAGGACACTAAAGTTAATAAAAGAGAATTACAGAATTTCTGTAAGTTTGCATTGGAACAACAGGGTTCGGCCTGTAAAAACCAGCAACCCGAATATGTTCCCCGCAAATAAATAAACTATTTCGGAAAAAAAATCAAAACGACCTTCAGTGTCTTAAAATAGCCCGGACAACAGACAACGAACGGGTACTGACAATAGCAGGTACTGATCCAAGTGAGGCCGCTGATGATGAAGACTTCTTTGTGATCGAGGATCCACAGGAAAAGGTTGAGGCGATAGGGGCGACTTTCCAGGAAATATACAAGGCCACTGATACCATTGGACCTAATTATGACCTGGACAATCGCGTCTTGGTGCACAACTTCTGCATTCGAAATGAGGTAGAGAACTGGCGATCCGAGGGCTCTGGTTCCACCCGGTTCAGCGACGAAAATATATCAAATAATGTAATTACCAGAGAGGGTGACCTACCTCCGTTCATTTCGAAGGAAGAGCTAAATGAGATCTTCGACACAATCAGAGCAAAGAAATCAGTGGGGACCGATGGTATTCCGAACATCGTGCTTCGACATCTTCCTCTTGAAGCGGTTTTAAGGTGGGACATGATATCTCACATGCCACGTCTAAACTGGTGTCCGATATCCAATGGAATAAAGGCAAAAACCAATGTACTGGTGCCTGCCTTGTTGACTTGGAGAATTCCTTCGACACCGTATGGTTAGAGGGTCTTTTCTATAAGCTGACTAGGCTAGGGATCAGTAAACCACTCTTGTACATTCTTTATAATATGCTAACCAACAGACAGCTCATCGTGAAAAATGGTGATGTGACTTCTGTTGGAATATTTCAAATTAAAAATGGTCTGCAGAAAGGCGCGGTCAATTCGCCGATCCTATTCAACATTTATACAAGCGACTTGATAGGTTCACTTCCCTATACTATTGCGTACGCAGACGATTTAATAGCATACCGAACAGGTCCAAAGATCGAGGTCATTAATACTCTCTTGATAAGACGATTTTGCGATGACTGGAAGTTGAAATCAACTTTCAGAAGTCGGAAACCATTCTCTTTAGGACGCCGTTGTCTGGAGCCTCTAGGGATACTAGAAAAAATTGGAGTAAGTTCTCGATCATTGGACAACGCGGGCAGTCTCTTGCCTGTCGAAATGTAGTTAGATACCTTGGAATCTGTCTAGATCAGTTTCTGTATTTTGACAAAAATGTAGATGCTGCTCTGGCCAGAGCTAAAGGCGCTTTTGCCCTTACAAAGAGACTGTTTCATAGCAGCCAACTCGATGCGAGGGTAAAGGTAATCTGCTACATGGCCCTTATCAGACCCATGTTGGTACTTGGGTGTCCCGTGTGGTTCAATGTGCGAGCAAGCTTAATTTAAAAGATTCGGGTGTTTGAGAGGGCTTGCCTTCGTTTGTACAGGACACCTTCGTTTGTACTAATGAGGTCCTTTACAACAGAGCGAACCTAATACGAGTGGACAACTTCATAATTAAGCTTACTTGAAGGCACATTGCAAGAGCAATGGCCTCGACGAATAACCTGTTCTCTGGGGCTTACTACCCCAATTACCTTTACCACGAGAGTGCGCGCTCTGACGGCTTCGTTCCACCGGAAGCATTTCTCTACCTAGATCAGATATGGTTAATCCAGGATAGATCAGCGGTCTCGCTAATCTTCCATGTCGCTCGGAAAGCTGGGGACAAGCGACTCAACTACGGCAGAGATGTCGCACACGGCAGTGTGGATCGTCTCTGGTTCAGTAGGGCGGTGGGGAATCGCGATAAGAGGAATGTCGTTCGGCAGAACCAGCATTTCTGGTGGTTGAATGATGGAGAAGAGGTTTCGTCGCCGTTTCCGTCAATTGCGGACCAGCCTCACTAAGGAGGCAGAGCTGACCAATCTATTTGCTCTGTGAATAGCGATGTCCAGCTTACATAGGTTTAGGTTAGCATTTAAGAAATATATACATATATTTGTATATACATTTGTATATACATTTGTGTATACTAATATATGTATATAATTGTGTATAATATCTATGTGTGTGTATTGTGTATGTAGGTTACGTAGACTTAGGTTTATTTTAAGTTAGATATTAAGTTTTTATAAAAAATTAAGTCCATATGCAAAAGTTTTTGTTAACAATTTTTTCCTTAGCCTTAAGTATACAAAATATATTTTTCAATAAAATGTATGTAAATAAAGTCGAAAGACGTAGATATAAGAATATAGAGTAGCTTAGAGTACCTGTGTGGGGCCAGTAAGTTAATATAAGATTGTTAAGTAATTTTAAGCTAGCATTTAAGTATTTTTTTGTTAGTATGTAAGAGTTAATGATTAATATAATAAAATGCATTTAAAACTAAACTAAACTACATCATACTTTGCCAACGTATGTCCATTGTCCGGAAGTGCCTATTACTGTAATAGACGATCTGAAAACCAACCCTTAAATTAACCGAATTGTATTCCTAACAATATAAAGAATCAACCAGCCATCTACGACATGCAAAATGAATTTCAACAGTGTATCAGCCGGAACCCAACTACATTTTAACGATGAACGTTCATAACATCAAAATGCGAACCACATGTGGAATAGAGCATTTTTTCGTCACTGAATGAATTGTGGTATTATACCTGTCAACTGCAATGTTTAGAAGTTCCCTTAAATTCAAGTCTTTGTATTCCGCCTTTAGACAGCGGTAAATTTCCAGGATTGTAGAGTGAAATCTCTCAATCTGTCCATTTACTTCACTCCGGTTTATTGGTGTCTGATACGTTTATATATACAGCTCATAAACTTCTCGTTCTGGGTCTCCATTATATCAATATGTAAGATTTCGCAAGGATAGGAGGGCACAGGAGTCTTCTGGAGTTGCGGAGTAACTGGATGTCTTTCATACTTATTTAAAAGGCAGATTTCACATGTTTTAGTATACTGCGTGATCAGACTCTTAATCCTTGGGAAATAGTACTTCTCTAAAATTTGTTCTTGTGCTGTGTGCTCTCCTGTGTTCCTTGCTAATCAACTGCCAAATTCGCTAATGGTTCCTAACGTCTTCCACTACTCTTTGTGTCAACCTAATTTTGTAATGTTTAAAGGTTTCAAGATATACCTCCTGCAAGAGTCTTATATAAGTTTCAGGTATTTTGATCCCATTGATGGTGTTAGGATTAAGATTGGATTTTAATATTATGTTTAAGGGTCAATATATTTTTCTTTCTATCAATGAGTGCCTCCATTTCCTTCAACGTATCATCTCCTATGATACCGTCAAAGGAATTGAGACCTGGTAGGACATAAAATTTGACAAGAGTTTGACTATTTGCATATTTAAAAAACTTCTCTTCGACGTATTCTGAGATACGTACTCGTATTTTACCACCGGCTGACTGGACACTAAAGAGTTTGTTGTTTTATTCGATCGGTAATAAAATTTTTGTTTGCCTCTGTATCTATTAGGAACCTCAAGGTTGTTCTATCCCGCGTAACATATTCTATATATGGTACGCTGGATGGGCGTCCGACATAAAATTTAGCAAATCGCTGGTTTTCTCAGCAGCAGCTTCCAAGTATTTTTCTATTGCTTGAAAAGTCTTTGATGCTTTTGAGGGTGGTTATCTGATCTTGCTCCTCTTTTCAGGGAATTCTTGTTTTTAGGGCGATAGGCATAATCTACTTGCTTTGTTTGAATTGAACGGTCCACCTCCATTTTTTCGTTAGGTTTGGAACCTACCATGGAGGAGGACCATGTTCACGAGGAGTGAGCTCTGCCCACCGGCATGTCGTTGATTAGGGTGAAACTTCCTTGGTGGGACAGTAGGTCCCTATTGAGAATGAAAAGTTTGGTTAATAGGGGAAGTAATCGAATTTGGGCCAGTATTGGCGTGGATTGAATGATTCCTAAAGTTCAAATTCTGCATTTCGAGACATGCTGAATATGCTTCTGGGAGAGTTTTGGGTCTTTGAACTATTAAAAGCCTAGATAGGTCGCCGTTGAGGCTACGGATAAAAACATCTAGTGCTCTATTTCTGTATATTTCGACTAATGCATTAACTGTTTCTTCCGTGTAGGATTCTGTTTTGATCTTGTTAACCATCAGGGAAAGTTGATGGTTAACTGCAGCATAAAATTCATCCAACTTACTTGATCTTTGTGACAGCTGATTAAGTTGGTGTTCTAAGCTTCGCATGTCCCTCTTATCCGCATAATGCAAAGAGAGACACTGCTTTATTTTCTGTCAATCGTTGTCAAATATTTTGTATGAAACGTGGGCTGTATCCGCAGAACCCCTAACCTTTCCACGTATGTGCTGCAAAATCGCACGATAGAGTAGTTTGGTTCGGATGATCTCAAAATCCTTTAAAACTCCCTCCATAGCATGAACCCAAGAGACGTATTGGGTTGGGTTTCCCGTGAAAACCTTCTTTACGCAATCCGGGAGCCGGATAATTTCCTCGAGATCGGCTTCCGTTTGAGGTGGGTAGAGTGAGGCTGGCGTTATTGGCCCATTCACTATGGTAGAGCTTCGTGATTTCTCCAAAAGGGCTAGGCGATTTCCTAAGTTCCTTAGTGTTCTTCGGAGATAGGAGGTGATACTCTCCTATCTTCCAAAACTTTCAACCGAGTTTCCATTGCTATTAGCTGGGCTAGAACGGTGTTAAGACCCCCGGTAAGTTCGGTTACTGCGTTTTGCAGAGAACGCATTTTTGGCAAGCGATAAATAAGGATAAAAGGAAATTAAATCTTACCTGTAATCAAGATGTCGAGTGAACTCTTTGTCACGGATGGTACAAGCACCGAGATACAAACACTGATTTTATATTTTAATATTTTAATTTAATTTAGTTAGCTCAAAGCAAACTATTGGTTATAACGAGCACAGGCACTGATTTTCAACAAATTACCTTTTTTTGTTGGAATGCACTTACGCACAGTGAAATCACATGTATTTTAATATATTTTTTTGATTCACAAAAATTAATAAAATCTTTCTCATTCACAGCGTAATAACATCGATTGCAAGATTTTTATTTTTTTCTGATTTTCAATATTTCATAAAATTACTTTTCTTTCTTGTAACACAGGCGGCGTAGTTATAGGCATTTCAGTTTCTTGCCTTTTTGCACAGCACATATTTAACTTTAATTTGAATCTTCTTTTTTTTTATTATTATTGAATTATCGTATAATTTACGAACACTGGTCTATGGTTTACATTGCTTACATTGCTAAGATTATAATTTTTGTTGCGAATGTTAACACTCAATTTCGTAGCACCGCGATCTGTAGGATAACCGAAAAGGAACAGATTATTTTAAAAAAATAAGGTGCACACAACCGACTTAAACCAGTGCTTCGCATAGGAGCCGGTCCTGAAATGACCGTATTTGTCCTCTTTGGTAACTCGCTGCCTTTTTAGGGTCAAGCAGTGACCTATTAGGGTTCGATTGATCTCACACCTCGCATCTTCGCCCTTTTGCGGCTTCTGACTATGTTCGCATGGAAATAGCACAGAGTATTGCGTAGATTAGTGAGCTGGATTTTTAGGCTTACAACTACTTGCAGTCAGTAGGGAGTTCTACACATGTCCTTAAGCAAGGACCACCGCCAGGAGTATCAAAAGATAGAGGTTGGACCGGTCCCTGCTCGGGCGCCAGCTAAAGATGTTGGCACCGCAACATCTAAAAAAATACCCACGGGCCGAAGCCCGTGGTGAACAACAGAACCGTTCGTTCAAATAAAACGCGGACCAAATGTTTACTTCGACTTTATTTCAAGATTCCAAAATTAGAACTAAATTTAAAGTCTAACTTATTCTACTCCACACCTTCATATCGACGCATTTGGTGTATAGCGCGTGCAAGGGTTTTAAGTTGCATCAGCAGTTTCCCAGTTCGAGTCGCCGGAAACAATTGTTAGTTTCCGTCACACGCTTCGTGTTACGGCGCCTCACATTGGGTGGTGAAATACAATGTCCACAAGTGCATGCATGAAGTCAAGGTGACTTCTCATTTTTCGACTTGTGGAATCGTGCGCGTTAACTGTGTTCTATGAAGATTGTTTGGTTACTACTTGACTTCTTGCTGACTTCAACTAGGTTGTACCAGTTATTGGCACTGTAGATTCCTTCTAGAACCAAAACTCCATGTTTGATTTCAATACTTCTCATAAAAATTTCATATCTGCAGGTAGCCATAATAATGCATTAGAATAGGGGGAATACTATATTTCTTAGGCATGAAATTAGGCTTGAAAAGCAAGGGAATTTTAGTAAACGGGGTAATAAGTGTTTCAGTTTCTAAATCGACTTTAACTTTGAGGGAACTCAATAATCCATCAAAGTATCCGGGACAATTAAATTCGAAAAAATTCGGTATACTTACCCCTCTTATCGCGTTATGTTGGTTTAGAATAGTTTTTATAATTGCAGGTGCGACAATTTCTTGATCTTGAGGAAGAATGTGTTCAGGGTTTTTAAAAGAGTACGAGTCTCCTGTGTCTATTAGGGATTTCAAGGGTCTTCCGAAAGGTGATGAGATATGAATATGGGGTAAAGAGTGTAGATGTTTGTTAATATCCATGTATTTAGTGCATTGATCGAGGCTGGGTTCTGAAAATTTAAATCTTGTTCTGTTCCTGTTGATTCAGTTTCAGGTGGATAGGAGAAAAACAAATTCATCCGGAATTGGATAGTAACTATTTCCATCTGTAGTTGTTTCTTCTGATGGAGGATGGGCATTTTCTTGCGTAAAGTGCATCATGTCGTCAGTTACTGGTTCTAGCGTCTGCTCGTTTATATTATCTACTTCCTTAATAGTGTAGTGTATGGGTCTGAAGTTATTATTTCGCGACTGCCCATTAAAATGTGGACGAGGAGTGAATGGTTGTTTGGGACAATTTTGTGCAGAAAGGGTGTCTATGCGTTCCGGTGGAGGTACCTTTGGTATCGGTCGGGGTATGACAGGCGTTTTTTATGCAGTATTTGGGAAGTTTCGGTTAGTGTTCGATTGAAAAGGAAATCGAAAAGATTATTGTACGGGATACATATTTTGTAGCAGTTGTGGATTGGAGCTTGTTGCTGGTTAAGGGTAGGATTAATTAAAGGTTTAGAGAGTGGTTGCCTTGTTTCTGTTCGGCCATAATATGTATTTTGTTCTTTGATACAAAATGAAAAGGCCTCTGCCAGGGTTGTTGGTTTCATTGCTTGGAGAGTAAGTCCCAAGGGTTCTCCTAAACCAATCATGAATACATTTAGACACATTTAATCGTACATTTCTCGTTTAGCGTTTATGACTTTACAATCTGTGGAGTAGATCTACACATGATTATTCGTGGTGGATAGCACTTCTAGTACTTCGTTGTAAAACTGTTCTATTGTTCTTTGATTTTGCCTCAACCCATGCAAATCTCTTATTAGGGATGTTTCATTACGCTTGTCGGCGTAGTGCAGTATTGGGTTGGATATTATACTGTCCCATTTCAGTGGGGTACCGTATATATTAAGAACCTCATTTGCAGGTCTATCTATTTTATTGCGTATAGCACGAAGCAGAAGTTTACCATACCTGGTTCCATCTGCGGATCTAATCAGGGATAAAATTTCCTCTACGTTCGTTAAGAACTCATAGAGAAGCCTGGGATTGCTATCGCATTTTGGCAACTCCTTTATACGAGTAGCATCCTAAATATGAAGACAGTTAAACAAATCTGCCATATTTATTTGACTATTATTTGTGGTCATATTGGAGAGATTAATAACACTGTCTTCTGAATTTGAAAAATTTAAGATAAGATGATCACTTAAGCTAGTACTAAAATTATCTTTACTATCTTCCACCTCGTTATTAAAACTAATAAGGCTATAGGAAATACTTCTTGTCTTAATTTTATTACTAATATTTGGCATTGAATACACAGTATTTCAAATACTCGTAATAAAGGTCGGTTACTATGTAAGAGATGGGTTATTATGAGAACGCAACTTACAGCACTATTAAAGATGTTTCCTTCATTGGTCCTTTGAACTTTCGAGGTTAAGACCTCTCGAATTAATTGTTGATTATTGATTGCGATAATCCTTCGTCGATCGAATATTCCGTTGAATCACTTCACTTTACACACAATTCAAAACGAGTTCTTTTACATGCATGAGTACGTCATTACTATCGATTAACCTTCGATATTGAAATTTATTATTGATAAACCATTGAAAAAAGATTCACGACGTACTGGATGTTGAGACGGCTCGTGGGGCGTCAGTTCGTAGGAGAAAGAACTCCTTTTCACAATTGTCAATTTATTTACAATAAAATTACAAATTAAGGTTTATTCAAAATTATTAAAAAGAAAAATCAAATTTAATCTAGATTAAGTTGATTTTAGTGGATTGAGAAACTCGTGGGAAACAATCTCATGATCGAAAAAAAGAAGAAATGTCAAAAAAAGGGAAAAGCCAAAAAAAGAAAAAAATGGCTGAAGAAAAGATATAAATGCCAATGAAACGATTTTAGGTGGCGATCACATTTTGCATTTGGTATTTGTAACATCCTCCTCCGGATAATCCATTGCGAATAGATTATGATGAAATACTGGAACGAGAGTATTTGTTCAAAGTAGAAAGTTGGCAGAGCCCTTGAGACCCCGATGCCGTATCTTCTATTGGTAGTACGCTGATTTACGAAACAGGTCTTTTGAAGTTACCATTAGCCGTCTTTACATTTGCAACTCGTTACCAAGTTATCTTAATTAGGTTGAATATCGACAATGCCCCCAGCTGCCATTGGTTAGGAGAAAGTCGTTCGTCTTTGAGAAGCTGATTATTATGAACATTTGGCATTTTTTTTCTCCACCCCTTTGGACGATTCTGTAGTCGTGATAAATATTCACCGCTCCAGCGGCGCCAAAATTGCTGCACGATGCTTTTACATATTTGCCATCTTTTGGTTAAGCAAATTCTTTTAATTTCTGGTTTTGGATGGGAAAGAAGGGAATCACCAATTCAGAAGTGTGCGGGCGTTAATGCGATAAGGTTGTCAGGATCATCGTTAAGCGGACACAGTGGTCTCGAATTGAGGCAGGGTTCTATCTGACACATGATGGTGGAGAACTCTTCATACGTAAATATTTGATTGTTGATGATTCGTCCCAAGTGAGTCTTCATGGACCCCCTCCCACAATCCTCCGAAATTAGGCGAAGAAGGGGGATGAAGTGCTACTGGATACGTAAATCGGTTAGGTGTGGAACTATGTATCTTGTGATGAAGTTCCGGTAAGCCGTGCTGTCGGACTGATTTTTGCCTTACCTTTCAGTTCGAGATGAAGCGGTGACAATAAGCAACAATTCTAGTTATGCGAAAAACACTCGAAGTTTCGTCAATTGTCTCCATTATGTACTTGCATGAGGACAGATTTTTATTTTTTTGTTAACTCTAAAATCTCAGCCGATGTGGTTGGAGGTGGAATAATTGGGAAACGAGGCCACACGGATGTGCGTTGTCTTAAGAATTCTGGTCTTTTCCGCCAAAGTCGATGATTGATCAATCTTACTGCTGACATTCTTCAGTTGGCGCAGTCAGCAGGGTTTTCGTTTGACCTTACATGGCGCCATTGATTTGAGCGTGATTTTTTCAGAATTTTGCGAATCCTATTGGCGACAAATATAGGGTCCGCCAAAAATGTTTTTTTTTTTTTGAAAATGGTATAAAAAAAAAACTACTGAATATTTTCTCAAATTTCTTTTTTTATTTGAAAGTACACTCCTTCCGGTTAATAATGGAAAATAATTTCATTCAAATGGCTGCCTTGGCTGGCCATGCAGTAGCCTACACGATCGGTCCAATTTTTAAGCACATTATCGATTGTGTGCAGCTGTATTTCACCAATGGCTTCACGAATATTGTCCTTTAAAGCGTCAATTGTCTCTAGCTTGTCGGCGTAACACTTATCTTTTACGGCACCCCACAAATAATAGTCCAACGGTGTCAAATCGCAGCTCCGGGGTGGCCAAACGACATCAGCTCTGCGGCTGATAATGCGATCTTCAAAAACAGGGCGCAAAACATCGAGTGTAGCTTCGGCTGTGTGGCACGTAGCGCCGTCCTGTTGAAACCAAATGTTGCCAATATCCTCCTCTTCAATTTTTGTGAACAAAAATTCGTTCAACATGGCCCGATAACGATCGCCATTGACTGTAACGGCCATTCCTTGCTCATTTTCGAAGAAAAATGGCCCAATTATGCCTCTGGGCCAAAATCCGTACCAAACAGTGACTCATTTTGGGTGTATCGGCTTTTCAATGTATGCGTGCGGGTTTTCTGTGCCCCAAATGCGACAATTTTGCTTGTTTACATACCCACCAAGATCAAAATGAGCTTCATCTGAAAAGATGATTTTTTTGGCAAAATCGGCATCTTCTCTAAGTCAATCGCAGGCCCACTTAGGGAAGCGTATACACAACCATATTCGTTCAGCGGAAGGATAAAACTGATTATCTGTCAAATCAGACATGAGCTAAGTGTTACCATTCACGAAATAAGCACTAGTTGAAAAAAAAACGTTAGATGGCGGACCCTATACTTTATTTTTCTCTGCATCTCTGTTTATCCAGCATAGTACAGTCGTCGAGTCAGACCAGGAACGAGTGTCCAAGTCTTTCATTTCTGTTGGAACAAATCGTTTTATTTTTTTAAACAGCTTAACGGCTAACACGGCATGGGTGGCCGTGGCTCAAGTGGTAGTGGACTGGCTTCCAAATCGGAAGGTTCGGTGTTCGAATTCCAGCCTCGCCCGAAAGACATATCATCCATTTTTTTCAGTTCAGACTAAGAATTTAGTCTCCCCATGGAGCGAAATAACCACTGAGTCCAAACATCTTTCTTTCTCTCTCTATCCCATTTTCCAAAAAACTTAACACATGCTGCGGCATAATACGTGTGTTCATACCCACTTGTGTGTTAAGTTCTTTTTTGAAAAAAAAAAAAAGCTCTGCCCGAGGAATTTTTAGCTCACCGCGTAATGGGATCACCTTTGATTTCGCCAGCAACAAATGACAGCCTATGGTTTTGGTGTAAGCTCACGCTAAGTATACTATTTTCGATACGTCACAAAATATGTGAAATTTAGCCATCGAGGAATTTGCATATGCCCCACATTTTCATTTTCTAAGTCATGAAGGAAAGTTTTCCATTG
Source organism: Volucella zonaria (assembly GCA_963966105.1). Lineage (NCBI taxonomy): Eukaryota > Metazoa > Arthropoda > Insecta > Diptera > Syrphidae > Volucella > Volucella zonaria. Next base: position 120,086,035 of record OZ014530.1, read on the forward strand.
ACGTTGGTGCTCATCTGGGATGGGTTCATCCCATTTTAACTTAAGGGAGCAAATCTTTTGCAATAGGTCCCTTGCGAGGATTGTTACGGGGGACAGCCAGCCAGCTGGATCAAAAAGTCGAGCAGTAGTAGACAGCATGGTTCTCTTCGTGGCTGGGGAATTCGCGGAGTCAACGTTAAATCGGTATTGAAAATTATCCTAGTTTGGACTCCAGAAAATTCCCAGGGTTTTTACCAATGTACTACTATCTAGGCTCAACACATCCTTAGTCTCACGGTTTTTTTTTTTAAAGTTTTCAAAGGTGATTGGATGTAAATCAAATCCACCACTGCAAAACATTCCTTCCACCTGTGACCGAATTATTTGCATTTCTTGCACAGTGTGGTTGCCACCCAGCAGATCGTCAACATACATTTTTAGTTTTACTGGATCAACTGCTAATGGGAAGTTCTGGGCTTCATCCTCGGCAAGCTGATGGAGGGTACGGATAGCGAGGAAAAGTGATAGAGCTAAACCAAACATGACAACATCACAGAAGAATTCTTCAATCTTATCTGATGGTGAGGAACGCCATAAAATCCATTGAAATTGTGCGTCCTCATAGTCAGACTTAATGCAACGATGCATTTTTTCGATATCGGCGAGTATGACCACCTTAAAGAAACGCTAATGGTGTAACACACCTGTTAGATCGTTTTGTAAACGTAGGCCCACAGCGAGAATGTCATTTAATGATTTCCCGTTGTCCGCTTTGGCTGAGGCGTCGTAGACAACCCTTACCTTTGTTGACGTAGAGGCTTTTGAGTGATGCTGTTCAGAGGTGACGACATGGTGCATCTGGTTAAGGTGAAAATATTCCTCTATAGTATTGTTGTATGTTTGACGAAGAATCTCATCTCGTTTTAACTTCCTCTCAATTGATAAAAAAACGATTAAATGCTCGCTGACGTGAGAGCCCAATCACTTGTTGTGGGTCAAATATTGACTTGAACGGGAGCCAAACCAGGTACTGACCATTTCCTAAACTTCTATGTGTTTCTTTGAAATGTTGTTCACACCATAATTCGACATCTGCCAAAGTCGACTGTTCATTCGACGAACCTTCTAAGTCATATATTTTATTTAGCATCTCTTCGGTTTCTATCGATAAATACATGGAAGAAACGGTGAAACGAGGGTAGAGTTGCTTGTTTTCCCCGAAATAATCCACCCTAGTGTAGTTAGTTGTGCAATAGACAATGTTTCTGACAGGCGTCTTCTTCCTGACAAAAAAAGAGAATCGTAAACATTATTATCAATAAGGAAATCGACTTGATTTGGAACAAAAAACTTCGGATCAGCTAATTCCAAATTGTTTACATGAGACCAACCATCTCTAGAGAATCCTTTCGCAGGTAATCTTGCAAGGACACATTTTAATACGAAAGCATTGACCTTATAACTTTGACGTTATGGTTATGGTTATGATGTGGCGAATTTTTGCGGTTTGTCACGTAAGTTTTTCTACGAGGAAGCTGGAGAAGTTGAACGGCTCTTTCAGTAATGAAACTTGCCTCTGACCCTTGGTCCAGAAAGGCGCGAAAGGTGAGTTGATGCCCTTTTGTATTGGAAATAGTTACAGCTGCAGTAGGTAGAAGCACTTCACATTCAGGTATCGTCGTTTGTACGAATGATTTTCTTTCAACTGAACTCAACTGAAGGAATGGAGAGCATCGGTGAAGTAAGTGATTATCATTTTTACAGTACAAGCAGATTGCTTTAGGTATTTGTTTCTTTTACACTAATAAGGATCGAACCTCTCTCTTAACGGGAGTATGAGTCTTGTTGTGTTCATTTTTTGGTGATAAACTATGTGAGTGCACAAGAGATGAAGACGTAATCATCATCTGATAATGTTCTTCTAACACTGTTCAAAGATTCTTAAATGTAGGAATTATTTTTGACTTTCGATTTTTATGATTAAACTCCACACGAATATTGACAGGTAATTTTTTCAGCATGTAATATACTAATAATCGATTTTCTTCGTCGATTGAAGGATCGAGTTTATGCATTACGTTAAGGCAAGACCGAATTGTTTGGATAAAGCTCCGAAGTGCGGCAGAGTCGTCCTTAAATTAATGGCTTGCTTGTCAAAAATCTGCATATACGAGTAGTGATAAAAAATCATTTTTTTTGTTTTCATATATGTATATCAATTAGTGCCTGCCAAGCGATAGCAACGTTGCCTCCAATATCTGTGATGTGTCTAATATCGTCAGCTGCTGCTCCGCTTACATGACCCTTTAGGTACTGCAGACGTTGCTGGTCGGAAAGCTATTGACTATTATGGATCCGTGACATGAATACTTCCCTGAATGCTGAGCACTCTGTATATTCTCCGCTGAAAACTGGAATTTTCACATCTGGGAGTGGTACTTCTAACCGTTGCCTAATCATTGAAGGTGGTACGATTGCTGATATTTCGGCAGTAGGCGTTGTCGCTGAAGGCTGTGGCGGATGGTGTTTATCGCGTTCGTTTTTCATTGATTTGAAGACGTCGATGAAACTTTAATCAAACAAGTCTTCTACCTGGGCATCAAAATAATCTGACCATCCTTTTGGTAATTCGTCCAATTGCATTTTACTACTTCTAGAAGACGAAGTTTTTCGTTGACAAGTAGTCGAGATTTTTGGTCGTAGGTCAGGTATACATTTTTAGTTTTATTGTCCTCAGGGGGTACAGTTGATTCATCGGGCTTCGCAGGCATTTTATAGCTGACTACTATTCAGTATGCACTTACCTCGTATTTTTTTGTTCCGTAAAATGATGAGATAGATGATAGAAAGCCGCTTAAGAGTTCCTCACAGGAGGCACCAATTTTGAGACAGCACGTGGGGCGTCAGTTCGTACCAGAAATAATTCCTTTTCAGCTTTCACAATTATCAACTTATTTACAATAAAATTACAAATTAAGGTTTATTCAAAATTATTAAAAAGAAAAACCAAATTTACTCTAGATTAAGTTGATTTTAGTGGATTGGAAACTAACGCGTGTGGAACAATCTCATGATCGAAATAAGAAAAAAAAAAAGAATGTCAATAAAAGGGAAAAGTCAAAAAAAAAGAAAAGAATAACTGAAGAAAAGATATAAATGCCAATGAAAAGATTTTAGGTAGCGATTACATTTTGCATTTGGTGTTTGCAACACTGCAACACACCGACTGCGCCACTTATATTTGGGAGCGAAATAAAAAAAAAACAACTTCTTTTAAACGTTGAAATTTTATTGACGAAAAAAGGAACTTTTGTGTCTGAACTACATAGGTATTTACACAAATTTTATGCTGACTGTTCTTACAAAACCGTGTGAAAGAAAATAAATTTCGATACTAGATACATTGTTGTGAGACAAAATGCAATGTGATCCAAACAAAAAATAAATAAACAAAATAAGTATTATGCGAACAGTTTATTGATATGTGACTCTTGGTTGGGTTGTACGAATATGTAACTCGCGCTTAAGGGATTTCCGTGCCCTTAAAATGCTTGCACACAGCGGTGGCTACCATAACCCGCGCAAGCATTATTACACGAAGCCTTTTCCTCATTCTTTAGTGTTGCATGTTATTTGACATCTATATTTTATTTCATCTTTCGTGATGCTGTGTTATTAAGTCGCTTATTAGCTCCTCCGTAGTCTATTTAAATTCGTCCGCCATACTGAAAAACTGCGTTCGCAACACCAGAAGAAGTAGTAATGAAGCAAATTCGAAAAACAAAGAAGAAGGTGAAAAAGAAATGTCAAAAAGATGCAATGAAAATCTTACCTACATGCAGTGGGTAATGTGGTTAATTGGGTATTTTTTGTTTCATTATCCCTCTTCTTTGCTCTCATTTGAATCTCTCAAAACATGCGCCGTGTAATAGCCGTCTAAGATATTCTCTATTCTTATAATTTTTCGATAAAAAGGCTGTTGTTGGGAACCACTGTAAGTATATACCTACATATGTATGTTATGCCTGCATAAGGATGTAGATATATGTACATATTCGTACTCGTATAGCGCGTAAGAATGCATATGAATTTTCGTTATTAAGATGATAACGATTAAGTATCTTGTCAATGTCTTATGCATAGCACAATGCCTAAGAAGTTGAAAGAATAATTTAAAAAGAGCACCGATATATTACAAGTAATTCAGCATATCCATAAGATATGTGTAAATACATATGTATGCATATGTATATCATTGTATATATTTGCATACTTTATGCACTTTAAAACAAACGAAATATTAGGAAGTACTTATTTTTCAACCAGGTGAACACATAAAGGCATCCAAAGCCAATTCAATTTCTTTAATGTTTTTTAATCGCTTAGTAAAGGAATATGTAATCAGTAAAAATTTAAAATTCATCTTAATTTAGTAGTAACATTAAACATGTAAAATTTACAATGAAAATTTATTTTATTAACAAAATTTAATCTACATTTAACAAATACTCAACTTTTGTTTTTTTTTTTTTTTTTGGCTGAGGGTTGATTGCAGGCCAGAATTTATGTAGAAATGCGCATGCACCAATTGGGTTCTCATTTATAAACACAGTGTTCTATTTCGCCATCATTTAATATAATAATTATTTTAACTGTGTTGTTAAATGGTTCGTCTATTACTATATTTCCCACTGAGATAACTAATATACAGTTTGTTATTTAAGCAGCATTTATTTAAAAAAGTGTTTGAAGTAATTTAAATATCACAATCTACAGCTGAACTTAGAGTTAGAGGCTTGCATCTACAGCAAATGCATTACTAGGGATATTCTTGAAATATATATATAAATTATTATCAATAAAAGGACAGCGAAATGGCGGCAGATGCTGATATGGATGACGAAGCTTTCCTTGCAGGTAGTTTTTCATATTAAGCGTATTAAATATGATGCATTCTATTGTTTTTCGTAATCTTATCAAAATTCGGTAATCTTGTTAAACTTCATAAAATTTTGAACTTATACATTCATATAAATAAGTGCGAATCGAGTTATAATTCAATAAGCAAATAATTCTACATATACATATGTACATGTATATTTGTGAATCATAAAATCTCTTTATAGTACTATGGAAACAACTTTGAATTTTTTGTTATATGTATTACAAAAAGGAGAATTATTTCACTTATCAACTATGCTGCTTGAGTTAAGTGTTTTAAATATTTCAATTAAATAAAGATATACATATTTAATACATATAAATTTACTCTCAAAATTTAAATAAAAGAACAAAACAAATTTTTTTATTATTACTTTTAATAATTTTTATATGTTTTTTATTGGGTACATTCGTCTAATCCAATGATGGAGAGACGGCTTTACTTAATATTTGAAATACTTAAATCTGGTGCTTGAAAACTAAAAACAAATTTAATTTTTTATGAACTTCAATAATAATTACGTATGTACGTATTCATATGTACATCTTAACTTGCGCATTTCTGCAATGTTTTTCCAATATTTATAAAAAAAAAGAGAAACAACTATCAGATGGCTTTTTTATTTAAGAAGAGAGAGCATTTTGCTCTGTTTATTTTAATTTGTATGCTACATTTTAAGTAACCATCTTGGATGTGCTTGAATCATACAATCGTCAGTTCTGTTACTAAATAACTTAAAAAGGTATATACGAGTATACCTATACATATTTGAAAACAAACATATTAAGAGCCATTTGCAATGCAATTTTTTTAGATATTAGCCACATTAAGAAAGTTTCAATTTAATTCAGAATGGAACCAAAGTAAGTTAATGTTATGACTGTCCTAGTCAATCACATATTTTTGATGTCGGCATATCAGTAACAACGATATTAGCTCAAACCTCTCATTGGCTTGGTAGCGAATTCCGGTCACTCAGGAGAATGACTCTGGCAAATTAACCTTTGATGCATTTGGATGCCATCTTGACTTTTCTAATTACCTTCAAGTAAACAAAAATAATATCTGTTATATCTTTACTTCCAATGTATGAAGCAGAATCAACTATAATACCAAAAGTCGATCAACCTGTCCCTGTGAAATCGAAAACAATTCCAATAGTTGGTGCAGCGCATGCAGACGCACATACAATCAACTGGCACCGAGACAGCAGTTCGAAAACTTTCACAGCAGACTGACAGTTTAATGACCTTGTATAGGGCCATCCATTATGTACTTCAGAACTTTGACATAGCGTTCAAAAACACTTACAAATGAAAAATTTGTTCAACAACACTTACAAATGAAAAATTTGTTTTATCAAAATGGGTGTTCTCTTCGGTCAACGCTTCGCGGGTTTCGTCCATTTTACCGTCGCCGACAGGACTATTCTCAGTGTGCTGATAAATTTGAGTCCACTGGTTCAATAAACGATAAACCAACACCCGTACGTCGACGAAACGCAAGATCTGCTGAAAACATCGCCGTTCTCCGTGAGAGTGGCAGTCGATTTCGTGTCGCCCACAAGAACTCGGCCTTTTGCTGATCATAACCTGGCGACTTTTTCATCGTGACTTGGGCCTGCACCCGTAAAAAATTCAACTGACCCAGGAGCTGAAGGTAAACGACCATAGACAACGACGTGTGTTGGCCGAATGGTCTCTGGAGCAGTTGAAAACTCACCCTAATTTTCATCGAAAAATCATGTCAACAAACAAAATTGTCAAATTTAGGACGATACCAATCCACATGAGATCCAAGAGCCTCCAATGCATTCCGAAAAGTCACTATTTGGTGTGGATTTTGGGCTGGCGGCGGTCCATATTCCTTTAGAACGACATTGGCCAGGCCATCACTGTCAACGGCGAGCGCTATATGTCGATGATAACCAACTTCTTTTGGCCTGAATTGAATGATTTGGACACCAACGACATGTGGTTTCAACAGGACGGCGCTACGTGCCACATAGCCCACGCCACATTGGAAATTCTGCACGGACGAATCGAGGGCACCTTACGTGGAGGTGATTTGATCTGGCCACAGAGATTGTGCGATTTGACCCCACTCGACTTTTTCTTGTGGGCTTTTCTGAAGTCGCAGGTCAATGCGAATAAGCCACAAACCACAGCGGCCCTCAAAGCCAACATAACCAGAGCCAGAGCCATGGAAAATTGGGCATTTCGGATGCACGCCACCCAGAGAAGCTGCGGCGGATGCTTGAACGATGTTATATTCCACACATAATGGCATCGATAGGCCTTTCAAATGAATAAAATATTTCGATGACATCCCAGACACACTCTGTTTTATTGAAATGTAAAAATAGGCACCGCTTAATGAAAGACACTTTACAATGAAATTCTAATCATTAAAAAGGATATAGATGATGCCCTAAATACTCGTACTACCCAGGAACTGAAGCAAGAAAGCGAAACGCTGAATGCGAGATTCATCGCTCTTGAAATAAAACTAAATAAAAGAACTTGGAGAAGAAGAACATAGTACTTGGTATTAACAAGGACAATGCCTAACTGTATGAAAACTATTGTTGATGATGTTCTAAAAGTGAGTGTCTCCACCGATGATGTCAAGCAATGCTTCGTCAAAAGCTTCGAAAAGGGAAACCGAAGCCAATCCACTGATGATGAGGAGTACACAAAATATACCAATATTCTCTGTGTTCACTTTTCCACCAATGACGTTAAGCAAAAATAACGAAAAGTAAGAGAACTGCAGAAAAAGAAACTTAATTCTTCTTCATTTGTTGCTGCTATGAAAAATAGACTACTTTAATGAAAGTTTCACTATTTTCACTGGAGCGCTTATGAAAGCCAAGAAAATTAAAACTGTATTTAACATTATGGTATAAGAACTCACAAACATTACAGAGAAAAGTTGATACAGGAAAGATTGTGGCTATAACATCTTTTGCTAATTTACAAGTATTGAATTTTAATTAAAAAAACAACCATTTTATTTTTACTGCTAATAAAATCTTCACTCTTTTATGCAACAATCCTTCCTTATAAACCATAAAAAACAGAAATGACTGTTTACTTTTTCAATTCAATTCAATTAGTACCATAAATGATTCTTTAACTGGTTTTCATTAGAATATTTATATGTAGTTTGCGACAAAATATTGAGTTCTTGGTTTGTTATCTGGAAGCTATTGCGATGTTACCAGATCTCATTTTTGTTACGGAGAATATATGATTGCGAAAGAAATGATAACTCTATACCGATTTATAATTCTTTTCCATACCTAAATGAAAATTATACTGCAGGCGGAGTTTGAGATTTTGTGCGTGGCTTATTGGATTTTGATATTATTTCATTACACTTTTTAAGTGCTGACATTCTTATGTATTCAATGAAATATTGAGTTTTATCTGTATTTATAGATTGCACACCTACGATATCAGTTTGTTTCTGGAGGAATTTTCAAGCCATATGATTAATTAGAGGGCAGCCCATATTGTAGTATTATGTCTTATAAACATAGATATCCTATGATGTTATCGACGTCTGACTCTTATTTAGCAATTCCAACTGAACCTAGGATTTCCCCCTTTGTGAATAGTCTAATTAGGCCTAACTCAGGTACATGATCAAGTTTTATGGTAGGTTTTCGAATTTTTCAATTTGAGGGTATAAATGTTGTAGTAAATATCACTGAATGACTGAGATATTGTTCAGTAAAATAATACATCGAAATCGACCTACAAGTCATCCAATAAAATGTAAGATAACTTATAACTAACTAAATAATGCAGTTCTTTCTGAAGACTGGTTCGACGTCCATTCAGAGTATAATGCTTATACAGCTATAAACTAAGTATTATATTATATAGCTATTCAAAATAATAGGATATTATATAAACCATTCTTCCTATGCACTCCTGCACACAAATCAGAATTAAGATTAAATGAGTGGTTAAGCAGATCCTTGCTTAAAAAATTCAACTGAAAACTAAATTAGGGAATATATGTTGTACCCATAGCTGTAAAAAAATGTGTAAGCATGTGAATAAAGAAGTAGAGCTGAGTCATGACAACTACTAACACGCTCTTTAGGTAATCCTAAAAAGGAGTAATCAATAAAACCATAAATAAAAGATCTCAAATTTCTATTCACTTAGTATTGAAGGTAATGATTTTGACGACCCTATTTCAGTCGCAAACGTATTTAACGATTTCTTTTACCTCTGTTGGTCAATGGTGATCCTCTAGTGTTTATGATAATTTTTGTAGTCAATGTCGGAGCTTAGCTCTTGTAGAGTGTTTGCCTTCCACCAACAGTCTCTCGTTCAAACATATAACAAGTCATTGACTTTTTGGTTTCATTAACTCGCTACATGACTTCTATTTATGCAGAAACGACGGCATGTTGAACATTGCTCTGAATATAACTGATATTTAGCTTGCATAGAGATATGGCAGATGATACATTACTATGGAAACGGAAATTACAATTGATCTGAATGTGCTTTATAAATTTATGAAAGAACCTCCATACGAAAGAAAGTGATCTAGGTATTTAAAAATATTCACAGTTAAAGTAAGACAAAAGGAACACAATGTTTAAATAATAATAATAATTTATAAATAAATAATAAATAAGATAAAATATTTATTTATTTATAAATGCACACATGTTCTCCACAAAATTGTAGAAAAAATATTAATATGCAATTGAATCAACAAACAATTAATTAAATAAATAAATAAAGAGAGAAATAAATAAATAAACAGATAATTAATTAAATATATATATAAGTAAACCAATAAATAACATACAATAAATAAATAAATAAATAATTTAATATTGTAGATAAATAAATAAGTGAACAAGCTCATAAATAACACTGCCCAAAACTTAAGTGTTTAACTTTTATCTTCGATATTTTTATAGCTTTCGATGCATATAGGTATCCTGATTTCATATATGGCATTCATTTTTGCCAACAGCTCTAGTTTTTGAGATTTCCACGCGCAGCTAACTGTGAGTTGAGTGAGCTTGAGCAAATGGTGCATAGTGGGAGAAGAGTTACACAGTAACAATACTTTTCAAAAGTAAAAAAATAAGGAATGTAAACAAATATTATTAGTTATTCGTGGAATTCTTAGTCGTTTTTTTTGGCTGCTGTCCGCCTATTATTTATTAAAACAGTGACTTTATAGACATATAGAATCTATCAACAATGGGCACGACGCAAAGATATTATTTAAACAGTCCAAAAGATTTTTGTTTTAATTGTGGGAAATACACCTTTGCAAAATACCATAAGTCCATTTCAAACCCCGTACTGCATTTATTTTTGGAATGCAACTGTATAATCAGGAAAAGTCATGGGTGCCAAATTCTGTGTATTAAAATTATGTTGCGTGTCTGCGATAATGGTCAAATGACTAAAGGAGAGCTCCCAAATTTAAAACACCGATGATTTAGCGGAAGTCTCATTCTTCTGCGTATTTAACATTATCGGTATCAACTCTGCAAATCGAAATAATTGGTCGTTTCCTAATTCGACTTTTGCTCAATAACTTCTTTTATACTCAGATGAAACACCAAGGATATCTTCCACGGCGCTTAAGACAGACACGTATTCGGATTTCATATGTAGTCAGGTATCAGACCTTCAACATATTAATCAAATTGAGTTCAACGACTTAGTGAGGGATTTACGATTTGTTTATTTCTATACGTAGTCTCCTTATAGTTCAATACACTTTTCCCAGCGATGTTCAATAGCTCCGATACTCTTTTTATAGTGAAAATGATAGCGCCCCATAAAATAGCCACCAACCGCAGATTCCACCTCTATACTGTTAGCAAATCTTTTACCACCGAGACATTTTTCCAAGTTCGGAAATAGAAAATAATCCGAGGGGGCTAAATCTGGCGAATAGGGTGCATGAGGAAACAATTTAAATTTTAACTTATTGATTTTGGCCATCGCGTACACCGCGTGCTATTGACAAAAAAACCCCACATGGGCATAGTACCGCGGCGTAAAATCCCGAAACTTACAAATATATTTGTATCCTTTCAAAAATAAAAAAAAAAAATAAAACAATGCAGAGCTTGAAGAAACGCATCCGGCGATAAATCTCAAACAGATGTAAAGCTTTGGTTACAAAGCCGGCGAAACGTACCATAATTGGTCCGGCCAATCGCAGCCAACTCTATTGAATATCGAACCCATTTTATAGGAAGATTTCCCATGAGTTGGTTTGTTGTTGTTTATCTTCGGCGAAAACAGGTAATACAATGATGAGCAACCTTACGTGTTAGGTTCCGAGTTCCCCGAGTAACGGCATCGGCAGGGCTAGAAGCTTCCATGACTTCATTTGGAACAATGTAAGAATCTCAGATGTTCTATTACCTATGACCATTTCTTAGATGGAGCCGACAACCAATAGAGCACTATAGAGGAGTCTATCCACGCAAAGATTTCAATATTTTATTCCTGGAAGGAAAGCTTAATTTTGTTAAATTGACGGGTTAAAAGAACTGCTCCACATAAGCAGTAAAGGTAAAACCTTTAAAGGTGCAACTTTTGATTTAACAGCAACAAACGTCACCGAAATGGAACTATCCATGTAGGTGATTCGACAATAGACAACTCCTGCCTATTCATCGAGAGATGATGGTGGTTGAAAGGAATCCTAAAGGATGGAAGATACGCGACGCATCTGACAAGATTCGATGTTTTGTGTTAGAAGGGGATCTATTCAAGGTGACTTTGTAGGAGAAACAGTCCACTGATGGGCACCACTGCAGAAGAAGGACTGTAACCGAATTGGACTCTTCAAAGTCAACTATTCATCTGGCAGAGAAATAAGCAAATTTCGTAAAGTGAAATCCGCCCGGTCTTAGCAATTCTACCAGCTCGTTACGAAGATAAATCTTTAATTGTGTCTGATATCATCTACATAAAAAATTTTAACCCTAGTGTTGCCATCCGTGTACCCGGATACGTTTTGTTGAATAATTTTTTTTTAAAAACCTTCTCGAATCCCCATGATTTGACCGATTCTCTGTCGAAATTTGCATTCAACATGTTTTTAAAAAAATTTTAAATTAAAAAATTTTGCATTTGAGAAAAAACCACGTATGAGCCACTCGGGTAGCCGAGTACCCCGATAGGAAAAGCATGAGTTTCGTATAGTATGTCATATAAAAAGTTTGTTGTAAAAATATAATAAATAAATAATATATGAAATATAATAATATATAAATACTAACAATATATGTTTAATTCTAATTGTTTATTTATTGAATTTACTGTATATAACAATAATAAATATCAAATTTTGCAATGTGTTGTTGGATATAAATCATGGAGTTTTGGTTTTCTGCAGAGTAATATATAAAAATTACAAAAAAATAATTAAATTTCAATCCTTCACACATATATGGTATATTAGAAATCAATGATCACAATGCAAACATTTTGAGAATTTTGCTGTATGCTAATTACAAACGGGATTATTACAGTTAACGTAAGACTTCCTTGCAAATATAGCATAATCCAACTACAACATTTCTGCCACCAGCGTCTCGTTGATCGCTGTTATCAGTTACAATTCTGTTACTGGCCTTCCATAGTAACTTTCGATTGCGATTTTCATTGCATGATTTCGCATGACTTGCTGGTTAGAAAATCGCTCTTCTATCATTGGCATGGCTAGTTCTTCTGAGACCTAGTAGAATAAGTCTGCGTCTATTAGTTTTTTTTGCAAGCATATCATTATTTTCATAGTAACATACACAGCAACACCAGCGATATCCAAAATATTGTAAGAAAATCTAGCGGTCATCTGCACGTTCGCCGTTGGGTGGAAAATCTCATGCGCATTTGATTCATAGTATCAACTCCAGCTTCGGCTTTGTTGTAAAAAAAAAAATCATTTCTGTTTTCCACAAACATAACGCACAAGTTCTATGTACACTTCACTAAATAATATTGGAGTAAGTCAGAAAATAATATAACACGCACACATATACCAAACTATCCAAACTCTCTCAGCAATGACTGACTTGCTTCATCGAGCGAACCATAGAAACTGAGCTATACGGCTTTCCTGCTCCAAAAATAAAGGCATGTTTGTGTCTACGTGTTTCAAAAGTGTTCTAGAATATTCTTCAGTTATAAAAGAACAAAAATATCTACCCTATTGCTATTGCCCTTCTGTTTTATACCTGCTTTCGGACTCCCAAGGTCACTGTGTATAATTTAATTGTTGTATACAGGCAGGAATGCCTTCCTAGAATATGAATAATTAAATATTATATAATTATTTTTAGATACAACGGATTTTTACTAAGAATTTCGTAGGCGGGGTACCCGCCTGGGTTACAGATGATTTTTTTTGGGTGGCAACACGAGGGTTAAGCTGGTGAACGTGGGTGGGTATGAGCAGAGTCAATCGCCAGTTGTTTTAGTTTTTTAACTGCGAGCAGCCAATGTTCCATAAGTGAGAGTGAGCAAGCGATAATGATTCTGCGGTTGTTCTGGAGTCTCGCGCCATATTTCCACCATGTGTCCAAGAGTTCCGTATTCGAAATGAGTTTGCGTTCACCCAAGTGAAAACGTATGAGTGCAGTGCTGAACGAATTTCCGAAGTTTAGCTGCGACGAGGGTTTAAAAGGTAATTGTACTTCATACCTGCCATCAGGTAGAGGAATGTGATTTTTCGTGAACTGCTCCTCAGCAAGTTGTTCTTCTGTAGATATTGGTGGCTCATTGCAAACTTCTTCAAGCTTTCAGAATCTTTCGAGATCAAATTCTTGTTCATGGACCAAATTCTTGTTCATGGACCAATCGTTTGCAACAAGTTCGAACTGTATCAGGGTGAGAATGACGTCTCGGAGTACCCATCCTAATATGGTTGGAATGAAACAGAAATTGCCTTGAATATAGGACATAGAGGCTCGTTTAATTACTTTGAAGGTTAAGAGAAAGCAGTGGTTTCGGGTATTAATGTTTGACAGGATGAAACAGCTAATCCAACTGAATCAGAGCTGTAGCAAAAGTTAAGTTGAAGAGTGACCAATCCGTTGGTAGTTCCTGCAGAAGCCGTTGCGATTCATAGTATTGGAATCCTTGAGCGTTTACGCGGCAAAACCAAGCGTTGAACGGGCTTTTCGGTAATGAATGAAGCTTGGGATACCGAATGCAGGAGGATGCATATATGTTAGTTACTGCCTTGTTTATCTTGGATTTGAGCGATAGCTATAGGTAGTATAGCTGAAAAACGACGACTGGATTGAACTGTGTGAGTTGTTACTGTGTTGTATTTTAAATACAAGATTATCTGGAGGTGTTTCGAGATCTGCGCTTGAGTTTAGATTTCGCGGAAGATGCTCTAAAGGCTGAGCGACACTGATTAGAAGCATGTCTGAATTCCTGGCGAGAGACGATGGAAAGACTTTTGAAATCTTGGCAATAAAGAGTGTGGTCTGCCTTCTACTTCGGGCTGCCTGATGACGATTCAGCGGGTTTGGAACGTACTGGTTGATTTTGTGTGGATTGAGTTAATGACATACGTGATTCCAGCAGCGGTAGCGTGTTTGAAGAAAGTCTAAAAACTGATTTGTCATGCAATCAACACGTTATTCTACTTCTTCCGACAAAGCGCTTTTAGTTTCATGGTCAAATTTGTAAAGCAGAAGGTCGATTAGCAATAGATAGCGATTGTTAATGTCTAAAGCGTTGAGTCCACGTATGGCTCCATCAGCCCCATCTGCAATCTTTCGGAGCGTCTGTAAGCTTACAGTAATACAGGATGATTGTATGAAGGGCTGGGCGATTAGATGTTTTTGATCAAGTCGTTTTTCTAATCTATCCTAAACTTCTACGTAATTGTTTTCGGAGCCACTCGATATGTTTAACAAGATCTTTAGCGTTCCCACGTAGGGACGAGGACGAAAATCGAAGTTTGTCCGTGAAAGTTAAATAAGGATTTGGATCAATGGTTCCGGTGAACATATCGCGAAAAGCCGGCCAATCTTTGTAGTCTCCAGAGAATGGGTGCATTATCAGATGTGGCAGTTTTATTGATTGATTTTGATGACATTACTATTTCGGAGAATTCCGAAACCGAGGCAACTGGAGGATGTCTTTTGGGTTCGCCACTTGGTTTTTTACTAAGGATCGCGTTGGAAATAATCGAACGAATTTCAAATAATTTAGCCCCATACTCAGCGAATTCGAGCTCGCGATCAACAAAGCCTTTCGATGGACTCCGCAAAGCTATAAGGCCTTTAGCACGACCACGTTTTGTTACGATTTTATTCATTTTCGAAAAGGAAAAAGCAAATTTAGATTTTATTCGAGAAGCGAAAAATGGCATGTTCTTTCACTATGGGGTGATATGCAGTGTTGCAGTTCAAAAGAAATGTTTTATCTCACTTACATAAATTTATTGGGATTGATTTCAAAGCTAATTTTGTTTTAATAAGTTTTATTCAAGACATTTTTGATTGGAATAAACCACCTTGATCAAAAAGTTCCCTACACCGTGTGGCGCTCCTATTGTTCCGATTTGAGTTCTGTTTCTTTTTTTTAAGTTGGTAAGCTTGTTGTTGACATTCCCTCTAAATAATAGCGTTATAGCTAAACATTTGCAAAAGTTACGTAGCCAAGAGTACATCTATCTCTCTATGTGCTAGCGATTTTTTACAATTTTAGAAATGGATTTAAATTTGCAACAACGAACTTGTATTAAATTTTGCGTAAAAAACGGATTTAATGATACGCTAACGTTGGAAATGTTGGAAAAGTGTTTAGGCAACGATTGTCTAAAAAAAACGGTCGTTTACAGTGGCACGAACGGTTCAAAAGTAGTTGTGAGTCAATCGAAGACGATGAACGCAGTGGCAGACCATCGACATCGAAAACCGACGAAAACATTGATGAAGAAATGTTGGTCAATAACTGCAAATTAACCATCAGAGAGATAGCGGAGGACTTGAACATTGCCTATGGATCCGTCCAAGACATTTTGGTTAATGATTTGGGTTTCCGTCGTGTAGCAGCAAAGTTGGTGCCAATTCAATTTTATGAAAAAAAGAGACCGTGTTGACGTCGCAAAAGAGATGATTTGCGAGGCTGAATCCGATCCCACATTCATCAAAAGGATCATTACTGGAGACGAGAGGTAGGTTTATGAGTACGACATGCAATCCAGACATCAGGCAAGTGAATGGCGTTCACCAAATGATCCAAGACCAAAAAAACCACGTCGTTTTCAGTCAAAAAAGAAGGCAATGCTCACGGTTTTCATGGATTACAACGGTGTAGTGCATCATGAATTTTTGCCAGAAGGCCGGACAGTAAACAAAGAGTATTATTTATGAGACGTTTGCGTGAAGTAATTCGCCGAAAGAGACCAGAATTGTGGGCAGAAAACTCGTGGATTTTGCACCATGATAACGCACTGACGCACAGTGCCATCATTATTCGTAATTTTTTGACGAAAAATGCAGCATATACCATCCAACAGCCACCGAATTCACCTGATTTGGCTTCCTGTGACTTCTTTCTGTTCAATCGAGTCAAAAAACCACTATGGGGAACGCGTTTCAGCAGCCGAGAGGAAGTAATGGAAAAATCGCAGGAAGCACTGATGGACATACCGAAAACCGAATACAAAAAATGTTTCGAGGATTGGATCAAGCGCTGGCATAAGTGTGTTGCAGTCGATGGGGATGACTTTGAAGGGGACTATATAGATTTAGATGAATAAACTTGTATTTTTAATTTTCTGAATACTTTCCCGATTGGTATACAAATGTAACTAAGTTTAGGTACATAGCACTTAAGTTAGAAAATTAATTTAGCATGTACATACATATGTACATATCGAGTGATTTATGTTGCTAATTCCGTTCTCAATAGGCGATTTTTTTTATAATTTGTGCGCTCAAGAAAATACATAGCTAGGCAGGACATTTTATAAACGAGTTGTACGGCTTAGAGACGATTCAATATATTTTAGAGTACTTTCAAAAGTGGACTAGTTTTTTTTTTGTTTGTAAAGAACTTAACACTCCTGTGTGTATGACAACATTTATGACGCAAAAGCATGTGTTAAGTTTTTCGGAAAATAGGACAGAAAGAGAAAGAAAGATGTTTGGGCTCAGTGGTTATTTCGCTCCATGGGTGTCATCCAACATTTAATGGGAAGACTAAATTTTTAGTGTAAATCGGCTTGATGATGTATTTAGGCAACCATTCATCTCACTCATCATTGACCTGCAAACCGTCCGATTGGTAAGCTAATACACTCCAACTTGAGCCACGGCCACCCACACCCACCAGGGTGTACTGATGAGCATTTATAGCGAGAGAGGTGTTACGCTGAAAACTTTGAAGGCGCGGAATGCTACTGGCGATTTCTATGGAGCACTGGTGGTGAAAATAGCGATAAAACAGAGTGAGACACGAGACAGTACGTCGGTGTTCGAGGGTGTCCATTATCAGAGTGATATTAGTATCACCTATGAGATTTATCTCACGGTTTTGAGAGGTTTTCGGAGCATACGACAAGATGTGGGCATTGTACTTCAATTTTGGCCGGATGAATGCCTTATATATTGGGGCCAGATCAGAGGGGGTGAAATATTTCTCCTATCGCTTGGGGAAACCTAAACATTTCGCTGCATTTTTGACGACAGAAAATGGAAAGTTTTTCGGTTTCGACGATGCAAGTGCCATTCACGGATAATGCCTGGGTATTTGAATGTCGCTTTAACGACAGCAGACAGCATTTTGGTTTGGAAGCATTAATTTACAGCTCCCTAATTGGTTGTGCTGTTAATATCGGAATTTAATGAGCTTAGCATGCGCTGCGGTTCCCGTTCTACAGCCGAAGATCAGGGACGTGTGTTCCCGGATATGAATAGCAGAGAGAATATATTGGAATAGCAGACAAGAGATCATTATTGAAAATTCAGAAGAGTGCCGGAGGCTGGGTTAAGTTATTTAGCGCAGCGAAGATCTCGACACACCATCCTTCGGGTGTTGTCGGTCCAGAACGTCAAACCCACCCAGAATTGTGTATCTTGAAATCGTCCGTAATAACGATTTTAGTATGAAGATACAGGGATGCAATTATTTGAATGCGGTCAGACAGCGCACCAAACTCGTTGAAGGTCGAACTGCTGTCCAGTTTGGGGCTTGTGTAAATAAAGCAATAGTGGATAATTTACTTACGGAGATGGAATTTTAACTATTGTACTTAAAGTTGAATTCCGTATTGGACTACATTGTGGTGGAATTCGGTAAGCTATATAATGCGAGACCGCGGTGAGAGAAGAATAATAGCACTAGTTCGCAGCAATGTAACTTCAGAGTTATCTGAGAGGTGTGGGCGGGGATCTCTCTGTGTTTCACTAAGTGCCAAAACAGCTGGTCCGTATTTGCAGACGTGGACGTACGCAGAAAAGTCATTAATTTTTAGCTGGCGACTATTGACTATATCCACTGTAAATTCCCGAGTCATTATAAAAGAGACCAACACAGAAAACGCAAACACCGAGGATACACCGATTTGCAAATATACATATGCAATCAATCTCAAGATAGAACACGTTATGAACGGCACTGTCATACGTATACGCGTATGTTTATATGTATAGGCTCCGCCAAAAATGTTTTTTTTTTGAAAATGCTATAAAAAAAAACTACTGAATATTTTCTCAAATTTCTTTTTTCATTTGAAAGTACAATCCTTCCGGTTAACAATGAAAAATAATTTCATTCAAATGGCTGCCTCGGCTGGCCATGCAGTAGCCTACACGATCGGTCCAATTTTTAAGCACATTATCGATTGTGTGCAGCTGTATTTCACCAATGGCTTCACGAATATTGTCCTTTAAAGCGTCAATTGTCTCTAGCTTGTCGGCGTAACACTTATCTTTTACGGCACCCCACAAATAATAGTCCAACGGTGTCAAATCGCAGCTCCGGGGTGGCCAAACGACATCAGCTCTGCGGCTGATGGCACGTAGCGCCGTCCTGTTGAAACCAAATGTTGCCAATATCCTCCTCTTCAATTTTTGTGAACAAAAATTCGTTCAACATGGCCCGATAACGATCGCCATTGACTGTAACGGCCATTCCTTGCTCATTTTCGAAGAAAAATGGCCCAATTATGCCTCTGGACCAAAATCCGCACCAAACAGTGACTCATTTTGGGTGTATCGGCTTTTCAATGTATGCGTGCGGGTTTTCTGTGCCCCAAATGCGAAAATTTTGCTTGTTTACATACCCGCCAAGATCAAAATGAGCTTCATCTGAAAAGATGATTTTTTTGGCAAAATCGGCATCTTCTCTAAGTCGATCGCAGGCCCACTTAGCGAAGCGTATACACAACCATATTCGTTCAGCGGAAGGATAAAACTAATTATCTGTCAAATCAGACATGAGCTATGTGTTACCATTCACGAAATAAGCACTAGTTGAAAAAAAAAACGTAAATCGCGTGATCTTTTTTACGGCTAAATCCGTTAGCACAAAGCGTATATTTGTATATTTTAACCGGTGTTCATATATATTTGTGCATATGTATGGGTGAATATAACATAAGCTCTTTTAATTTAAGCTTTAAGAAAAATGTTTGAAAATATGAATTTTTATGAAATGTTAACGACACAGCACTATCTCGACGGTTAATCGGGCTCGTAGGGCCAAATTACGTTTTAGAATGTTTGAATCTTCAGTTTAAGTGTTTAGTTGTATGTATGCAAGTATGTTGCAAAATGTATTTTGTTAAATTGTGTTATGTGTTTTTAAAAAATATATTAAAGTGTACTTATGTAAATGTTGTCTCATGCCGTTGGTTATTGTTTATTAATTTATAAAGAAACTTCAACCTATACAACGTTAAGCAAATTTAATACAAATGATTCAAATCAATATAATGGTTTTGGCGCATTAAAGGTCAACCGACCTTATTGGCAATTGGCAAACGAATGTGATGAATGCAAAAGACAGTTTTAGTTGACGCTTGAAAGCAGTGAATGTGATACGAAAGCAAAGATTAAAGGAGAGATAACATTTACGGTTTATGATTACAATATTCATTGCTGAACAGTCAGAGTGATCTCAAAAGCATTAGATATGTTATAATTATAAAGAGATTATGTTAGTAAAGATACTAGAAGTGTTTAGGTTGCGCATTGCGATGTTTTTGTTTTTCTTTTTTGGTTCTATAATTATATTTGCAAAGCAGCGTTCTTCAGCAGCCATTATCGACCAAACCATCAATTGTGTGTTTCGGGTTCGTTTTTTTTCTTTTCTGCTGGCAGGCCGGTTACCAAATTAGTACAACTTAGATTATTCAATATGGAGAAGCAAAAATTTTGCAAAAATTGATGCCATTTATTTTCGTTTATTTTTACAATGAAACAAAGCCTTAGCAAACGTGGGGAAAGCGTCTTGTTGAAATTAAATTAAGAATTGTATCAACGAGGGAATACATAGGATTGATCCCTTGTCGTAAGTACAAAGGGCTCCAAGTAGGTCAAATTGTTTCTCTTCTCTGTTGCCTTGCATTAGCAAACAAAACATACACCAATACGGTATGTTTATATAGGTATTTATATAATTGACATATTACGTATTTACATCTTACATTTCATTTGCATACCTATACATACATATGTGTATATACAAGTGGGATGCTGATTCGTATTACTCTCAATCCGTACCAATGGGCAATGCATAAAACGAAGGTCACCTAGACAAAGGGGGGTAGACTATGCGTGGAAGCGGAAGAGTAACTATCAATTTGAGAAGTCGGAATTAAACTTTGTACTTTTAATTATTTTTCTTCTTTAACAACCTAATTAATAATTAACTAAAGTGAATCATATTGAAATTTAATTTATTAAATAAAGATCATTGTTTCCTTTTTTTGCCGCCGCATATTTAAATGCTTCAAAAGTAGTAGTAGTAAATTTCTTAAAATTAAAAACACCGTTATGATATTTATACATTCTCTTGGTTTCCTTTTCCTCTTAAATTTTGTAAAAGAAAATAATTGTTATTGTGCGAGTTTAGAGTACCGAAGTTCTTTAGCAATTACTTTTTGGGAGATTGAGATTATTGGGTTTACGAGTATATTACTAAAGATAACAAATAAATAATACATAATATTGATGTTAGCGATTTTATATTCATATGCAAAATAATTCTAAAAAATTCTAAAAATAGAAAACTTATACCAAAATGACGATGACTGCGATTTGAGTGATCTGAAAAATATATTAGATGAATTTGAAGCTGAAAGTGATAATTCATGGGAAATTGAAAATAGCAGATAGCGAAGATAGCACTATACCTCCTAGAAATAGAAAAATTGCAAAACGCCGAAGTAGCAGAGACAATGCAGTTGTAAGTAATCAAGTTATCTTTCTGAAGATTGGATTTTGGAAGATAACAATATTCTCGAAATATCACAATTCAGTGAAGTTCCAGGTATAAATCTTTGTACCGTATGTAAACTAGGTAATAACCCTGATACACTATCCGACCTGGAAGAAGTATTGCAAGATCATTTTTCGGACATGTTGTCAAAACAAACGAATCTGTATGCAGAACAAATTCAGGAAAATCAGCAGCATAACAAAAAAACAAATAATCAAAGACTAGTTTCCTGCAACTCCCGATGAAATAAGAGGGTTTTTTTTGCTCTTTTTGTCATTATGTCACCAGTGAAAAAGCCTCAGGTACAATGGAACTGGTCAAACAGAGCTATCATACACACCCTAATATTTGCCGCAACTGTGCGTTTCAGAAGATTTTTAGCTATCTACAATTTTCTGCATTTTAGTAGAATAGAGTGACTGGGAGTAATGACAGAATAAGGAAATTACGAACGGTTCTAATTTATTTGAAAACAGATTCCGACAACTTTATACACCAAAATGTGATGTAACTATTGACGAATCCCTCATGATATATAAAGGACGTTTGAGTCACATACAATTTAATAGATCTAAAAGGGCTCGATTTGGGATAGAATTTTAAA
The DNA here is from genome assembly GCA_963966105.1 of Volucella zonaria. NCBI lineage: Eukaryota > Metazoa > Arthropoda > Insecta > Diptera > Syrphidae > Volucella > Volucella zonaria. The sequence continues at coordinate 120,108,041 of OZ014530.1, forward strand.
GATTTGCGAGTCAGAAGCGGGAGACTGCTTAGGTTTTAAAATTTATATTGATCAGGGTAAATGCAACGAAAGGGAAAAAGCCGCTTCCGTAAGAATAGCTATGGTCTTGATGGAGCCACTTTTTAGAAAAGGATACTTTATTTATTGACAACTGATATTCATCTCCAAGTTTATATTTACATTAAAAGAAAAGCAGAACAAACGTTGTGGGGACTGTTAGAAAATTTAGAAAAAACATGCCAAAGGGACTTGCTGGACTAAAGCTTATAGAAGGACAATTCCAAAGTCGTTCATCTCGTCTAATGTGTTTGAGATATTTTTCTACATCGTTGATATCGCGCGTTTCTATATAATGTTCATGTTTTGCATTCAAAAATCCATGACAGACACCAAAACCTTATGGATTTTCGTCTTGATATTGCAGAGCAATTATTCTCAAAAATAGTCGTACTTAATTATGACACTCTGGGACACCCTATACAAGGTGATACACCGCTATGGTTACAGGCTAAGAATTGCAGTCATCTTCCGGAGCACGTTCCACCAACTACTAAAATACAAAATCCTTCAAAAAGGTGTCTTGCATGCGCCAAACACAATATACGTAATGAGACTACTGGGCAATGTAAGCGATGAAAGGTACCTTTGCATTTACGGAAGTGCTTCGAGCGGTATCCCAAGAATATTAATTACAGGCAATTATTATAAATAAAATAAATTGTTTTTAAACAATTATACGAGTATATGTTTGTTTGTTAATTTTATTCCTTATAATTTCCATTCTATCCAAGTATGTTTTTTTAGTTTCACTGTTACTAGAAGAGGATATTTTTAAATTTTTTCGCTCATTCTTGTCATTATTTTATAAATCTGTTTTACGAGTATCACAAAAGAAATAAGATCCATATTTTTATAAATTATTAAAATTGAAATACGTTAGCTTAACTTTGCGATAACCCTGCACAGAGTTGCACTAAAATTAATTAACCTGGACGCGCTTGTTTCTTTGAAACAAGATCGTAAGGCAAAGGGTTAAGAATGAGTTGATTCTTCTTTTAGCGAATTGAACGAGGAGGAGATTGAGGACGAGGAAGAAGATGAAGCCGAGAAACATTTGAAGGGACGTAACTTGGTTGTAGTTTTCAGGTCACACATTGCTTGCCTAAGATCTACCACAGCCGCAATAGCTATCTCTTACGCCAACGAAGTCCTACACGAAATTTCTACCGCTTGTACTAACAGAGCAATTTCCGTTAGCTTGGGTCATTGTACACCAAAGTAAGCCCTTTCTTAAATCCTCGATAAATGATGTCAAAATTGGAGATAAACCCTTATAGTAGAACGATTGTTTTCTTAGAATATGCCCAGAAATCATTTCCCGAATTATCGGTGACGAATTAGGAGACACCCTGTATATGCCACTGCGAATTTAGTAAGTTTGTCAACGATAGTAATAAAACATTGTTTTTTGTAGTGGAAAGTATTTGTACGGATAATTTGTATATCTAGACAGTTTTTGTGCGCAAACCAATCGATAGACGATTAAAACAAACAAATTTCTACCTATAAAAAAGTACTAAGACGGTGCGCGATAAGTTTTAATGGAAGGTAGACTTATTCCTGAACGCGTGTGGGCCGGACTTTTATTAGGCAATTCAAGATTCTACTAGAGCTGGTTCGACAAAGAAGTAATGCAAAGCAAGGTGTCTGGCATTTTTTTAACTTGTATATTCTGTCGAATCATTAGAATTTCGAATTTGATTGATTCATTTGAAATTATTTCCCAAGAGTTGGAAGCCGATTACAAGATTTATGTACGTCTCAAACAGTCGAAGAAGTCTGTTCATATGAACGATGCACGGTTACAGAATTTAGAAAGTTCGTATGCAGAAGCCAAGAATCAACACCAGAATATTGTTACAGTTCTGAGTAAGAATGCACAGGTTGCCTACATGAAAGCACAAATATTTCACAAACTAAAAGAACCTTATCACAAAATGCATCTGCATAGCAACGACAACGAAATTAAACACAAAGTTCTCTTAACAATTCAATCAATAGCAGGATCAAAAGTCTTCTCCATAACTTAAAACTTACTGCAATTAAAATCCTGTGAACTTCTGGTTCGTTACAAGTGTGGTCGGAATTCAAAATTTTGTTTGAAGGCTTAGTTGTTGGGCATTTTAATCAAAAGGTACCAAACATAAGATTTTAAAGGATAGCCAATTCAGGTTATTATTCAATAAACTAAAACCTGCGGAGGTATCAGCCGATGAAATTAAACAGCTGTTAGAGACCACAAATGAAGCCAAGTAATCCATTGGAAATCTTAGGGGTCCGATAGGCTCATTTCAAGATGTTCTTGGTTTTTAAACAGTTCAGAAACTACCGCATACCACTCTCGCGGTTGAGAAACACACGCTTCCTCCTATGTACATAAATTACCCGGATTATTATTTGCTGGAATACCTTTTATTAATAAGGTTAAGAGCCCTAGAGGTTATTGGACAAACAACGTCAAATTTTGGTCAATATAAATCCAAGAAATTAACGTCTGTCACTGTTCATTCTCACAATTCAACAGTTTTAAGATGTTCAATATGTCAGGCCTGCTATTCAACAAAAAAGTAAAACATTGTTAGGAAAAATAAATTGTGTGTTAAGTGCCTGTGGAATGCACATACCACGCAAAGCTGCACAAACATTTTCACGTGTTCGCCGTGCAACCAAAAGCATCATTTTTTAGCACCTGCAACTGAGCCAGTCAGCGCAATGCATGTTGATGAGTGTCTCGTGCAACCAAAAGCCACAACTCAGGCCAAATCAGAAAACCTATCGTCCTCCACCAAATCTGTTTTAGCTCGCAACACTTATGTAGCAAAAACTGGAAAGTTGCAAACCGTACTTTTGTAACTGCAACAATTAGGACTCATACAACTAGTAACCAGCCAATAATGATGTGGGCACTGCACGATCCTACGTTTAGGTCTCAGGAATTGGGCAAACGAGCGCAAGTGCCTCAAAACACAAAATGTCCTATACTGTGGGGTGACCAGTAGCAATGATAGTTTTTCCAATTGTTATGTTTCAGCGGCTGTCAAAGTTACTAATGACATTTAGTTGTCAAAATATTCAGTAAGGCAAACCTTTCATCATACATCTTTTTACGCCTGCAGAACGTGCAGAAATTATTAAAAAATATTATCGAAATTCCGGCTCAGTTGTAAATATGCAAGTTTGGTTTCTTCATGAGCTCGGTCGCCATCCTGGCTTCAGTGTGCAGGCAATTCGTCGCACGTTGTTGGATTTGGGCCTACATCATCAGTATATGGTTATGATGACGCAAGAATTGAAGCCGGATAAAGGCGACACCGTTACCGTCAATGGTCTCAGGTATAGTGTGAAGTTAACCCACTTCCTGTAGACAGAACTCGAAAACATCGATATATCCGAGCCGTGGTTCTAAGAAGACGGCGCTATATGCCATATAAGCGACAGCGCTCTAAGTTGTAAGTAAGTTAATCAAGTGGCCGCCTCGACTATGCGATTTGACACCACTCGATTATTTTCGTTGGGGCTACGGCAAGTGCTTAGTCTACGCTAACAAGCCAACCACATTGGACGAGCTCGAGGCCAACATTCGATACGCTATTGCCGGAATAACGCCGAACATATTGGACCAAGTCATCAAAAATTGGACTGACCGCTTGGAGCGGTCGTTTCAATGATGCATCATTTCAATATAATGGATTGAACGTAGCTTCAATTTTTTTCTTATTGTTCTTATTGCCGTGAAGTGCCGTCTTCAAGATCGTCTATTTCCTCTTCCGCAGTACTCGATGACAAAGCACAGAGCGAAGCAGCCATTGATTTGTTTGACGATGTCCAGTTAATCTCTTTCTGCAGCAGCCAAGAAGGTCCGTTAAACCAAGTCGACGAATTCATAAGTGAGGATGAGCTAATACAACGGGTTAGAAGGTCTGCCGGATTATCTGCACCAGGACAGTGCCTCCAAAATGAAACATCTGTTAGCAACATGAAACATCTCTTTGACCCGACTCTCAATGTACGGCTTCCAACGCTTATGAAATAACTTGATCCAAAAAAGGGAAATCTGTGAGTCAGACCAGAGGAATGCTGCGTCGAATTGTGTCTGAAGATTATTGCGAAGATAAGCCAGTAGACGTACGCCTATTAGGGCTGCAGTAAGCTCCAACTTAGGTATGGTCAACTCGTTCTGATTGTCGTTTTTAAGAGGTGCCTCCCTGTTCTTCGCACAAATAAGGTTCACAGAAATCCGTCCGTTGTTATCGACGGTCCTAGCATAGGCAGCAGCTCCAAAAGCGAACTGACTCGCATCCGCAAAGATATGTACCTCAGTCCTGTTACAGGTCATTAAAAAATGATGAGGTATAGCGATTTCGTTAAGCTCATCTATTTAATTGCAGCAGGCAGTCCAAACGCTCTGTAGATCCTCAGGCAATTTCACATCCCACTCCAATTTTCGAAGCCAGATATTCTGGAAAAGTATTTTTAAACGTACTGTCCAGGGAGCCAGAATACCAAGCGAATCGAACACCTTCGCCATAATCTTTAAAATGCCTCGCTTTGTAGCCAGCAGACATCCAGATTTAAGCAATTGTACGACTGGATCCAGGTCCACTTCCAATTCATCTGTTGGTAAAACCCATCGTAGACCCAAAACCTTCTGAGTGTTAGCAAATCGATCCTCCATTGTAAAAGATTGTCTAACGCTTACGCTGTTGCAGTTCCATTTTCGTAGCGTCATTGAAGCAGACTTCAAAATTAGATTAGCTTCATGATAGATTTCCTTCGCGATCTCTTCGCTATCGATACTTACTACGAAATCGTCCATATAAAACGCCTTTAACAGCTTTCCACAAGTACGTGGGTATTTTGCCTTGGCCTCTTCGATAATTTTCTGCAACGTTGCAGCAAGAAGAAATGTGACGCCAAAAGTTAGACGAGTTATTCTAATGGTCTGCACAGTAGGTAAGTTTCTCTCATCGTCAATTTTATCAAAGAACCAAAAAAACCGATGACTGTCTCTGTCTGGTTCAGCCAATAATATTTGCAGAAATGCCTTCTCGATGTCAGCAATGAGTCCAATTTCACCAGTGTGAAAATTCAATAAAATAATCAAAAGTTCAGTCAGTAAATTTGGTCCCACCTCCAAACAATCGTTTAAGGAAGGATGGTTAGGCGCATGTGCCGAAGCATCAAACACAATGCGTAGCTTTGTCGTCTCCTTGTCCCCTCGGTGTACTGGGCGGTGAGGTAAATAGTAGATACGTTTTTCGTTCGCACTAATATTAGGAGCAATTTCCGCTACGCCAGAAGATAGCATTTCATTCATAGCTGCACTATATTCTTTAATTCTACCCGCTGAGTATAGTTTCCGAACAAGTGACTGCATTCGAACCAAAGCACTCGGTCTGTTGTCATGCAAAGCAATCGACGTATTTTTCCAAGGAAGTGAAACTTCGTATCGACTTCCATTCCTGCGAAATTGTAACGAGAAATCACTACTCACCCCTTTATTATCATCCAGAGATATACCCATGGTGTCAAGATTCCAAAATCTTTGCACATCTTCACAAGCGCAGACGTGAAGGGAAGTTGTGTGACTCGAGCTCTCAGATGTTGATTGCATTATTAAAGGGCCTTGAATAGTCAATCCCAGTACCGTCTCCACTGCAACTAATCTGTCCGTAAGACGTCGATGCTTACCCGTAGCGAACTGCCAGTAGGTATCAGCTCCAATGAGAATACTTATTCTTTCTTCAAGTCGTTGTCCTTGGATTCTCGCATCGGCCAATATCAAATCACGGTAGGGAACCGTCGCCTTGTTAGTTGGCACCGAGAGCACATCAAAACATATTTCTGGTACCTCTATCGCGTCGATAACCACTGCTTGATCGTCATGCTGACTACGTAACAGTAGACGAACTTTATTGCACATTTTACTCGGTCTAGGTTTTTCAGTTCACCCACCTCCAGTCGTAATGGGTACGTACATGGCGGAGCAAACCCTGAAGGTCCTTGCAGTGAATATGAATTCACTGATCAGGTTCGAACGACGAGCCGCACTATATAAGTTGCTTAAAGACCAAGCCCCTGATGTGCTTTTGGTTAGCGAAACTAAGCTTACCAAAAGACACAAAATGAGGCACAGAAGATATGAAATATTACGAAGAAACCGACCCAATTCTATTCAAGGAGGTGGTGTTGCGATCTTTGTAAGAAAGGGACTGCGTTTCAAAAGAGTATACAGTCGTGTGGTACGTAGGTTTCAGGTGCTGGAAGCATGCATCATGTACATCCCTCTCCGTAGTGGAAAGCGGCTGTACATGGTGTCTGTTTATGCATCTAAGGCTACTCAATCCACTTTATTCATCTCAGAGCTCGAGACACTTTTTCGATTTCTGAGGCTTGAATTGGAAGACAACTATTTTATTATAGAGATTTCAACACCAAACATAGTGATTGGGGAAATAATATACCAAATACTAGAGGGAACCTACTATTCAATTGGTGGGGTCAGCACAGTGTGATGTATCGACTCGGCCTCAAAGCGACGGATAGTCCGTCGTTTCCCAGACACGGGTCCTATTTGGATCTCCTGCTGTTCGACTCACGAATACAACTGACGTGCACTAACCAACAAACTACAAACTGTCTACGCACTTTCGTGTATGACAGTGACCATTGCGGTCTCAGCACCGAAATAACTGTTCCCAACGAAACTGCGGATTTGGAAGAGTTTGTCCAAAGGTATTCCTACAATTATAGTAGAGTGCGTTGGACACACTTCTCAAGAATACTGACGAGAGCACTCTCCTCGAATTCGCTCTACCCACCGTCCAATAGAAATCTGTCAAACGATGAGATTGACAGATATCTAAGACTAATGGACGGGACAATCAAACGAACTATGGACAAAACGATACCACGGTATCAACACACTGACAACGAAGACTTATTCCGCAACGCAACCATTGACGCACTGCACCGACATAAAAGTAGACTGCTGTCAAGACTAAAAACCTTGTACAGACAGTTCACTGACAGACGTAACCCGGAGATCATGACATTGAAATCGTCGATTAAATATTAATAAAGGAAAATTACAGAAATTCTGTAAATTTGTATTGGAACAACAAAATTCGGGCTGTAAACACCAGCAACCCGAATATGTTCCCGCAAATAAATAAAATATTTCGGAGAAATAATCAAAACGATCTTCCATGTCACAAAATCGCCCGAACGACGAACAACGAACAAATACTTGTAGCAGCAGGTATAGATCCAAATGAGGCAGTTGATGATGACAACTTCTTTGTGATCGAGGATCCGCAGGAGAAGGTAGAGGCTATAGGAGCGACTTTCCAGGAAGTGTACAAGGCGAATGACATCATTGGCCCGAACCACGACCTGGAGAGTCAAGTTCTTGTGCACAACTTCTGCCTTCGAAATGAAATTGTGAATTGGCGATTCGAGAACTTGGGTTTCATCCAGTTCAGTGACGAGAATATGGCAAATAATGTCATCACCAACGAAAGGGTATTACCACCGTTCATTTCGAAGGAAGATCTCCAAACGATCTTCGAATCACTTAGAAGTAAGAAATCAGTGGGAACCGATGAAATACCGAACATTGTGCTTCGACATCTCCCACTAGAAGCGGCGGACATTTATACCACCCTGTTTAATAATGCAATGAATAATGCCCATTATCCAGCGCATTGGAAAACAGCGGTGGTACATCCCATCCCCAAAAGGGATAAAGACACATCCAATCCGGCGAATCTCCGCTCGATCAGTCTTCTTCCAAACATCAGTAAGGTTTTTGAGAAGGTAATCAATAGAGTCCTGACTAAGTGGGTTGAGGACAAACATATCGTTCCGGATAATCAATTCGGTTTCAAGGCGGGGCATGATATCATTCATGCTGTGTCTAAACTGGTTTCTGATATCCAATGGAACAAAAGCAAGAAACAGTGCACTGGTGCCTGCCTGATTGACTTGGAAAAAGCCTTCGATACCGTATGGTTAGAGGGACTCTTTTTCAAGCTGGACAGGTTGGGCATTAGTAAACCACTTCTGTATATTCTTTTTGATATGCTCTCCACTAGACAGTTCATCGTGAAGAATGGCGATGTGACCTCTGCTGGAATATTTAACATTAAAAACGGTCTGCAACAAGGTGCGGTAAATTCGAAGATCCTATTCAACATTTACACAAGTGATCTGATAGGTTCACTTCACCATGCCATAGCGTACGCAGACGACTTAATCGCGTACAGATCAGGTCCAAAGATTGAGGTCATTAACATACTTTTGCAACGTGACTTCGATAAAATTAAGCGATATTGCGATGATTGGAAGTTGAAAATCAACTTTCAGAAATCGGAAACCATTTTGTTTAGGACGCCTTTGTCTGGGGCCTCTAGGGATACCAGAAAGAATTGGCGAAAGTTTTCGATCGTGGGACAGCACGAGCAGCCACTTGCTTGTCGAAATGTAGTCAGATACCTTGGGATCTGGCTAGACCAATATCTGTATTTTAACAAACATATAGATATTGCTCTGGCCAGAGCCAAAGGTGCTTTTGCCCTTACAAAGAGACTGTTTTATAACAGCCAACTCGATGCGAGGGTGAAGGTGATCTGCTACACGGCCCTCATCCGGCCTATGCTTGTATTTGGTTGTCCCGTGTGGTTCAACGTGAGAGCAAGCTTATTGGAAAGGATTCGGGTGTTTGACAGGGCTTGCCTTAGGACTTGTCTTCGCTTATATAGAACGCCAGAATCTGAGTACATAAAATTCTATCGTAATGAGGTCTTATACAATAGGGCGAACCTAATAAGAGTGGACAATTTCGTCATTAAGTTGACTCGAAGGCACATTGCAAGAGCAATGACCTCATCGAACAACCTGATCTCCGGGGCTTACTACCATAATTATATGTATCATGAGAGAGTTCGCTTTGACGGCTTTATTCCTCCAGAAGCGTTCCTCTACCTAGATAGCAAAGGTCTGATCCAGGACAGATTGGCTGTGCCGCTAATCTTCCACGTCGCTCGGACAGCTGGGGACAGGCGACTCAACTACAACAGAGACGTCGCACATGGCAGTGCGGAGCGTCTCCGGTTCAGTAGGGTGGTAGGGAGTCGCGACATGAGGGATGTTGCTCGGCAGCACCAACAATTTGGTGGCTAGTTGAAGGAAGGGAGAGTTCGTCGTCGAATTCCTCCAATAATTGGTAGCTTCATGTGAAGCAAAGTGGGTCGCCTAAGTTTTTTTTAGCCATGGCCGGCTCACATAGTTTTAAGTAGTTTTAAGTAGGAGTAAGTTAGATTTAAGAAAAAAAAATATATAAAAACCAAAAAAAAAAAAATTAATAAAAAAAAAAAATTAAAAAAAAAAAAGAACATACATCTTTATATATATACATATATTTATATATTAAGTATATATATATTATGTATATATATATATATATGTATGTACTAGATGTAAGTAATTTAAGTAGATTAAGACTTATTTTTAGGTAGTTTTTAGGATTTTAGTTTTAAGTTTTATAATAAAATATAAAAAAAAGTCATGTTACTAAGTGTTTTTTTTTTTGGAAAAAATGTTTTCTTAGTTTTAATTATAAGGAATGGAAATAGTATAGTATAGTAGTAAGGTACGTCGAAAGACATAATTTAAGTGTTAGGTTTAACTTAGAGCGCCCGCATGGGGTCAGTAAGCTAGAATAAGATAATTTTAAGTTAATTAAGCTAATTTTTAAGCATTTTTTCTCTAGCAAGTAAGAGTAAATTAAGTAATACAATAAAAATGCATATAAACTGAAAAAACTGACTGAGGTTTTTCAGTTCCAAAGGGTATCACACTGAGGTTATTTACTCCGATCATTGGCAAATTCAGTCGTCGTGCCAACGATGACTTCACAAATGATAATTGACTGCCCCATCCATGACGGCTCGAACACACAAGGGCAAAGAAGAAAGTACACTGGAAGCGAATGCATAAGCGGTTTGTAAATAAATATTAGCTCGTTGACTCGAGTCTGCTGCATACAAAGTCAATGAAGACTGTGTTGAGGACGGATGACTAGAAGTCGTTACTGCATTTTCGGTTGGATTGACTGTCGAAGAAGAGAAATCAATTTTAGTTTTTAGAAACAAGTGGTCACACATACTTGTGGCGTGTCTTCCACTGCAAGTTTTACATTTGATTCCGACTCTGCACGTTCTAGAATTGTGTCCAACTTTACAGCAACGATAACATCTTCCCTCTATCTTCAAAATTAATTTCTTGTCTGGGAGACTTTTAGTACTACAATAGTCCTTTGTATCGTATGTTTTTTCTTTGCAGAACGAACAGGTATTTTTCGTCTCCGATGTAAACAATCCAACGGCCGTTTTGACAGTTCTCTGATTCAGCACATTCACACGGGTTGTGTGTTTGTTTGTGGTTAATTTCGCCTCAATTGCCTTTTCAAGAGATTCGACTTCCCTCTTCAGAAATTTAAGTAAACATTTGACTGGCTTGTCTCCGATCATAGTTACTGATGAATTTTCCGAGCCTGATGCAATACTAGCGTCTTCATCTGCATAATCCGCGCGAGAATCGTTATTTTCTGCTGAGTCTCCGTAATATCGATGAAAGTCAACGCGTAGTTCGTTTTGAAGGCATCTCAATAAAACTCCCTTTAGCATAACAAAGTAATTTGACTGAGGAATTCCCAATGCTGCAAGTGAGCGAGTGGAAGCGAGTGTAATCAACAATTTTTTCGTTGTTGCCATTACAATAGCGGAGTGGTAATTCTCCTCTGTGGGAGTGAGACCAACTAATGTCTCCGTTGCTTTACCCGTTAGAACCGTCTCTAAGTAGTTAAATTTGACGATCGTACTCAAAGACGAATTCTCATGTGTGAGTGCTCTATATTGTTCCCAAAACGGGACTCACTCTTTAAAGTCACCTGAGAATTTCTTCGGTTGTAATTTTTGCAATTTAACTGCACCATGTGGAAGATGGCGGTTTGATGGATTCTCTGTCGTAATATTATGCGAAGTGTTTTCTGTCTGGTTGATATTTTCGGCAATTGAAGTTAACTGTGGCTTGGTGTTGGCGAACTTAACCCAACCTATGTTTTAAGCGCGTAATAACTGCGATTGCTTTATCATCATACTCTGCTACCAAATCGGCTTCCTTTGTCACGTCGGTCTCTTTTATTGATCAGACTACCTCTCGTGCACGGCCGTTAAAGAAGAGCTTGCGGAAGTGTCAAAGAGAAAGATGCTTTTGGTACAAGATGAAATATATGAACTCCCTTTTATAAGAACTCAGCAGCGTCAGACTGACAGAAAATAAATAGTTCAGCTTCCTTTTCAGGAAGAAGCACGTCCATCACTTGGCCTTTCAAAAAAATCAGGCCTTTTTAGATAGCTTGAACTGGAAAGGAAATTTCGATTGAATCCAGTATTTTACAGTGAATACAATAAAATCTTCGAAGAATGCAAAGAGTTAGGTCATACGACCGAAGTAGATATAACATCAATTCCAGATGCGGATTATTTCATTCCCTATCACTTTGTTATAAAGAGGAAGCTACGCTTTGTTTGTAACGTCTTGGGATACATAGGATGAAAACGTAGGTAATTGGTCTGAATTAGTTATGATCAGTGCGTACGTCGCGATTTTTTTTTCTTTTTCTTTTTTTATAATTTGCTCGCTCTCAAGGGATTTAGGTACCCTTAAAATGTTTGCACACAGCGCGGGCGAAGGAAAATCAGGGAAGAATGACTAGGAAATAAAGAGCTAGGCAAGACATTCCATAAGCGATCTGTATGAATCACGATATTTTAGAGTACGTCCGAAAGTGGACTTGAGGGTATACTGATGAGCATTCATAGCGAAACGGGCGTTACGGTTAAAAGTTTGAAGGGACGGAATGCTACTGGCGATTTCAACAGAGTGAGACAGGAGACATTACGTCGGTGTTCGAGGGCGTCCTCTCTTTAAGTGATATTTCTATCACCTATTAGTTTTATCGCACAATTTTGAATCCTATTTTGAATCCACCAGATGTGGGCGATAATGACGAAGATGTTTCTGAGATTTTCGGAGCCCTTGCAGAAGGAAGGAAGCTAGCAATCCTACAACGGAATCTAGCTCTCTTGTACCAAACACTAATTGGCCCAGCTGATGCCAAATCACTAATTGATTTGGTGGCATTAAGACGACGACTGGAGACAGTATTCGCAAATGTAAACTCCACAGTAGGAGTCGGAACTTACTCAGTCTGGACTTAGCACACGTAAGAGTAGATATAGTCAACAGGAGTTGAGATAGTCAACAGGACGGTGCAACCAGTGACAGACCAGTTAGGGATAACCCAAATCGTTGTTTCAATTGTGGGAAGTGGGACATAATCTTGTTCCGTTTGTAGACGTTGTTTTGATTGTGAGGCAATAGGGATTAGTCGTAAAGATTGCAGGAAGTGTTCGGGAAACGTCCAACGGACTCCTAGGCCAGCAGCGGAAGAGCGCCGGCGTTGGAAGATTGGTCGCCTGCTGGAGACCGTTTAGTTGATCAAGTTAGGTTAAGTGTTACCTTGGTGGCAAACGAAGAAGGTATCGTTCCTACTGAAGAGTTAGAATTTAAGTGATTATGTTTTTAGGCTTATTAAATTCAGGAGCGTCGTGAACTATTACACATAGAGACGGCTAGAAGTTTCTTAAAGATTTAGGTTTAGCATTAAGGGAAAGTAGGGTTAAGCCAGTATATTTAGCTCATGGTGTAGGGATGGGAGTTCTGGAGATTGTTGCTCTACCAATCGTAGTCGAGAAGAATTCCGTCTTTCTGGAATGCCTCGACATTCCCAACCTACCACATGTAATGATCCTTGGTGGAGATATTTGTGCAGTCTTGGGAGTAGTGCCAGACCTAAGATCAGGCGTTTATAGTTTTTAAGGGCAGGAACAGATGGCAACCCTAGCATCAATACGAAAAAAGGCAGACTTGGAAGAGACGGAAGAACAACAGTTCAATATCAGAAGGCTTAGAGTGTACCGAATTGGTAGGGCACAACATTAGGACGTCGGAAGAACCTATCAAGCAAATGTATTTTCCTGTTTCGCTTGCACATATTATTGACAAGGGACTAAATAAGATGATGGACGCGGGGATTATCGAGAAATCTAGTGGTCCATGGGTATCTCCTATAGTTCTGATCAACAAAATAGATGAGTTGTTCAGGTTCTGTGTCGAGTACAGATAGGTAAATAAGGTTACTCACAGGGACGCGTATCGACTTCCTTTCATTTCATTAATACAGAATGGAGCGCAAAGTGACCTCATTGACCGCCAGAATGCGCTGCTACTGCAAAAAAGGTTATGGCGCCTTGAAGTCCGTTCACATTTAAGCAGACATGATAAATTTCATTGCGATACTGTCTTTAGTTTTGTTTTGACAGCTAATTGTTGTTGACGTGTTTGGCATCGTGTTGAGTATGGACAAAAACGATTTTCGTTCTCTCATAAAACATTATTTTTTGAGAGGCAAAACGGAGAAAGAAACAAAAGAAAAGTTGGATAAATATTATGGGGCTAATGCTCCGTCAGATTACACTGTCAAATATTGGTTTCGAGAGTTTCGTGGTGGCCGCAACTCCACTACCGATCGAGTCCACAGCGGCAGGCCCTCCGATGCGGTTACAGAAGACGATGTCAAAAAAATACATGAAATGGTGTTGGCTGACCGGAAAGTGAAGGTGCTCCAGCAAGCAGATACCACAAAGATTAGTACTGAGTGCACACTCCATATTTTGGGCAATATTCTGCATACGAAAAAATTATCCTGCCGCTGGATGCGTCGAATGCTCACTCCTGACCAGAAACACGAATGCGAGAGCACTTCGAAAGAGTGTTTGGATTTGCTGATGCGGAATCGGGCGGATTTTTGGCGTCGATTGGTAACTGGAATTGGATCCCTCCGACTATTATCTCTTCCCAAACCTCAAAAGACCTTCCAAAAAATTACTTTTCGGATGGGATCAAGAAGTTGGAAAATCGCTGGAATAAGTGTATCAAACTAAAAGAGAACTATATTGAATAATATAATATAAAAAAACAATTAAAAAAAAAAAATTTTAATTCCCAAGGAGGTCACTTTTCACTCCATCTAGTATTAGACAAGCTTCGGTACGCACAATACCTGTCCTTCATGGATATAAAGTCAGCTTACTGGCAGATCCCAATGGAGGTAAAATCGAGACCATTTACCGCTTTCATGGTACCAAATAGAGGTCTCATACAGTTTAATATACCAGCGACTTGGCAGAGGTTGGCCGAAAGCGTGTTGGATGCCGATCTCGAGCCGTTCATTTTTGTGGACTGACACTATATCATCATCGTCACAAATTCGTTTCAAAAACACCTGTAGGTACTGAAAGAGGTTCTCAAGTCAGTCTGGATAAGTGTTATTTTTGTAAACCGTCTTTAAAACTCTTAGGACCATAGTCGTGAAGGACACCTGTCGTGAAGGCCTTATCCCACTGAGCGCTTACGCTCATAACAGGATTAAAATAATGCGTCAATCAACGCCCATTGGATAGTATAAATACTACCTCCAGTACCTACTAGATGTCGTGTGTAAGGCACAATCTTCTCCCTTGGTATAGGGTTGAGGCCTATCTAAAACTTCTGCCATTCTGTGGGTCATGGCACCCGGTTGCAATGCAACTCCACATCGAGCAGACCAAAGCGCCACGGCCATCAAATAGCTGAGCACAGGTCATAGCACGCTAAAACATATTCTCCGCCACATGATGTCCAAACCCCACTTGTCCTACTCTCCCCGCGATTTTGGGTATAAACCACAGCTACCACGATACTCAAGGTGTCAACTCCTTGGTCAGGCCGGAACTATGTTCCGGGGGCTCCTGACCTCCCGTGGTACCAGAATATAGCCTCCGGTCGAGCTTCGCAACCTTGCGGTTACTTCCAGTGGGGCACCTTACTCCCCAGGACTGGCCGCCTTCTGGCCCTGCTCACTTAGCCCCAGGGTTAAGCTACCTATTTCGATGCCTAGCAAACACTATGTTCGTATAGTCCTGAATCCTTGCAATTTGCGCGTTGTCAGTTAGAATTCTGCTAACGTCACAAACACCGTCTTAAAAACCTACGCCCTTAGCTTCAAGATCTCTAACATCATCATACCGCGAACATTCACACAAAACGTGTATCCAGTCTTCAAAAGGAGCTCCACACGAGCAGCCTTCCACCTGACTTAGACCCCTCTTATGCAAAAATGCATTAAAGGAACCATGACCAGTAAGAAGAAAGCCCAAGTTGAGGTTAAAACTCAGCTCAGGTCGCTCTCGCATGAATAAGACATTCTTCAGGAAACGGTAAATGACTCTGCTGTTTACGCTATCGTCCTATCTAGATTGCCATCTAGATATGACGCATTCGTCTAGCAAGGGCCTACGCTCCCGGAAGGACATCTGGTTGACTCCATTGTCAGACATCCAATCACGCTCTCTTAGCGGTATACCTGTCCTCACTTTGAAGGCTAATCCACGACGGATAGCCAAGTCAAGGGGTGGTACTCCCAACAACACCTGTAGTGCCTCTGAAGAGACAGTGCGGCAAACGGGTGAGCAGCCAAGTAAGACCACTCTGTGGCAAGAGAGGATCTTTCTGAGACCCCACTTAGTCATGACTATGTCACTCCACACTGATTCCCCGAATGTTGAACAAGCAACAAAAAGGCCACCATATATGGTGCGCACAGCACGCCTACTAAGCCCCCAGTCAGACCGCATAATGCACCTTAACTGTTCCTCAACGTGTTGATTCTTGTCCTTGATTCTTTCCAAATGTGGTAAGAAGTTCAGATTATCGCTTATGGTTATGCCCAGATACTTGACTTGCGTCACATAACTAAGGGTATTACCATTCAAACGGATTGTGGGAGGTCGTCGTTTGAATGAGTTTCCCTTGAGGACC
The DNA here is from genome assembly GCA_963966105.1 of Volucella zonaria. Classification (NCBI taxonomy): domain Eukaryota; kingdom Metazoa; phylum Arthropoda; class Insecta; order Diptera; family Syrphidae; genus Volucella; species Volucella zonaria. Next base: position 120,124,085 of record OZ014530.1, read on the forward strand.
ATCACTACAGACTTTTCCTCTGATACGGCGACGCCCACATGGACACAATCTTTGACATATGTCCAAGCGTCCTCAATAGACATGCCTTTTTTGAATCCGAATTGGAAAGGAGACATTGGTTCGGTCATATTCTCCAGAAGTTTTTCCACCATAACCCTTTCCAGTACTTTTCCAAGTACCGGAAGCAGGCTGATGCCCCGATAGGATCTAGGGTTTGACCTAATCCTGTCGGGCGACTTCAATAGAAGGACCACCTTTGCCTCCTTCCAACCCAACGGAAAGTGATTTGCCTCAATGCATCTGCTGAAAGTGTAGCCTAGATAATCCAGAACGACTTTTTAAATTGCTGTCAACATTTCGCCAGTCATTCCGTCTAGTCCAGGAGACCTCTTTGAACGGAGAAGTGAAACAGCGTGTTCCACCTCTTCGTTTCGCATTTCTGAGTTTGCTACTAATTCTGTAGCCAGAGGGGCCTCATCTCGGTCATCTCTAGGGAAAAATGCATTGAGTAAGGCACCTATGTAGTCCCTCCACTCCCTATGTGTAGTATCACCCACACATATGAGTCCAACCTCTGGTAATTTATTGTTAACTCTACATATTTTGTAGAGCCTTCCCCAAGGATTGTCCCTATTTGAATCCGCGAATCTTCTCCAGTCTTCTTCCTTGATTTGGACAATCATTCTCTTGTACTCAGCAAGGCATCGCCGGAAGGTAGAGCCAACTGCGTCAAGTTTTCAGCGTTGGTAGCCCTTTGGAATTTCTTCCTCAGTTTTCGGACTTCCCGCCGCTTCGCATTCAGACTGCGTTTCCACCAATTCACTCTTTTGAGATTAACCTTACGGCTCCTCTAAAAGAGATCGTCGTTGACACGCCACACACACTCGTTGATGTACTCGATCTGCTGATCGATGTTCAGGCTTCCATACACCCGAAGGGGTATCGAGGATACCTCTGCAAGTATATGGGAACCGTACACATTCCAGTCAGCATTCCGAGTGCACCATCTCCTTTCTAACCTAGGCGCCGTAACAGTGTCCTCATAGATGACCTCAACTTGTATCCAGCTGTGGTCACTTATGCTTCTGGAGATTTTCCATGAAAATGAGAACGCCCTAAGCGCGGATTCATTTGTAAACGACGTCAATGTCGTTTTTTCGACCATGCGTATCAAAAGTGTACAACTCACTCGGTCGATTAAGATGGTACATATCAGATGATATAGCCCATTCACTAAGCGTTTCACCCCGTGGATAGCTTGGATATCCAGACGAGTTACTGGACATCTTACTATGCCATAAAAGGGAAATCGCATTAGCCTCAACGCCGAGAATGAGGGGGTCGCTCCCGACTAGCGAACGCACTTCCTCCATGTATTGGATGTATGGCTCACCGTACTTGCAGCAGACGCTGGCAAAGTATATCTTGCCAAAAACGCCTTCTACTCCAACACATACGCTACGTTCATCTGCATCTTGAAGGATGCATGTAAGGTTTGCGTCCCTTACAATTACAGCAGCTCTGCATCTGGTGTCAGGGAAGACCCGCATGGAAGCGGGTAGACCCCTAATTACTCCCCTCGAAGCATAGGACTCCTGAACCAGAGAAACGCTGCAGTCCCTCTCGCACATCCGAGCTCCCAGGTCTACCATAATGGAGAAAGCGCCCTGGCAGTTCAATTGCACGAAGTTGAATACTAATATGTTTCTGGCATTCAACCGGGCAAGAGCAGCCGCATAAAGCGGACATTCAGCCGACACAATATGATGGTTGGCTGCTCGTGCCTTAAGCGAACGGTTCCGGAATTTGGCCGGTTTTGAGCCCCCTTTTGACATTTTTGAGCACCCTTTTGAGTGGTGTCCTACTTCACCGCAACGGCGACATACTTCCTGGGTCTTGCAATCGGCAATGCCATGGTCAAGACCGAGGCATCGGAAGCAGCCAACAATGGTTTTGTACTCCTTTACAGCAAAGGAGTGCCACCCAATGTAGCAGCACCCACTAGCAAGGAGTACTTTATGCGCTTGCCCTGAGCCAAGACTCTCCAGCACAACGTTAACGCTGCCTCCTTCTTTGGTGCTCCATGGTCGGGTTACCATTTTCACCTCGTTTTTTGAATTTTTCGAGGGTATATTCCTCCCTGAAATTTAGTTCATGAAGCTGGTTCATGAACTCCACCGGGGTGATGGAGGTAGTCACGCCTTTGGCTAGGTTTTTGAGGGATCGAAACCTCTAGCCCTGCCTCCCTGAAATTGGGGTTGCCCGCAATTTTACCCCTCTCCAACGCGGTTGGAGTACGGATTACAACGCTTCCGTTTTTAAGTGTCCTTACGCAATCCACTCTGAATCCCAAAGATGGGGCGACCTTCTTGAGGACTTCAGCCTCAACTTCTTTTACCGACGCACCGGACTTCTTACTCCGCACGACCACGGACCACGTAAGAGCTGGTGTCGGCACAGGTGCAGGGACCATTCCCGATTGATCAGGAACCTTTCCTTGGGTGGCAGGAGCAGGAGCCCTTGCTGAGGTGGCAGGAGCAGGAGCCTTTGCCGTAGTGGCAGAGGCTTTAATCGTTCCTGCTGCCACTTCCCCCCTTTCAAAAATTACGGCCGAAAGCCCCCTAGCCAAATCGCCCAGCTGTCGATTTAGGTACAAAATATTCGTACCTCTCTCATCCAGGAAGGCTTTCTCGTTCAATTCCGAACCTAATATATTATGTGTTATTTTTGAGCAACTTACCGATTTCAGACTTTTAACACTGTTCGGGCTTACGACCTCACAGGTTCTCTTCTTAGCTGGGACTATACTAATCTCCATTTCCGAGTCTTTTTGGTTGACAGTGGTTAACTCAATCCCCTTTTCCACAAGCTTTTTCAGCTTTTCCCTAATGTTGCCTCCTGTTTTTTTTTTTGGTAGGAAGCATGTCTCCTACCCAAAATGGCAACAATTAACACCGCACAAAACACAGGAAACTAAACACAAAATTACCAACACTAATTTTGGGAATTCCTCCTCTTTTAACCGTAATAAAAAAGTAATTTCCGCACAAAATTAACAACACTAATTGTGGGAATTCCGAGAACAACGACAAATGGAAAAGCTGATAGTTTAGACATTTTATGATAATGCCATGGTAGTACGAGTACATTAGCAGGACACATGGGAGTTCGGAAAACATTCGCCAGGATAAGCGAATACGGTTAGTCTAAAATGAGTGGTGATATAACTTAATATGTTAGGTGTTGCAAAGCTAGCCAACAAGTGAAGCCGTTTAACGGAAATCCAGGTGGTCTAATGACTGAGAGCATAGGGATAATGTCATCGTAGGAAATGATTTGTGCACGAGAGCTTTGCCCAGAGAACTAAAGAACAACATCTTCATTTTATTTTTCGTGCCATCGGTAACCATGTGTTAACCAATGGTAACCAAATAATTAAAACTACATTTAGTGCTTATATCCCAGAGAATTATGGGAGTGAGATACCCATCTATCTAAAGTAGTGCGTACCAAACAAGCCGCTCAGCTCGAGGTGCACGGGGTCTGGCCATACTATGTAAACTTTGGGAGGGATATAGTGACTCACGGTCGAGAAGTACCAATAGAGAAGTAGAAATAGAAGAGTTAGATGATCGATTGCGGAGGTTGAGGATAGGGTAGGCACAGGAAAAAGCTTGAAGCCGCAACCAGAAAGTCGGCAATTGCCAACAATGTCCGACGAAGTGATATCTAAGATCTCCCGGCCGAGATTCTAGGCGAAGAAATGGTTCCATCGGAGGCCGCGAAATATTATGCCGCTAAGCTGGCCTCTAACTATATCGGTCCCTACAGAATCGGAAACGAATGTCCACGAAACGTGGACCCACGTATTAGAAGACTTTTTTTTTTTTTATTATTAAAAGAATTTGACATTCAAGTGGGTATCACTTGAAGTGTATCACTTATAATTCCTCAGGATTTGCTAATTTTTTTGAAAAATAGGATAGAGAAAGATAGAAAGATGTTTGGGCTCAGAGGTTATTTTGCCCCATGGGTGGTATCCAACATTTAATGTGGAGTCTAAATTGTTAGTGCAAATTGACTTGATGTTATATTTAGGCAACCATCCATCTCACGAGATCTTAGTAGCTTAAAAAAAAGAACGTCTTTCGGGCACGGCTGGTGTTGAACCCCGAAGCGTCCAATTGGGGAGCTAATACATTACCACTTGAGCCACGACCACCCATTATGGCGCAGTATGGCCCAGCAGTTGGCAATTTTGGTACAGCATAGTATTGGGGAAGTATTCCTCAACTTCCCACCTTGCCTGTGTTAGGAACAGGTTTAATAATACTAGGCCTGTGTTGCGCTGCTTGCCGTCTTCCTTTTTTTTGTTTATTTATATATATACGTAGCCCCTTCGGGTTAGGGGCTAGAATATACCAGAGGTAAGGCATGCCTGTCGTAAGAGGCGACTAAAATCCACTGGGCCGGATTAAGGTGTTAAGCGACCCGTGCCAGAATCGACTAGGTTGAGGGCCCACTATAAAAATAGCTCAATCTCTAACGGAGCATCCGGATACCTGTCTAATGCGGATCTCTGGACAGACGGACTATCCTTTCTCCGCTACTCGTGGGAACTAAAATGAGTTCAAATAATCATCAAAATAATACAAATATAAACCAGGACCCCTTTAAAAAATGCTCAAGGGTCACGAGATCTCCAGCACGCGGATCGCTAGGAAAATCATGCGAAAGCAAAAACTAAGCACAGTCGGTAACTCAGGGCAATAGCATTACACCGAATAAGCTACAAAATCTCAAACGCGAAAATTCTGATCTCCGCGCCAGATTCCAAAATATGGAATTGCTCTGTGCCGAACTAAAAAAGCAACTAGATGCCATTAAGCCGCAATCTAAATCTGAGTCTGAGTCTGTCTCGCTACTTGACCGCCCCGAAAACGCGAGTTTTCACATGGACAAAGAAGAGCTAGTCCGCGAAACGGACTAGATATTTAAAAAATAGCCAGGTAAGAAGCGCAAAGCTACTTCCCCGCCTGATATCGAACAAACAAAGAAGCAAGCCAGCTTTAACACTGCTGAGATCGATAAGGCAACAAAGCAACCAAAACAAAGACCGCCGCCACCAATAAACGTTTTTGGAATCTCGGACTACAACAAGTTGCACATAATCCTGAAATCACTGTGCTCAACCGATTATAAAGTAAGATCTCGTAATAATGATACATGGACTATTAATGTCCTTAACCCAGACAACTACCGTTCGCTTTCGCAAAAATTAAATGCCGAGAAGATTCAATGTCATACGTACGAAAATAAAACGGAAAGACCAATACGCGTTGTAGCTAGAGAATTGCACCCCTCTTGCTTTAAAGAAAACATCGTAAATGACCTTAAAAATAAAGACTTTAAGATAATCGACGCAGTTAATATACTTGCGCAAAAACAGCGCAATGTTGAAAGCGAGAGGACGACCCCAAGACGCGGTCTTCCCCTCTTTAGGCTAACTTTCGACAAAACCGAAAGCCTAGAAAGAATTTATGCCATAAATTCAATTTTGGGACTTGTTGTCAAAATTGAACCTCCGCGGAAAAACTCTAAGCTGATTCCCCAATGTACACGTTGCCAGGGATTCAGCCCTACTCAGGCCTACTGCCAGAAGGAACCTCGCTGTGTAAAATGCGCTGGCAAACATCTGACTCGAGAGTGCAATGCCGCGAAAGAGTCCCCAGCGATATGCATTAACTGCAAGGGAAAACATCCAGCTAATTATCGAGGCTGCGAAGTCGCGAAGGAGTTGCAAAAACTACGAGATCAATCAAAAACGAGGCCTTTGAAAAACGCAGGGATAGATAGAATGAGAAATAACAACAGCGGTCCTACTCCAAAGCCTTTAAAGAAGGTAATGGTGACAATCGCTAAAATCACCAATAACAACAACGTCAAAAATAACAATGCGCAAGTGGAAAGTGGAAAAACTTACGCGCAAATAGCGGCGCGAGTAAATATGACTAATTGTACACCACCGGATCTTGCCTCAAATGTGTTCTCAGTCATTTTCGATAGACTAGAAAAACAGACTAAAATAAATAAGGTAATAGTCGAACATCTTCTTAAGTTCGAAGCCAATTTCTGCAACTAATTATGACAAAGAAGCTCAATATACTTGCGTGGAATGCCAACGGGCTACAGAAAAGGCTTGACGATCTAAATATTTACATGCAGGAAAAAGTAATTGACATATGTTTAATTTCGGAAACTCACCTGGCGACAGAATCTTAAAGGTTACCGCGACTACCACGCTCATCATCCATCGGGAAATCCAGGAGGCGGGTCATCCCTATTCATAAAAGACTGCATTGAACATACTCTGGAAGCAATAATTGAACTTGACAAATTTCAAATGACCGTGGTGCGCGCTAAAAATAAAAATTACTCTTTTAATATATCCTCAATCTATTGCCAATCGCGCTGGAAATAGAAAAATGGGGCTCAAGATATATCTCTCAAAAAGGCAAAGGGCTGGTATGGAATGTGGTTGCTATTTTTACTCTACAGGCAAGCCGACATACAGGCCCTCGGATGTCGCCAAAACACCCGATCTAGTAGACTTCTTTATCGGAAAAGGAGTAAACGCTTGTTACGTCAAAGTTGAAGAGGGCTTCGATCTTTCCTCCGATCATTCTCCGGTTATATCACTGTGCGAATCCTTGGTTAAGAAACAAAGACCACCCAGATTAACTAACAGCAAAATTCACTGGGAAGATTTCCGAATAGACGTTGTAAACAATACTGAGTTGAAAGTAGCACTTAGAACGCCGTGTCAACTTGAAAAAGAAGTTGAACGTTTTGTTGAAGTCATACAGCAAGCGGCCTGGAAGAACACTCCCAGCGAATCGAACAAAGTTCCCAAAGTCGGCATAAGATACCCACCGGAAATCAGAGAAATGATAAGGAAGAAACGAAGAGCGCGGAAAAAGTGGCATGAAACCCGGACACCACAAGATAAAACGTCCTTCAATAGGCTCTGCAACTTGTTGAAAAAATCGATCAAGGACTTCAATAATCAAGGTATTAATAACTACCTTGAAATACTCACAGCGACAAAGGATACCAACTAATCCATATGGAGAGCCGTTAGAAGTGTTCGAAAGCCCCAAATACACATGGCGCCAATAAGAAGAAGCCAGGATGACTGGGCGAAAGAAGATAAAGAAAAAGCTAATGTTTTCGCCGACCATCTTGCAGAAACGTTTAAACCATTCGACGGGCATTCCAGAGAATGTCAATACGCTATACGTGACGACAAACTTTCCAGTAGAAAAAGCTACACTTAGGGAACTTAGACAAGTTATAGACACGCTTAAGCCCAATAAAGCCCCGGGATATGACTTAATAACGGGAGAGATACTTAAAGCGTTAGTCAAGTCACATAGACTAATATCGCTTCTCCCGATTACATCGAAGGTCTTCGAGCGAATCCTTTTTAATCGTCTTAAACCAATTACCGACACAAATTCGCTCTTGCCTGATCATCAATTTGGCTTTAGAAGTCAACACTCTACAGTTGACCAAGTACATCGAATAACCGATGTAATTGAACCACCAATCGAGTGTAAGTTAGTCTGTTCAAGCGCATTCCTTGACGTTTCGCAAGCCTTTGTAAGGTATGGTACGAAGACCTAAAATATAAACTTCGACAAGCCCTACCCCAGCAATTGTCTTGTATTTTAGGTTCATACCTGGAAGACCGACTCTTCCGCGTAAGACACGGAAACGAATATTCCACTTTTAAGACAATAAAGGCGGGGGTGCCGCAAAGAAGTGTACTTGGCCCTCTGCTATATTTGCTTTTTACCCGCGATATACCGCAAACGGACGACACTGTCCTAGCCACATTTGCTGATGACACTGCCATTTTGGCAACGGCTAAAACGGTCGAAGAAGCAACTGCCAAGTTGCAACGTGCCCTTACACGGATTAACAATTGGACAAAGACTTGGCGAATCGCGCTTGGTGAAAACAAGTCTGTTCACGTGAACTTTACTCTCAAGAAAATTGAGAATCCACCGGTGTTTATCAACGCAGTACGAATTCCTTACGCGAACGAGGCCAAATATCTCGGAATGACACTCGACGATAAACTAAAATGGAGAGCACACGTCAAGAAAAAACGTGAAGAGCTTGAAATCAAATATAGAGATATTTACTGGCTTATTGGAAAGTATTCCAAGCTTAGCTTAGAGAACAAACTGCTGTTATTCAAAAAAGTGCTAAAACCGATGTGGACATATGGTTTGCAACTATGGGGTTGTACTAAAAATAGTAACATTAATGTATTACAGATATTCCAAAACAAAGTTCTTCGAGGCATTGTTAATGCACCGTGGTACATTAGAAACGATGATATCCACGGAGACTTAGGAGTCGAAAACGTTCAGAACGTAATTAAAATGTTTGCGCGAAAACATAAAAATCGATTACAAGGTCATACGAATATTTCTGTTCAACAGATCCTCGACGAGACAGATTTATTGCGCCGTCTGATAAGGACTAAGCCTCTCGATCTAGCGCGGTGATTAGCAGCGCGTAATTTTCTAAAGTACACAGGAATTTTCAATGGAAAATCTCCTGCAGGATATCTTATAAAAACAAAATAAAATGTGATAGAAGAACTGCTTGTTGAGTGTGAACTCAGTCGTGGTTTGCATAAGGGAGGTGTTTTTTAGTGAGTAAGAATCTCACACTGCTATAGGCTCCGGGCCTATAGTATCTATGAAGATTTCTCACCTTCCCACGAGAAAAAAAAAAAAATATATATATATATACGTCATATAGTCCTTGAGTTTTCATTTCATCAAGAATTTCTTTTTCTGGAATTAATGTTCCAGAGGCAGGGGGCGTAGACTGTAATTATTATGAAGTTTGGTTACAATTGGGCACAGGTTTGATATAAACTTTTTGGGATTTAGCGAGGATAAGAAAATTCCCGTCCCGTAGTTGGCCAATATACTCGGATAAAAAAACTGAAATCTGCTAGAGGTTTTTCAGGGGTCGATGGAGCAATGGTAATAAATTTTGGATTTATATTGCTTCATGTCTGTTGGAGAAAATTTGATTGGGATGAAGGTACAATTTGTTTTTTCCTTTTTTAATAGGGGGTTCTGTTCGCGAATAAAGATCTAATTCGATGAAGTTGTATGCAGATTTTTATTTACACTAACTGATTGAGAGAAAGGAAAAAAGGCGAATAAAAAAGATACTGTCAAAGTAGCGGGACCACACCGACGAAGAAGCGAGAGCGAAAGAACAATCGGGGAACATGATATTGACAGACCGGATGATAGTCGATGACTGTGCGAACAATTTTTTGTATATTATTTGCGGAAAATTTAATTACTAGAAAAATGACATATGTTAAGTACAAACCCCTTAATAAAAAATCACTATATGTGTCTTTATATTAATGACACTATTTTTTTTGCCGGTGAAATTAAAGTCAAAGATTAGATTTTTGGTGTCATAAATAACTTTATCAATCAATGGTTGTACCGTTTGAAAATTTAAGGGCTTAACAAGTGCAACAGATCTTTTTTTTCGTTGAAAAGAGAACTCGCGCAAAAGAAATGTTCTGAAATAATTTAATAATTTGGAAAGTCAAGCCCATACTGTCCCAATATGCATCTTGCAAAATAGATCAAGAAAAATAATAAATAATAAATAAAAAATAATAAATAATAAATAATAAATAATAAATAATAAATAATAAATAATAAATAATAAATAATAAATAATAAATAATAAATAATAAATAATAAATAATAAATAATAAATAATAAATAATAAATAATAAATAATAAATAATAAATAATAAATAATAAATAATAAATAATAAATAATAAATAATAAATAATAAATAATAAATAATAAATAATAAATAATAAATAATAAATAATAAATAATAAATAATAAATAATAAATAATAAATAATAAATAATAAATAATAAATAATAAATAATAAATAATAAATAATAAATAATAAATAATAAATAATAAATAATAAATAATAAATAAAAAATAATAAATAATAAATAATAAATAATAAATAATAAATAATAAATAATAAATAATAAATAATAAATAATAAATAATAAATAATAAATAATAAATAATAAATAATAAATAATAAATAATAAATAATAAATAATAAATAATAAATAATAAATAATAAATAATAAATAATAAATAATAAATAATAAATAATAAATAATAAATAATAAATAATAAATAATAAATAATAAATAATAAATAATAAATAATAAATAATAAATAATAAATAATAAATAATAAATAATAAATAATAAATAATAAATAATAAATAATAAATAAAAAATAATAAATAATAAATAATAAATAATAAATAATAAATAATAAATAATAAATAATAAATAATAAATAATAAATAATAAATAATAAATAATAAATAATAAATAATAAATAATAAATAATAAATAATAAATAATAAATAATAAATAATAAATAATAAATAATAAATAATAAATAATAAATAATAAATAATAAATAATAAATAATAAATAATAAATAATAAATAATAAATAATAAATAAAAAATAATAAATAATAAATAATAAATAATAAATAATAAATAATAAATAATAAATAATAAATAATAAATAATAAATAATAAATAATAAATAATAACTAATAAGTATAAATAATATTTAATAAATAATATATAATAAACAATAATTAATAAAAGATAAATAATAAATAACAAACAATTAATAATAAGTTATTAATATTAAATAATAAATAACAAATAGTAAATAATAATTTAAAAATCATCACCAAAGGTACTCGTAATACGAGTGTATATACCTATGGATTAATTATAGAATTATCTGCCATGCCATAGTTATTTAAATATTTTTTTTTATTTTATACAGTCTGTCAGAAATCAGTTTAACATCTGCGCAAAAATGCTAGTTCAGATTAAGCATCAGTGATTAGATTAAGCATCATCTCTTTTTTATTACATTCTAACGGGTGACCACATAGCAATGATAGTTTTTCCAATTGTTATGTTTCAGCTGCTGTCGAAGTTACCAACTACTTCCAACTGTCAAAATATTCCGTAAGGTTTGCCAGTTCATAGTGCATAGCTTTACGCTTGCCGAACAAGCGAATATTATTATAAGGTAGTAACGAAATTTCGGCTCTCTTGTAAATACGCAATGTGAATTTCGTCGTGATGGCTTCAGTGTGCTGACTATTCGTCGCACCCTGTAAAAGTTTGAGTGTGAGTACACTCTTTTAGATCTTAACCCAGCAACTAGACAGAGATTGTTGGAAATGAAGAAAACATAGCCGCCGTAGCGGCCAGTATCGAAGAAGACCCAGAAATGTCCATTCGGCGCCGTTCAGCTGAATTGTTCATCGCCAGAAAGTCAACTCGGTTTATTTTGCGGTTGGATTCGGGCCTACATCCGTATAGGATTGGGCGAACGCAAGAATTGGAGCAGGATGATCATAGACAACGCCCTGAGTTCGCCAATTATGCACTGGAGATTTTGGCCGAAGATCCGAATTTTGGCAAAAAAATAATCTTCTCGGACGAGCAAGGAAACGCTCTAAGGAGAAATTTGGCGACTAGGTCATCTCTCCGCGAGCGTTCATCAATTGGCCGACGCGATCATGCGATTCGACACCACTAGATTATTTTCTCTGGGGCTAGGTCAATTCCTTAGTTTACGCTAACAAGCCAACCACTTTGGACGACCTCGAGGCCAACATTTGACACGCTATTGCCGGAATAACCCCGCACATATTGGACCGAGTCATCAAAAATTGGACCGACCGCGTGAAGCACTGCCAGCGAAGTTGAGGCAGTGCTTCATTTGAATGATTTGCTATTCCAGATATAATGGTATGAACATAGCTTCAAAATAAAGCAGAATTAATTTTATCGCGTGAGAGAAATTTACACTTCATTTCTTTTAGATTAACTATGACATTTTTATGTGAATTAAGTGACTCGCACGTAATGTATATTTTTGTAGATTAATGGGAAGCATTTATTTCTTTTAACAAATTATGAATATATTCGCAAGATTTTTGCAAAGATGTAATAAGAGGTACTCTCACTTTTGGAGAAGTGGGTGAAACAATTTCATCCATAATTTCAATGTCATTAACAGGCAAGTGTGTAGGGGACTTTAGTAGTTTATTCTGGAGTACCTATTTTTGGCTTTCATATTAAGGTTTAAAGTTTCTTTTTGATGAACACTTATTTACCTACGGAATAAATGGTTGATCTAATGCGCTTGGAAATTTTGTTTGAAAATTGAAAGGGTAAATGTGAAGATAATCTAAGTAGGTGGCTCACAAACAAACTGGGACCAGAATACGTTTTGTGTTTTTGACCTCACATGCGCTATATGCAAGTTATTTACCCAATCTGTGGCATAGTCTAGAGAAGAAGCAACTCCATCAATTATCATTTAATTGTTTTCCGGTTGAAGTTAATCAATGAAAGAGAGAAGTGTTGATAGTTTTGGTTTAGTGAACATAGTGAACTTACCTGGAAATTTTCCAACTACACTCAAAATGAATTTATTTCAGGAATGCCTTTCAGCAATGGGCACACATGAAACAGAGCACAAGTTCATTTATTTAAGCAACTTGAATTTCATACACGTTTTTACTCCCAGCAATGGCTTTAAAGTAACATATCACTAGCAAGCCGAAACTTATAAAAAAGGCCTGGTTAGTAAAGGGTGAGCCAACAAATGCTGTGGATGTTGGCTGTCAATTACTGTCATTGACTGAATTCAATGTGGTTGAACAGATGCCATACAATCTTTGGCAATTTTAGTCACGGAGTCGTTTACTATGTTATTCAATTTTATTACGAAAATAGGCAAATTGTAAAAGTAACATTTCGTAAAATTCGTAAATTTTTCGGTCAACATAATCGCCCTAGTGAGTCCGGAATTCATGCAATGGTGAAGCGTTTTGAAGAAACTGGTTTGGGATCGGGTCAAACTCCATATCATCATTATCGCATTATTTCGGTTAGAGGAGAAGTTGATTGGCCTCCAAGGTCATGTGATTTGACACCTTTAGACTAGAGTTGATTTCGCAACAAATGTGTATTTAATTTAATGAAATCTCCCACACTAGCTGTTGGGTTAGCCTTTATGAATGTCCATGCATTTACAGCTTATTACGACAAAAACATTTATTTTGTTGTTACTATTATCAAACACGGAATATTTTTTATTAATTTGATTCAATTTGAAATTATGTTTCCGAAGAAGTTTATACGGAATGCAATTGATATCCTAGTCAGTTTGAATTTTTAATTTAATAAATTCATTTTTGACACTATATTTGTAGGTTTTGTTTTCTGCGATTGATCGACCTCTAAAATTATTCCTAAACTATTTTTGTTCAGTTTACCTTATTTGATCTAAATTACTGTCCTGCTGACAACGTTAATATTTTTTGGTTTGTTTATGTTTATACTAAGACCATATTCTGCATATTCGATATTATTGGTTGCTGATTTGTTGTAGGCTTTTTATTCTCATTGTTCCACTTACTTGGCAGCTGGTTTGCGGAGTTGACGAAAATGTCCTTTCCGCACAGAGTCGGGGCATGTATATCCATTCACCTAAATGGATATTTTCAAAAAATATTTCCAAAAAAATATTATTGATTTCCACTTGTCTTTCCTTTTCTAGTTTGGTGAATAGATTCTGTTTTCCGATCACTGGCGACTTCTTCTTATTTCACACAATTCTTTTTTTGATTTCCTCTACACGGGTTCGGCGTACAATATTATACAATGCTAGGATATAAAACTGGCTATGTTTAGATATTTTTGCTTTATAATAAATTTTCTAATCAGTTTTGAATAACGTGATCTTCACTTTTGCCACCATGTAATAAGCATTGCTTATTGAATAACATAAATTAAATAAATTGTCTTTAATGAATTACCACGACTTATTTCAGCTTCTTTACAAGTCAGTCGTTAACGTTTAACTAATTTTAAAAGTCGGAAATCAGACGGAATACAATATGACAAATTATTACAACACGGCTTGTGTATTTGTATACCACGTGTAGCTCATTGCGAGAGTTTGTTTATTGGAAAATATTCGGGTGTGTAGAAGGGCTTGTTTTAGGAATTGCCTTTGTTTATACAGATTATCAGAGTCAGGCTCGAGGCATGTTGCACTAGTAATAGCTTCTTTCCCACAGGATTGTTCCTCTATTTTGAGACCGAAGGGCTCATCCATTACAAGTTAGCGGTGTCGCTATTACTAAGTGATTAAAATTTTGTTGATGCTCTACTCTCTTTAAAATCCTACACCAAACATCTCAACAATATAAATATTAAGTACATCAATTTTGGCTCCCTTTGAAAAACAAAAATTATTCCAATTCAAACGAGAGGCAACGCCAGTTTTTTTTTAGATTAGAGAATTATCCATGTCAAACTTATTTGAAAAAGCTGTCTTAAGACCGGTACAAAAGTTCCTTAAAATAAATTATTAAATATCGTCTTAACGCCGCTCAGTCTGGATTCCGAGCAAAACTGTGCATTTTGATGAAGAGCTGCGAAAAGCCACTAGTAGAAAAGAGGTACCTATGTAAGTTTACTCAGATTTCGCGATTTCTCCAAGTCGTTGAACAAAATTGATAACTTGATTTCATGCTTGTTCGTGCTGATCGCACGATCACCGTTAAATGCACTGCCATCCAAATATTTGCCGATATTTAAATTTTTTTTTTTTTTTTTGATGAACGAAGACTCGTTTCGAATTCAGTAAAATAATCTAACGAAATTTAACATGTTAGCTACTCATACATACTCGTATGTAGCACAGAATAATATATTACTTAATATTGGTCTTATCTTTAATGAAATGCTAACATGAAATTATCTTATAAATTCAATTACTGGGAAAATTTATGCAACCATTAGCGTATTATGGACTTAGTAATACTTTTTCCCAATAAAAGTTAAAACCGTACATTATCTATTCTGCTGTATTTATATTGAAATGCTGAAAACACACTTAGGAATTCCGATTACATATTTCAATAATTAGTAAAATCTTATACAAAATATCTACAATGTATAAATTTGTATTTCATTTTTCTATTCATGCAAACTATTGAACTAGGATTTTTTTACAAGGAATTGGAATTTCAAATTTCACCAGGATTGCATAGATATTCTTGCTTAACATCAGACCCATTTTCTTCCCTCATCAGCCACCTCGCAATACCTTTATCCTCTTCTGAATACTTGCCAACAGTATTTATCATGCATTTTCCAAGCAACATTTTAAACTTTTGCTTTCAGCATCACTTGTTATGTTTTATGAATATATCTGAATCTTTACTTTTTTCTTAAAACCTTGCACTTCTACTATAAGATAATACTCGTAGTCTTATATGTAAGTTTCATTTTATCATAAATACAAGTAAAGTAAAGTTAACTTATCATCCTTGCTCGAACAGCTGTGGAGAGGCGGCTTGTGTGAGGTGTGTCTCCAGTTCAGTACATCGGTTGGGAATCTTAAGTTGGGGAGTATTGCTTGACAGCACTAAGAATTTTGGTGATTTAGTCTTACATTGCCTTATTCAAATTCGTGGTAGCCTCACATGAACGCAAAGTCGCTTAGTTTAGGTTTCGAGCCATGGCCCTATCACTTAGATTAGATATAGTTGAGTTAAGCAATAAGTATGAGTATGTATATTTATTATGATACAAAAGAAAACAAATAATATAAATAAATATATAAAAAAAATAACACATCACAATTCCTAAAAATAAAACAAATACACATACTAAATTTAATTTCTTAGTGTAAATTGTACTTTAAAAAAAGAAAATAAATGTTCTGATCTATAACGTAGAAAGATACTATATAAGTAGCTGTATTTTTAAGCGTTTTTTGTCTAGGTATTAAGTATTAATAAGAAAAACAACTACAAACAAAAAGATGGATTTAAACTGAAATAAAGGTCTTTTTTGTTTTTACTAAACAAGGCGGAACAAATCTACGATCTATAAAAGTCCACGTTGTCCAACGAATGTGCTCAATGCCCCTCACCGCAAGAATTTATAGACATTTATACGATATTTTCGATTCCTGGACTTTGGTATCGGACTTCGTAACGGAATTTCATGATAACGTATTAAGAATTAAGGAAAACGGGGGTAATACATATTTGTATGTATATATATACATAACTATGTATATAGTTGTGACTTATTAGATGGAAATCGTGGAAAGTTAGATGTTAAGCTGTATTCGGTTACTATTTTAACGTCATTGAACGTTCAGAAGGACATTATCTTGGAGGCAGCAATAACTTCGTCTCCCTAGCAGCCTCCGAGTCCGAAAACGAGAAGCAAGAACTGGAGATCCTTAAAACAAGCATAACATGCAGCAAAGGGTGCTTACTATAAAGGCCAAATAAATGACAAGAAGGAAAGAGTGTCAAACAGAGCTCCAGAGCAACGAGACGCAATAGCAACAGAACCGAAAGCAGTCACAGTTAAGTCAAACGAAGAAACAAGAACAGCTGCAATAGAAACAACAGCCTAAGTCCAAGGAGCAACAACAACGTCAACAAATAAAGGGTGTATTTTTTAAAGGTTTGTTTTTTAAACTGGCAACACTGTTTCTACAGATTCCCAATTTGACAGTTGAAAGTTGATTTGTGGTTAGTGCATTTTGCATTTTACGATGAATAGATTAACGCCAGAACAACGTGTGTAAATTGTGCAATTGTATTTTGAAAACTATGGTTCGGTTCGCCAAACTTATCGTGCGCTGTCCACTTTACGGGCAACATAATCGTCCATCTGAGTAAGTTATTTGGAACACGATGAATCGTTTTCACAAGTGGATAATATGCATCCCCAAAGATGACAAACAGAGCGAACAGAAGAAGTTATTGTGGAGCGCAGTGTTGAGAAGAATCCGAATGTGTCACTAGTCTATGCCGATAAATCAGAGACGTTGGACGATTTGGAAGTCAACATTCGCCGTGTTATTTATAATATACGGCCACAGTTGCTCGATAAAATTGTTGAAAATTGGACTTCACGTTGACGTTTCTTTCGAGCTAGACGTAGCGCGCATGTACTTCATATTTAATGGCATGAAATTATCTATTAAACAAAGCTAATATTATAGGCATTGACATTAGCTTCAAATATTTTATTTCAAATTGAATCTGTAAACCTCTAAAAAAAAACATCCTTTATAAGAGCAACTACAACAAAAAGCTAAAAAAGCAGCCTGACAAGAATAACAGCCACAGAAACAACATCAACAGCAGAAACAACATCATCAGCAACAACAGCAACAGCAGCAGTAGAAGTCTTCCAAGCCAAGGGTTCGAACGATAAATACCTACAAGATTGAATTGAAGGACTTAATGAAACTATGTAAGTCGGCCACAAGGAATAAGTTTTTATCAAGAGTTTAAGCTTTGATAAACATGCGATCCACTTCAACACAGTGGAGCGTTATTTAAAAGTTAAGAATTTATTAAAGTACACGACGACGGAGTTCGTCTCATTCAGACCAAAATTGGCAACAATGCACTCAAAGAAAGAGAGTGCGACGAGCTCACTTTCGTAGGAGTTAAGCTGCTCACCACGGCTAGAGTGAAAAGGGAGACGCTAGGCTTCTTTCAGATTTTTTTGGACTGTACTCTCTTCCATTCACACTACGTGTCCAAACCATCTTAGTTTTTTTTCTTCGAGTATTAGTTTAGCCAAATTGACATGTAGTAGCTTCCTAATATCTTCGTTCCTTTTCTTGTCTATTCTCCTGGTTTCTAGAACTCTCCTGAGGTGTTTCATATCAATAGCTTGTATTTGTTTTTTTGTCTTCCTGTGATTACCCAGTTTTCGTCTCCGTGTAGCACCACATGTAAGTACATCGATATAAAAATTTATATTTTTGTTAATTGTGTGATCTCGTTGTGGTCTACGAACTTTTTTCTTAATTCTGCGTACAGTCGCTTTTATTCTTGCCATCAATTCGTCTCCCGAATTACCTTTGCTGATTACAATACTGCCCCTGTAGTTATATCTTTGCACCGGCTCAATGACTTCTTCATCCGCCATTACTTTTGCTACTCCAGTTTCAGTTCCGATCACCGCTATTTCTGTTTTATCAATATTGAGCTCTAGTTTCTGCGTTGCTAATGTATTTTTCCAAACCTTTACACTCTTTGCATATTTTTGCACTATTTGCAAACAGCACTATGTCATCCGCGAACGCACATGCTTGAAGATAGATTGGTCGAAGCTGTCTTTAACCTACTCTGTAGCTTTCCATCCTTTATTGGCATTGTTTAATGGCATCGTCGATTGTGCAGATAAATAGGAGGGGGCTCAAGACACTACCTCGTCTCACTCCTCAAGGGGTCTGACTTGAACTTGTCCGATAGTATTTTGTATGTCCTTACGACATTAAATCTTTCCTTTTATATGCTTTTGAATGCTCGTGCAGGCCCTTCCTCCAACTCTTTCCTTCTAAGACTCTCGAAGATTTTCCCTCTTTTTATCGAGGCCAAAGCTATAAAGCAGGTAAAGATTTTTTATTTTTAGCAAGCTTTTTTCCAGCACTTGTTGTACCGTGAGAATGTGGTCTTGGATACTATAATCTGTTTGGAAACCGCTTTGTATATCTGATAACTATTTTTCAACTCTTTTCCCTAGCCTTTTTGAGTTTTCTTTTTGCTCCCATTTGTATTCCAAAATTTTCTCACGCTACTTGTTTTACTTCTAGAATTCTTTTCTTCACCTCTATCGTTTGTAATTTATACGCCTTTTATTTTGCATTACTACGGTACTTTCCATAAATTTTTCTTTTTTATTATTATTAATGATTGCTTTATTCTCAAAATGTATCAATAATTACAAAATTGCACAATATTGCAATTGCACAGATAGACAGTATATAAATTTGGATCGTTAAATTCATCTTTTAAAAGAAACAATTGTGTTTTTATACATGCGTTTGGATATTTGTTTTTTAAATAAAATAAAATTCTTCGCAGAATGCGATAAATGGTTTCCATCCTACGCGTCCGTTCAGTATATTTATCCAACCTTCCAGTACAAGCTCTGAGAAGTCAAAAAAGACCCTTCTGATCATACGGAGAACAGGGCATATTGCTATCAAATGATAAACAACTTCCCGAGCTTCAAGCTTACATAAGGTGCAATATAAAGGAAGATCTTCTCTTTGATGCTTAGAGTTCAAATCTAGCATCTCCCCTCTGGCCTTAAAAATCGTTGCTATTTCAGAAATACTATATTCGTCGCGGAAATAATTGAATTATCTCAAATCGTATTTAAGAGCGCAATAATACCGTGTATAAAGAGATGACTGAGCTTGTTCCATAAACTCCTCTCTCTCTTTTTCATCCAGCGTCCTTAAAAAGTGTACAAATTTTTTCGTCAATCATTCAAATTATCAAGCGAAGTTGCAGGTTGTACCTCCTTGCAAAAAGCTGCAACTGTTTGTAAAAAAACGATTTTAAAGCGATAGCATGCGTTACTATAAGCTTAGTCAAACGGTTCGATGGGTAACCGTAATAACGTAATCAAAATTAAGTTTTGAAGTTGCAATGAATAACGGGGATATTGCGGTTTCAAGTAAAAAAATATAGTTTATAGAGTTAGACGGTAGCTTAAGCCATCTTCTCACGAAAAATCGAAGTAATTTTTTAACGTCTTCACACTATTCTTCACCCCAAGCTTGCATTGCACAAAACATGACTGTTTTAGAAGTTGCCTCAATCAGTTTATACTTTGCATGAAGGCTGGGTGCACTTGCACTAATGCAAGACTTCCATGTGCAATTAACTGCCGTTTTTGCTGATTGGAGTTTCGGAATGAAAATTTCCTCAAACCGAAGTACCAGGTTTGAGGAAATTTTCATTCCGAGGTACACGTATTCCTTTGCAATTTCAACATCTTCTTCAGCAAAAATTCCATCTTTCGTTTCTGTAGAAACATCCAGCAGCTTTTTTGAATATTATGATTTTGGACTTTCCCAGGTTCACAGTAAGGTTAAACTTCGAACAAAACTCTTCAAGATCAGAAATCATTCGGCTGAATCCTTGTGGTGCATCCGATAACAGAACTATGTTATCCGCATACATTAGCACTTTAATCCACATAAGTGTACTTAGATCACAGCCTTGCTCTACTCTCATTGTTCTGGGAAACCATTCTCACAAGACTTTACCATTTCATGTAGTTGATTCAGTGTCCTAGTACAGAAGTTTAAGAATATTCAGTGTCTTTTTTGACAGTACAATCAGCGATAGTTTGTAAATCGATTGATTTTTTTTTCCGGAATTCAAACATATTTACATTTCTTCCTTCGAAGCATTTTGACTTATCTGCAGAAAATTAGTTTTCAAGAGCAGATATTTACTTTAAGTTAAGCTTTTTTGTGTAATGGTTTAAATTAAAAATAAAGTTTTTGAAATTCAAAAAAAAGAAAGGTTAATAAATACGTAGATAAATGCAATTTGGTATAATTAGGGGCTTTACATATAAAATTCAAAGTTTTGGAAATCAAGAGAGATAGATAGATAGATAGATAATTTGATTTATCTAAAAATAAAAATAATAATAAGTAATAATATAAAATCAGTTAGCATGGCATTGCCATCTACAAGATTGACAATACAACTATTAGTAAGTTTTGCATTTATTTATATTTACTTAGATACATTTACAAACATTTTAGAAGATCCCTGTTAGTATATTCTCTCTATATTTTAAAGCAATTTTACAGTATCCATATAGTTTAGTAACGTTTACTTCGTTGAGTAGGGATATCATTTCTTCCGCTAAGAAATCTTTTCCAAAGAAACTTCTCCTTGTTTCCCACTTGCCTTGCCTAGAAAATGCATGGTATCTTCTCTTTATTCCAAATTGCACACACTACAGAATAAAGGAAGATCTTCTTCACGGGGGATATAATTGAGTTTTAGGAGTTCTCCGCGAAGTTTAAGCATTGTTGATATTTCGGGAGCGGTATGGATGTCTTTGAAGCAGTTTTTATCTTCAATATTTTAGTTTAGTCGGCTATACGTACTACGATGTACTGATCCCGTCACTTCTTCTACAATCTTCATTCTGGCCTGTTCATCAACTCTCGTTATGAGCTGGTGTAGTTAGTTCTCCCAGTTCATGGCTTCCACAATCAGCTCTACACCACACCCGAGAGCTTACTCTAGCCATTCTTCGAACCATGCTATTTTGTTCCGAATCGCATATAAGGCACACTATCTTTGGAAGTCGCTTATCTGATATGTTTATAACCCTTAGTATGTAGTTTACTTACAATTTCAGTGTTTTAAGGAATAGCGGAGGTAGGCCTATTTCCAGCATGAGCATATAGTGCGGAGTCATTGCAGGGAAGTGGAAGTAATTCTTAATAAAAAAACGTTGTAGTTTTTCAACTTCCTCATAAGGCTTATAACTCCATACTTGCGCCGAGTAAAGCATTACTGCCTCCGATGCAGCGTCAAATACTTTTAATTAACTGCTGTGCATAATCTGTGGGTTGCTGAAACAGTTTTTCCACACTACATCGATGACGGTTTTAGATTTCGTGAGTTGCTCCTTCAGATGTCTTTTCACAATAAGGTTACTTGTTAAAAGGATTCCAAGATACCTGTATTCATTTACAATTTCTATACTTTCTCCGCTATAGTGCAATTTTTCGTTGTAAGCAAGTCTACCAACTTTCTTCATAAATACTATTATCTTGGACTTATCCAAATTCACGACCAGGCTCCATAGGCTGCAGTACTCATACAATTTATTAATCATCAATTGCATGGATTCCGGTGAGCTTGCCAACAGTACAATGTCGTCTGATAAGAGGAAGGCTTTAATGAGATTAGGGCTCAGCGAACATTACTGTTTTACTCCTGACTCCGTCTGAAACCATTCTGAAAGAGTCTCGCCATTCCAAACAGCTGCCTTGGTATCTTCATAAAGATCTTGTAAAACTCTTCCCAATTTTGATGACATTCCCATACTATATAACTTATAAAATAGGAGTTTCGGTTCACAGAACCGAAGGCCGCTTTTAAGTCCACAAAGAAGGCGTTTTATGTCGGCTTATAAATGTATCTGCTAAGCTTTTCTATACAAAAATGTGGTCGACAGTTGAGTAGCTAGACTTAAAACCCGCCTGGAATTCCTTTAGCAGATTATTGGCGTTTCTCCATGTGACTAGCCCCCTCTGCAATATTGCTGCAAATCTTTTGCAGGACGCATTTAAGAACGATATTCCCCGATAGTTAACAGGATCCGATGTATCGCCTTTTTGCGGATGGGAAAAATCAGAGCTTCTTTAAACCATTGGCGCACTATCCCATGATATGCTGTTGTATAAGCCAATGAAGCTGTCTTTCAGCTCATTTGTACTATATTTAAAAAATTCAGTTGGTATCCGACCCTTCAGCCTTTCTATCTTTCAGGCCAAGTGGCGCACCCGTGAGCTCCTGATGAGATATAGGGTCATGTAAAATGTTGTTTCGTATATCTGGCACAGCATATTGAAAACTAGGACCACCCACCGATGGATTCAGTAACCACTTGAAATGATCTAGGAGGATATAAGGGCTAAGACCTCAGTTGACCAAATATCTTCCTCCATTAAGTGACTTTGCTAGTTTCCAAAACTCGGATGCGTTATTACAATACCCTAGTCTGCGCACCTCTCTTTCAAATTAGTTTCACCTACAAACATCTTTATACTCCTGATTCGTTCTTAGATAAGTCTTTTTAAGAATATCTGTGTTGAAGGCACGAAATAATTTAAACCACGCAAACAACACCCGTCTTGCCTACTTTTAATGTTTTTGGCGACGACGATCCTACCCGCCCACATGATGATTCCCCCTGTCGAGGCGTTCTACTGGCGATCCACAACAGCCTTAACTCTTCTCCCATTACCATCTCTTCATGCTCTAAAGTCGACTTTGTCGCTATAAAAATATCACTCCCCTTCAAGTCCCTTTACGTTTTATGTTGCTACATCCTACCAGCTCAACCTACCGAATCTTACCAACTTGTTGTCGAAGCGATCGACTATTTAATTGACCTGTCTGACTCTACTGACGATATCTTTGTTTTCGGCGACTTTAATCTTCCTCAGCTACAGTGGATTCCATCAGACGATCAATCGTTCTTCATCGCTTCAAATGCCAACTCAGCTAAGGAATATCTCTTCTTAGATCGCTTAACAGACTCAAGTCTATGTCTAGTCAGTGGTGTATCCAACTATATGGGCAGGAAATTGGACCTTATTTTCACAACAGATTCAATTAACTCCTCAGTCTTACTTTGTCCCCTATCTCTCTCTACAATCGACAACTACCACCCCCCCTTCTACTTTCATTTTTTCATAACTCTTCTTTCCAGTCCACTCCTACCACAACTCTCTCATCCTACGACTTTCATAAAGCAAACTTTCACAATATCAGTGACTATCTTAGCAGATCCCCCTTTAACTTTCACAACCTAAGCGTAAATGATGCCTTATCCATTTTTTATAAAGAAATATTTAAATCTTTCAGCCTTTACGTTCCGTTTTCCCGCCTTAAAACATCATCTACTAGTCCTCCCTGGTATAATCGCAGGCTTCGTTCCTTACGAAATAAGAGAAACAAGTTATGGGCTGTTTTCCTGCGTACCAGATCCTTGTCCGACTATTCCAACTATCTTGGTGCTTATTTTCATTTCACCGAACTTTACGTTTCCCTTTACCAGTGTTACCTTAACAATGCGCAAGTCAACCTTATAAATGACCCTAAGTCCTTTTTCCAATTTGTTAACTACAAAAGAAAGTCCGATGGTTACCCTCCTTCCCTCTCTTTCAACAACAAGTCATCAACCGATCCACTCACCATTGCCAACCTATTTGCCAGCTTCTTTAAACAATCCTTCATCAACGACTGCTTTGTACCAGATCCATCCTATTTTCGTTACCTACTGAACTCTCTCACATCTTGGACCCCTCCTATATCGAATATAAATTATACCAACTCAATGACGAATTTACATCCGGTCCAGATGGCCTCCCTGCCATATTTCTTAATAAATGTTCTTCGTCTCTTTCCCTTGCCCTTTCTGATCTCTTTCGTCTATCCCTTTCACAAGGAGAATTTCCTCAGGTTTGGAAAACCTCCTTTATAACCCCAATCCACAAAAAGGGATCAAAGAACGAAATAACAAACTATCGTCCAATCGCTAAACTCTCCCATATACCCAAACTCCTCGAAAGTATTTTGTATGAAGCTCTAAGTTTCCAATGCAAATCACTTATTTCCCCTAGACAACATGGCTTCCTAAAAGGTAGGTCAACCACCACAAATCTCGTTGAATTCGTATCCTTTGCCATCTCTGCCCTAGAGAACGGCAACGAAGTCGATGTAGTTGCAACCGATTTCAGCAAAGCCTTCGATAAAATCTCTCATCGATTAATACTCTTCAAATTGTCTGCCCTCGGCTTTGAACCCATACTGTTAAAATGGATATCCTCTTACCTCGAGAACCGTTTTTACAGTGTTCGTTTTAGGTCAGCCCACTCCGCTCCATTTTTAGCCACCTCTGGAGTTCCTCAAGGTAGCCATCTCGGTCCCCTTCTCTTTATATTAACCATAAATGATCTCGATAGGATCATCAAATACTCGTCCGTCTCCCTTTACGCCGACGATACCAAATTTTTCAAAACCATTTCCTCTCCCCATGACTCCTTCCTTCTTCAACAAGACCTTGATAGCTTTTCGATCTGGTGCCTCAAAAATTCTTTGGAACTTAATGTCACCAAATGCAAATCCATCACCTTTTCACATAAGCGGCTCAAATCTCCTCCCCGACTCTACCTTCTCCACAACCAACCTATCTCCTCCGTTGAATCTCTTAGCGACCTCGGCATTTTGTGTGATAGGGAGCTCAACTTCCGTTTGCATATGGATGGGATAATCCTTAAAGCCAACTCTGCACTAGGTTTTGTAAAACGATGGTCCAAAGAATTCACCAACCCATACGTGACCAGGTCCCTCTATATTACCTTTGTTCGTCTCCTCCTAGAGTACGCCAGTCAAGTATGGTCCCCATATCATCGCGTTCATATCTCGAGAATCGAAAGCATCCAGCGCCGTTTTCTTCGATTCGCTCTTCGAGGTTTGCCCTGGGATGATTCTTTTACTCTGCCCCCCTATCAAAACCGTCTCAACCTTATTAACCTAAACATCCTTGAGGAACGCAGAGATGCAGCCGACTTTCTCTTCATTCATCGACTTCTTTCAGATCAGGTTGAATGCACGTCCCTTCACAATCCTATTTTCCTCAACACTAACCCTCGTAATCTACGTACCCCTCGTCTCTTCTATCTCCCAACCCACCACACCACCTATGGCGCGAACGAACCAATCTCCCGCATGCTACGAAAAATTAATTCAAACCCTAGCGTCTTTGACTTCCACCGCACCACTTCCTACCTCAAATCGGTTCTCCTTCACCACAATAACCAACCTTAGTTTTAAGTTTTAGTTTAAGTTTAATTTTAAGTTATAGCTTGTATTAAGCCGAATAAATGGGGGCTTTCGCCCCCACCAAAATTAAAAATTACTTCGTTGAGTAGGGATATCATTTCTTCCGCTAAGAAATCTTTTCCAAAGAAACTTCTCCTTGTTTCCCACTTGCCTTGCCTAGAAAATGCATGGTATCTTCTCTTTATTCCAAATTGCACACACTACAGAATAAAGGAAGATCTTCTTCACGGGGGATATAATTGAGTTTTAGGAGTTCTCCGCGAAGTTTAAGCATTGTTGATATTTCGGGAGCGGTATGGATGTCTTTGAAGCAGTTTTTATCTTCAATATTTTAGTTTAGTCGGCTATACGTACTACGATGTACTGATCCCGTCACTTCTTCTACAATCTTCATTCTGGCCTGTTCATCAACTCTCGTTATGAGCTGGTGTAGTTAGTTCTCCCAGTTCATGGCTTCCACAATCAGCTCTACACCACACCCGAGAGCTTACTCTAGCCATTCTTCGAACCATGCTATTTTGTTCCGAATCGCATATAAGGCACACTATCTTTGGAAGTCGCTTATCTGATATGTTTATAACCCTTAGTATGTAGTTTACTTACAATTTCAGTGTTTTAAGGAATAGCGGAGGTAGGCCTATTTCCAGCATGAGCATATAGTGCGGAGTCATTGCAGGGAAGTGGAAGTAATTCTTAATAAAAAAACGTTGTAGTTTTTCAACTTCCTCATAAGGCTTATAACTCCATACTTGCGCCGAGTAAAGCATTACATAATCTGTGGGTTGCTGAAACAGTTTTTCCACACTACATCGATGACGGTTTTAGATTTCGTGAGTTGCTCCTTCAGATGTCTTTTCACAATAAGGTTACTTGTTAAAAGGATTCCAAGATACCTGTATTCATTTACAATTTCTATACTTTCTCCGCTATAGTGCAATTTTTCGTTGTAAGCAAGTCTACCAACTTTCTTCATAAATACTATTATCTTGGACTTATCCAAATTCACGACCAGGCTCCATAGGCTGCAGTACTCATACAATTTATTAATCATCAATTGCATGGATTCCGGTGAGCTTGCCAACAGTACAATGTCGTCTGATAAGAGGAAGGCTTTAATGAGATTAGGGCTCAGCGAACATTACTGTTTTACTCCTGACTCCGTCTGAAACCATTCTGAAAGAGTCTCGCCATTCCAAACAGCTGCCTTGGTATCTTCATAAAGATCTTGTAAAACTCTTCCCAATTTTGATGACATTCCCATACTATATAACTTATAAAATAGGAGTTTCGGTTCACAGAACCGAAGGCCGCTTTTAAGTCCACAAAGAAGGCGTTTTATGTCGGCTTATAAATGTATCTGCTAAGCTTTTCTATACAAAAATGTGGTCGACAGTTGAGTAGCTAGACTTAAAACCCGCCTGGAATTCCTTTAGCAGATTATTGGCGTTTCTCCATGTGACTAGCCCCCTCTGCAATATTGCTGCAAATCTTTTGCAGGACGCATTTAAGAACGATATTCCCCGATAGTTAACAGGATCCGATGTATCGCCTTTTTGTGGATGGGAAAAATCAGAGCTTCTTTAAACCATTGGCGCACTATCCCATGATATGCTGTTGTATAAGCCAATGAAGCTGTCTTTCAGCTCATTTGTACTATATTTAAAAAATTCAGTTGGTATCCGACCCTTCAGCCTTTCTATCTTTCAGGCCAAGTGGCGCACCCGTGAGCTCCTGATGAGATATAGGGTCATGTAAAATGTTGTTTCGTATATCTGGCACAGCATATTGAAAACTAGGACCACCCACCGATGGATTCAGTAACCACTTGAAATGATCTAGGAGGATATAAGGGCTAAGACCTCAGTTGACCAAATATCTTCCTCCATTAAGTGACTTTGCTAGTTTCCAAAACTCGGATGCGTTATTACAATACCCTAGTCTGCGCACCTCTCTTTCAAATTAGTTTCACCTACAAACATCTTTATACTCCTGATTCGTTCTTAGATAAGTCTTTTTAAGAATATCTGTGTTGAAGGCACGAAATAATTTAAACCACGCAAACAACACCCGTCTTGCCTACTTTTAATGTTTTTGGCGACGACGATCCTACCCGCCCACATGATGATTCCCCCTGTCGAGGCGTTCTACTGGCGATCCACAACAGCCTTAACTCTTCTCCCATTACCATCTCTTCATGCTCTAAAGTCGACTTTGTCGCTATAAAAATATCACTCCCCTTCAAGTCCCTTTACGTTTTATGTTGCTACATCCTACCAGCTCAACCTACCGAATCTTACCAACTTGTTGTCGAAGCGATCGACTATTTAATTGACCTGTCTGACTCTACTGACGATATCTTTGTTTTCGGCGACTTTAATCTTCCTCAGCTACAGTGGATTCCATCAGACGATCAATCGTTCTTCATCGCTTCAAATGCCAACTCAGCTAAGGAATATCTCTTCTTAGATCGCTTAACAGACTCAAGTCTATGTCTAGTCAGTGGTGTATCCAACTATATGGGCAGGCAATTGGACCTTATTTTCACAACAGATTCAATTAACTCCTCAGTCTTACTTTGTCCCCTATCTCTCTCTACAATCGACAACTACCACCCCCCCTTCTACTTTCATTTTTTCATAACTCTTCTTTCCAGTCCACTCCTACCACAACTCTCTCATCCTACGACTTTCATAAAGCAAACTTTCACAATATCAGTGACTATCTTAGCAGATCCCCCTTTAACTTTCACAACCTAAGCGTAAATGATGCCTTATCCATTTTTTATAAAGAAATATTTAAATCTTTCAGCCTTTACGTTCCGTTTTCCCGCCTTAAAACATCATCTACTAGTCCTCCCTGGTATAATCGCAGGCTTCGTTCCTTACGAAACAAGAGAAACAAGTTATGGGCTGTTTTCCTGCGTACCAGATCCTTGTCCGACTATTCCAACTATCTTGGTGCTTATTTTCATTTCACCGAACTTTACGTTTCCCTTTACCAGTGTTACCTTAACAATGCGCAAGTCAACCTTATAAATGACCCTAAGTCCTTTTTCCAATTTGTTAACTACAAAAGAAAGTCCGATGGTTACCCTCCTTCCCTCTCTTTCAACAACAAGTCATCAACCGATCCACTCACCATTGCCAACCTATTTGCCAGCTTCTTTAAACAATCCTTCATCAACGACTGCTTTGTACCAGATCCATCCTATTTTCGTTACCTACTGAACTCTCTCACATCTTGGACCCCTCCTATATCGAATATAAATTATACCAACTCAATGACGAATTTACATCCGGTCCAGATGGCCTCCCTGCCATATTTCTTAATAAATGTTCTTCGTCTCTTTCCCTTGCCCTTTCTGATCTCTTTCGTCTATCCCTTTCACAAGGAGAATTTCCTCAGGTTTGGAAAACCTCCTTTATAACCCCAATCCACAAAAAGGGATCAAAGAACGAAATAACAAACTATCGTCCAATCGCTAAACTCTCCCATATACCCAAACTCCTCGAAAGTATTTTGTATGAAGCTCTAAGTTTCCAATGCAAATCACTTATTTCCCCTAGACAACATGGCTTCCTAAAAGGTAGGTCAACCACCACAAATCTCGTTGAATTCGTATCCTTTGCCATCTCTGCCCTAGAGAACGGCAACGAAGTCGATGTAGTTGCAACCGATTTCAGCAAAGCCTTCGATAAAATCTCTCATCGATTAATACTCTTCAAATTGTCTGCCCTCGGCTTTGAACCCATACTGTTAAAATGGATATCCTCTTACCTCGAGAACCGTTTTTACAGTGTTCGTTTTAGGTCAGCCCACTCCGCTCCATTTTTAGCCACCTCTGGAGTTCCTCAAGGTAGCCATCTCGGTCCCCTTCTCTTTATATTAACCATAAATGATCTCGATAGGATCATCAAATACTCGTCCGTCTCCCTTTACGCCGACGATACCAAATTTTTCAAAACCATTTCCTCTCCCCATGACTCCTTCCTTCTTCAACAAGACCTTGATAGCTTTTCGATCTGGTGCCTCAAAAATTCTTTGGAACTTAATGTCACCAAATGCAAATCCATCACCTTTTCACATAAGCGGCTCAAATCTCCTCCCCGACTCTACCTTCTCCACAACCAACCTATCTCCTCCGTTGAATCTCTTAGCGACCTCGGCATTTTGTGTGATAGGGAGCTCAACTTCCGTTTGCATATGGATGGGATAATCCTTAAAGCCAACTCTGCACTAGGTTTTGTAAAACGATGGTCCAAAGAATTCACCAACCCATACGTGACCAGGTCCCTCTATATTACCTTTGTTCGTCTCCTCCTAGAGTACGCCAGTCAAGTATGGTCCCCATATCATCGCGTTCATATCTCGAGAATCGAAAGCATCCAGCGCCGTTTTCTTCGATTCGCTCTTCGAGGTTTGCCCTGGGATGATTCTTTTACTCTGCCCCCCTATCAAAACCGTCTCAACCTTATTAACCTAAACATCCTTGAGGAACGCAGAGATGCAGCCGACTTTCTCTTCATTCATCGACTTCTTTCAGATCAGGTTGAATGCACGTCCCTTCACAATCCTATTTTCCTCAACACTAACCCTCGTAATCTACGTACCCCTCGTCTCTTCTATCTCCCAACCCACCACACCACCTATGGCGCGAACGAACCAATCTCCCGCATGCTACGAAAAATTAATTCAAACCCTAGCGTCTTTGACTTCCACCGCACCACTTCCTACCTCAAATCGGTTCTCCTTCACCACAATAACCAACCTTAGTTTTAAGTTTTAGTTTAAGTTTAATTTTAAGTTATAGCTTGTATTAAGCCGAATAAATGGGGGCTTTCGCCCCCACCAAAATTAAAAATTACTTTCTGATAATTTTTATCGAACCACGGCTTTTTATTTTGTTTCCGGGGGTTTGGGTTTACGGTAGGATACGACTCCTTAATAATTTGCTCCATATCCGCTATGGGCACAATATTTCTTCCTTGCAACTTCTCATCAATTTTCGTTCATTATGACTTCTAAACCAGTAACATGGTAGTTCCAGTCTCCCCTTGCCAAATAGTGGTCAATAACTGATGTCCCAGTACAGTTCTCTCCTACTCGCGCATTCAAATCTCCAATTATAAGCACGTTCTGTTCATCACAGAATATCATTGCTTCTTGAAGATTCCCAAAATCGCGTTCGCGATAATTGTAGTTTAGATATGCTGGGATTATATAAAACTCTTTGCTGTCCAATCGCAGACTCACATATGTAGGTTGTTCGAACAATCTAAACTCACAACAAATGTCGAAATCTCTTATAAAACCAAAATAACATTCTCCGCTGGTTCTTCCCCTTATATATCTTCTTGCGGCGGGTATCCACTTATACTCGTAGTTTAGGAACTTATTTTCAAAAAACTTGTAATTATTTTCTGTTGTATATGTTTCAAATAGGAATGTAAATTCAAATTTGTTAACAAAGTTATAAAATTCTGTAAATAGGGACTTATTTCCTAAGCCTGCTATATTATAAGACAATATTTAATTTTTTTTAAATTTTTGAATATTTTTATTTACTTTAGCATTCATTATAGAATGGTAGACGGCGTTACAATTGAGATTCCCGCTTGTGTTTGCACCATAAGCATTCTGGTCTCCACATTCTGTCACTGTCACTTTCGTTCTGGCATTGTACATCTGTTGGAGTATTGCCTTTCCGTTCGCGCTGTCACACTGAATGTTATTGTTTTTGTGAAAATAAAAAAACGTCGTCACCTGCTCTGAGTGCTTGCCTACGTAATTCAGTTTTTATGAATTTAACTTACAGATTAATATAATTGGTTTTATGAACAAAAAAATTCTTTTAATTTTTTTTTCGCAAATTCGAGTTCCGGATGTTCTTCAGGGAGTTTGGTATCTGGTTGAATACGGTTGGGACACTATGCTGCAGTTGTCTCTTGCCGTACGCATTGTAGGTCATCGGGATTTTTAACATTCCTTGGGCTCTACTTCTTGTGTTTTGCTGATAATCTATCGGGTCTTTGAAGCGGGTGTCATCGCAATATTCAAGAGCAAGTGTCATATGGAATATTTTTCGGACACTTAACAGCTTGTAGCTTCTATGTCCTGTGTTGTTGTTTGGATATCGAGTTTGCATTTTCTTCACAATTGAACTTTGAAAGTCTTACAGCTTATTAATGTGCGTAGCTGATGCGTTACCCCATGCTAGTATGCCGTATCTTAGTTATGACTCCACAAGAGCATAGTACTTCAAACGTGGAGTAGTATCCCAGGTACACCACGGCATAAAGTGCTTACCTGTGGTTAGAGCGGAGTTTCTCTATGTGCATATGGTATTCCATAGAAGATGGCTATCGATGGTTACCCCAAGGTATTTGCATGTCTCGACTAATTTGATTTCTTGGTTCGATAGGATTTTTTGACATGTGTGCCTTTTGAGGGTTACTCTCAGGTCAGTGGCTTTGTGGTGTGGTCCCCGGATGTGCATCATTTTCGCCTTCGCCGCATTTAAGATCAGGCCAATATCATGACACCAGTTTACAGCTTTATCGAATTCCGCCTGCATTACTTGTAAACCAGTGACAAGGCACCTATGTCTAATGACTTTCGCT
Source organism: Volucella zonaria (assembly GCA_963966105.1). Classification (NCBI taxonomy): domain Eukaryota; kingdom Metazoa; phylum Arthropoda; class Insecta; order Diptera; family Syrphidae; genus Volucella; species Volucella zonaria. Next base: position 120,156,363 of record OZ014530.1, read on the forward strand.
ATCGCGAACGCGAATGGAATGCCATTTGTAAAGACTCGCTTTAGCTCGTATTTGAAAAGTATGGATAAGTTTTGAACCTGCATTCATTTAGACTCTGGTTAATGTTCCTCGTGATAATTGGAGCAAATACATACGAATGCATTTTAATGTCTCTCGTTCTAATACCATCGATGCCTGCTATCACAATTGTGGATAATATGAATCGTTTGTTCAGAGAAACGTTTTGCACATTTGTTTGAAAGTCTTGTAAAACATTTTTCCGATGGGAAGATTTTCACAATAATCTCGTCCAAGTTTTGTCTTTTTCTTCCCATTATTTCGTTGACAAGGCTACATGTTTTACGGGGATCATTTCTAACCTCGTTAAATTCTTCTTTATAGAAGCTGGACTTTTGCCAGAAAATGATTTCATTAACTTTGTTGTACCTTATGTAGAGCTCATCTCTTTGTTTACATTTTTCGCGAATGTAGGGCGTGATCCAAGGGTTTAGTCGGCTTTTACGCTTTGGTTTTTCAAGGATCATGTTCTGCATAGTCGTTTATAATTTGTTGTATGTTACCTCCACGTTTTCGTCTATCAATAGCGTCTCCCAGTTTGTTACGTGTATTTTTTCGCCTACCAAGCTGTTTTTTAAGTGAGGTGCTCTATCAATTGGGAACTCACTGCTGCATGGGCCGAGTGTCCCATAAATCACCGGGTAGGGGTCAGAAACGTCGCTCTCGATGACTGCTGAAATTATTTGTCTATCTGCTAAGTTGACAGCTATATGGTCAATCAGCGTTGATGATCCTCCATTGAGATCAACCCTTGTATCTTCTTTCATAATGTTAATTAAACCGTTGAGTGATAACATTTCTAAATATTGTAGTTTCTCGCGAGAATTTGATCCTGAATATTAATGTTCATGCCACCCATTAACACAATATCTCTATGTTTTTGCTTTGCTGTTTGCTGGAGTAGGTCTCCAAATTCTTCAACGAAGTCTTTTATACTTAACGCCCGTGGCCGGTGGCCTGTAAACTGCATACAAATACTCTACTTTAGCTCCGCTTCTAATTTTTATTCTAAGAGATTCACAAGATGTACTATTTAATTCCTGAAAGTCATACTCTATATCATTTTTTATTTTTTACTTTTGTTTATATATTCTGGATTGTAGCCGTCTATTGTATAATGTTTGTTGTTTTCCTTCTTAATATTTATTTCCCTTACAACAATAATTTTAAGACTTGCGAAAAAAATATCCCAGTTTTTCCGCATTAACCTTATATTGAAACATAAGCAACTAAAGCTCAGTTTTTTTAATTCATATAATTTGGTATCACTAACACCACGTATTATCCTATACTCTACGTTGTCTAACAAGTTATCATTTCCGTTTGTGTTTTCCATTTTTGTCTATTGTTTATGTTTTTTTATATATCACAGATACACCGTCAATTTTATGTTCGAGTGATTTTACTCACATCGTTTACGGTGCATATCAGCAACGAGGGAGTGTTCTCACTTTTCCTTGCTAACACTCCTTCAGCATTGTCCCACTCATAGCTCCAGTTTTGCACTTTTGCCTTTTCTTTTGCCATCCAAAGGCTGTGTTTGTTTTATTCTGTCAGCTGATTGTTTATGTAAACAGCGGTATTGGCGACTGTTTCTGCTGGAGAGCAGGTATTTTGCATAACCTTCTTCAGTGTGATGGGGCGAGTTGATCGCGAGTGTTTCATAACTTACTGTTGGCAAATATTCGATGGAAATGAGGCGATGATTGTGGACTTTCAGTGTTTTTTGTTTTGTTTTGTATTTGTCAACAATATAGGTGTCTTTTATATCATGGTTAAGGGTTTTCCCAATTGCTTTTACGATATCGACTACATCTTCGTTTTGATTGGGAGGGATATTTTTTATTTCTGTGTTGTTTTAAGTAATTGTTGTTCTATTGTGTTGGAGCCCGCATGTTTGCGATGAGTTCATCTTTTTTGTCCTTGTTTTCTTTTAGCTCAGCTATTTCATTTGTCATATCTTCCATAAGTTTATTGTTTTTTGCCAGGTTGTCGTTGATGTCATCATATTTGTTGCCGAAGAAGTCACAACTTTTTTTCATTTCTCGCATTTCTCCTCTCAGCTGTTTTATTTCTTGTAAAACAGCTATCGTGTTGACCGTTTCAGTGGGGCTGTTTGTGTTTTCAGTTCTGCGTTATTCTTTTGCTTGGACTGGTGTTAATGATGTTGGTGTTGAGGGTTTTGAGGTTAACGAATGCTCGGGAGCAGAAACTGCTGCATTTGTTTGTATTTGTGCTGGAGCAGTGCTGCATATACGGCATTTCTAAGCTTCTCTTCTCGTTCCCATTGCTCTCCATGACTTTTCTGTCACTGCATTTTGCGACTGCACTGGGGGCAAATCACGAAGTAATTCGGGGGGGAGCTCCCGACCACAAGGAACATATATGTACATCCGTTGGAAGTTTGTATTATAGGACTACGTACAGCCACCAACAGAAACAGAGGGAGGGGAATCCTTCCGCGAAATATGGAAATCAGAAGAAGAAAATAAATTAAAAATAAATAGTCACAGATGGTTTACACTTTTCTTTTCTTTTTTAAGGAGATTCCTGTTAGAAAGTCACTGTCTTATACTTGTTTTGTAATTTACGAATTTAAGAGAACACTATTTGATTCGCAAAAAAAAAAAACAATTAAAAACTTCAAACCACTTATTAAATACAACCGCAAACTTCAAGCTTTACCATTCTGACAAGATTGTGCAATATTCAGTAGGTTGAAAATCTGGTGTATTGTTGATTGCTTTTGTCTAAATCCTGCTTGAAAACCACTAAGTAGATTTGCATTGTTGACCCACGATGGGTGTCTTTTGAGGTAAGCTGGAACTATGTAATCGGTTCTCATTTTGCTTTCTATTTAGAGTAATAAGTTCTTGGAAAATTATAAATTCGAACCTAGATACAACATTTCTTTTAAAACCAAATAAGCAATGTCTGCGTTTTACTGTGAATAAGTAGGCTGAATTCGATGCTGTCCTGATTCACTCTCAGATGGGGCAGCAGTTTGTTTGTTACTTTCACTTGACGAAGAAACGATCGATCACAGATCAACAGTTGTCATGTGTAAGCCGTCAAAAAGCCTGTTTATTTCTGTAAGGCCATCAAATAATCAGCGCTTGAAAACACTGATTTTACCTCACATAAAAACTTTTTTCCAACCCGCAGTTAATCAGCATAAACAGTCTTCCACATCTTTGATGCTGGCATCCTTTTATACAAGCACCATCTGACTTTAAGCAAACACCCTTCGGCTCCTTCTGGTTCCTAGCGTCGAATGTTTTCATATAGGGACCGGCGTCCCTTTCAATTTGCTTGAAGCTCGTAGTACACTCTTTGCAGATTGCGTGGATCTAAACTTCACAATTAGCAGGGAGTTTTTCTTGACATTGGTTGACAATGGGTGGACTTTATCAATGTCGACATTTGGTACCTGCAACAATCCTTTGCATGGGTTTTCCAGTTTCGAATATTCTGTTAGCTTTTTTCGTAATGTATATTTCCCTTTTGACGCTGTGATTCCACCAAGCCGTTCTCTTTTTACTACTGTATACTTTACCATATTCGCATATTTTTTTTGGCTACATATCTATATTTCCCTTTTACGTGTCTTGTAACCTAAGCTTGTATATTTTTATACCTACTCTCCTTTTCATTGTTTATTAGGTTTATTTTCTTTTCCTTCTCCTCTGTCTTTAATTTCTCCTTCAACACAGCTTCAATCAGTTAGGGATCACTTTCTAAATCGTATCCTCTTTTGACTCTAGCATCCACCACTTCTCTTTCATATCTCTCTCTATTATTATATAATCTATGATTAACTTCTCCCCTTTGCTTTCCTCACCCCTTTCTCTTGAGTATTTATGAATGTCTTTATGTGAAAACATATTGTGGGTGGCCGTGGTGTAGTGGTACTAGCAATCGCTTCTTTTTTTGTTTAGCATGTAAGAGTAAATTAAGGTATCAAATAAAAATGCATGAAAAAAAAAAATGAAAAAAAAAATTTAGCAATCGCTTCTCACTCGGAGGGTCAAGGTTCGAATCCTAGCCACGACAAAGTTTTTCATTTGTGTAATTGGAACTCTGTCAGAAAAATCTGCGTGTGAAGGCATAACACTGACATGTTGATTTGGCTGTTGTAGGGTTTTCAAGCACAAATCAACCGTTAAAATTCACAACCTGAATCATTCCGAGAGAAGAAAATCTCTTCGTCCTATTCGGACTCCCACCCCTGGAGAGCCAATATCGAAACCAAACACACCTGAGTTTCAAACCACTACATCACAACAATGCTTTCCTTTCTCCTCCTTCTAACTTTCCGCCCACGCCCTGGCAACAGTAAAAGGGTATCATAGCCCCTTAGGCGCGCCTAAATTAAAAAAAAAAAAATGTTATTCGTAATTACAAGGGCATTTACAATACAGAACTCAAGTAGTCTTTGTTCATTTGATTTTTTTCCTCTCCATTTGTTCCAATCATTCCTTTCCATTTGATTTTATCATTCTCCACTCTGGCATTGATATCCCCGGCTATCTCTTTTCTTTCTATCACATTCTTCTTGTAGTTTTCCCAAAATTTTTCTTTTTTATCCTTTATCTCATCTTCGTTTTATCCATAAACTACCACTATGGATTTCTGGTTTTCTTTTCTTTCTACCTCTAGAGTTAAGATTCTTTAATTTACTACTCCCCATTCTCTAAATTCACTTATCTGTTTTTGTTTTACTATGAATGCGACACCTGCTTTTGCTTTTTGTTTTTCCTGAACTCCACTAAATATAATTAGGTCTCCATTTTCTAGTATTAAACTTAATTTTAATTTGTTCATGCAATCCATAGTTTCTATTTCCTTACCTTTTAAACTCCATACATTGCATGTTCCTATTTTCCATTTTTGTTATTATTTACTTTTCTATTATAATTTTTATTATCATTATTATTATTATTATTATTATTTTCAAAAGAACGATACAAATTAAATTTTAAAGTCTGGAATCGCCGGGGTACTATGCCCATATGGCGTTTTTGTCAACATCACGCCGTGTACCGAGTTTCCATCTGGTCATCCATCTAGGTACTCGTACTTACCGCACCCAACACAGTTTTTTTTGTTTTGTTTTTATCCAAGTTTTTGTTGATTTCCAGTTTTACTAGATTGTTGATGCTTGCATTTGAAGCGGTTCTTCCTTTTGCCCTTGCTTGTTTCTTACTTTTAATAATTACTCTGCCGATCTATTCTCATTTTTGTTCCATCTCCATTCTGTGTCATTTACAAGCATTTTTTGATCTCCAGTTTTTACATGATTCCCCTTTTACCTTGCCTCATATGCTACTTCTTTTACTTTACGCTCAAATTCTAATTCTTGTCTTGATAATTCATTATTTATATAAATTTTTTCATGATGATTTCTAACCTTATGTTTGTTCTTCATGATTAACAGCTTCTGTTTGTAGCTATACAGCTCAATTTTATATGTATATTGTCGCCTCTAGCCTTATTACGTCCTTGACCTTGATATTTCTATCTAATGCTTTCCAGCATAAACCTTTGATTTAATTTTTTACTGTTTTGCAATTTAACCCTGTCTTTACTATGTTGTTCTTTACACTTACTTTCTCCAGCCATTGTACGCTTTTTTCATTTCATCTATGTACTAGATGGAGTGAAAAGTGACCTCCCTGGGAATTAAAATTTTTTTTTTTAAATGTTTTTTTATATTATATTATTCAATATAGTCCTCTTTTAGTTTGATACACTTATTCCAGCGATTTTCCAACTTCTTGATCCCGTCCGAAAAGTAATTTTCCGGAAGGTCTGCAAAATACTCCTCCGTGGCGTCGATGATTTCCTCGCGTGAGCTGAATTTTTTATTGATGAGCCATCTTTTGAGGTTAGGGAAGAGATAATAGTCCGATAGATCCAGATCCAGTTACTAATCGAGGCCAAAAGTCCGCCCGATTCCGCATCAGCAAGTCCAAACACTCTTTTGAAGTGCTCTCGCGATCGTGTTTTTGGTCAGGAGTGAGCATGCGCGGCACCCAGCGGCAGGATAACTTTTTCATATGCAGAATATTGCCCAAAATATGGCGTGTGCGCTCAGTACTAATCTGTGTGGTATCTGCTAGCTGGCGCACCTACACTTTCCGGTCAGCCAACACCATTTCATGTATTTTTTGACATTGTCCTCTGTAACCGCATCGGAGGGCCTGCCGCTGCGGACTTGATCGATAGTGGAGTTGCGGCCACAACGAAACTCTCGAAACCAATATTTGATGGTCTAATCTGACGGAGCATTAGCCCCATAATATTTATCCAACTTTTCTTTTGTTTCCTTCGCCGTTTTGCCTCCCAAAAAATAATGTTTTATGAGAGAACGAAAATCGTTTTTGTCCATACTCAACATGATGCCAAACACGTTAACAACAATCAGCTGTCAGAACAAAACTAAAGACAGTATCGCACTGAAATTTGGCATGTCTACCTAAATATGAACGAACTTCAAGGCACCATAACCTTTTTTGCAGTAGCAGCGAATTCTGGTGGCCAAGGAGGTCACTTTTCACTCCATCTAATACTTTTATTCTAATAGCTCTATTTTCCTCCTTTAGCATTTGGTTTTCTTCCTTTATTTTTTCTTATCTTCTTGATATTTCTTATGATCTTTTTTTATTCCTTTTGTGTCTCTTAAGTGTATCTTAATAACATCTGTCAATCTGTCTGTTTTCGTTTCACTGTTGCTAATCCTCTTTGGAGGAGTTCTCATTATTTTCTTACTTGTTTGGAAGATTACAGGAATTTTTCTCTCATATATTTTTCCCGTTTTTCGTCACTCGACATCTCTTTCTTTCTTTATAGACTGAACTTTACCTATAACGTTTTTTTTTCTTATTAATGTAAATTATTAGCTCTTTTTGTATTCGCGCACCACTATCAATTTCTTTTCTCTTCTCATTTAAAAATGTTGCTAACACCACTTAGCACACTCTCACACAAGCCTATCAATCCTTTTGATATTTCTTTTTGTTCTGATTCTTTTTCTTCTTAAACTTTCCTCTTCTACTTAATACTTCGAATTTCTTTTAACTTTCCGCCAAAAAGAAGTTTTAATGAGAATTTTCCTAATATTTCACTAGTGTTCCTTTCAACTTTTGATTCGCGAACACACCGTATTCAGTTAGTTTCCGTGGTATGATCCGAACGCGGGTTAACTTAACTCCGAGAAACTAATAAACACGTCTGTATCCACACATTCTTAATAATGCCTTGAAAAATGCCAATTATCCAGCACATTGGAAGACAGCGGTGGTGCATCTGATTCCCCAAAAGATATAAAGACACGTCCAATCCGGCAAATCTTCGGTCGATAGGTCTCCTTCGGAATATCAGCAAGATATTTGAAAATGTGATCAACAGAGTTCTGACTAAGTGTTGAGGACAAAAATAGAGCTTATGATGATCAATTCGGTTTAAAGGTGGGGCATGATATTTCACATGCCACATCTAAATTGATATCTAGTTGAATAATAGCAAGAAACAATGCACGGGTGCCTGCCTGATTAACTTGGAGAAGGTATTCGACACCGTATGGTTAGAAGGACCATTATTCAATCTGAACAGGCTGGGCATAAGTAAACCATTGCTGTACGTTATTTCTGATATGCTCATCAGTAGACAGTTGTAACGGCTGGTACAAGAAGTTGTAGTCCCTTGCGATGGAGTGAGTTTCGGCACGATATCGACGCCTAGCTAGAACTCGTTAAGGGGGATCTAATTTTTTATTAATACTAATAAATCCAAGTTGATACTTTTATATTTAGGACTTAATTTATTTTAATTTAAATTACTCAAAGAAAGCCTAATCACACAAATTTAAATTCAAATGGTGATACATATAAAGTTCTTGGAAACGTGTGAATAAATGAAAATGTAACATATCTTGATATTCTTCTCCTCAGCAGCTGTTGTGTGCACAAAAACAGGAACTTTTATATAGATTTCATTAAATTGATGCATGAAAAGAATCTAATATTAATTTTCACGCATGTATATATTTGATCTGTGATAATAAATTTACTGTAATAATGGTACTGACTGTGATATTTACAAAAAATAATTTTAAGATAGGCTTGAGAAACTTTTAATCAATACAAATGAATTAGCAAACACAAATTAAACAATCTGGTACTACAGATTATTTAGTAATATGTTGAAGAAAAACCACGAAAACTTTAGCTCTGATGCTCTGTTCCTCATATGTATGTACAATAAGATCATCTGCTGGGATTGAATTAATTTGATAGTGGAGTTGGTATCAATTTCTTCAATGCTGTTTTGGCTGAATTTTGGCTATCTTCGCCGATAAAAGAAAAGTAGAGAACTTGGAACAATTTCTCTAAAATGAAGATAATGTAAGAAGGTTTAGATAATTATTAAGATAGTCTATAAGTTTTATTTAAATGTAAAAAAAGACATATATTTTTAGAAAAAAATCATTTTCTTAGGGTTAGTAATTAGTTTTAACTAAGTTATCATAGTATAGTAAAGTTAATTAAGTTAATTTTTAATCATTTTTTGTCTAGCTTGTAGGTGTAAATGAATTCGATATAATAAAAATGCATATATTGTAAAATGAAGAAAATAAGCTCTATAGCATTAGGAATTATTGTACTGCATCAACTAATGCAACAAAATACAACAACTTTGAGAGAAACGTTTAGAGGCCTAAGAAAACCTGAATGATTTGCCGATGCTTTTAGATTTTTCCCAAATTTTTGTATTAAAGCTCCGAACACAAGAAACTGTAAATAAGTCCGCATAGCAACTTTTCTCAAAAAATTTAGTCCGATCAAAGTAATCCAAGATTTATAATAAGGTTTAAACTTTTATGAGAAAATATAATTGGTTTTTAAAGATGAGAGCGTTGGACCGAGTGTAGGCAAATTAGATGCTTACCACAATTGATTATATTTCAACCATAGTTCTGAAGAATGTCCAAGTGTTCGTCGTTATTATCTTTGCCAGCCACTGAATCGCTCTCTTTAAACGCTATTTAAATAATCGATGATAGTCCGAAGAGCCCATTTACATCTCGTAATGACACCTACGACATGAACTCACTCAGACACTTATTTCGACAACGGTGAATATAAATCTTCTTGCCTTTCTGCCATCCAATGAAGAACAACGATCAACACATCCATTTATAAATATTTTGTATTCAGCCCCCAAATAATATATATTCCAACAATACAAATACTCGTATACACATTTTACGGGATACGGAAATGATGAAAGTAAAGCCATCTACATTGAAGATTTTTTTGATGAGGGTCAGAAGCTTCTTTTCGGCACAAAATTCAGTTCAGTTACTGTATATGAAATGAAGCTTTACTTCGATGTCACGAAGTGTCTGATCTAAAGGTGATCACCATTGGTACCCATTAAAAGGTGGTAGATTTATCAATCGCATCACCAGCGAATAACATCATTCAGTTATCTGAAGGGGTAAATTTGATAGATGAATATTTTTAAAAACCAGCTAAAGAAGATTTGTAACCATGTAGTTAAGTGCTTGCAAAAGTCTTAATTACTGATTTAGGCAGAACAAAAGGCATGAATTGAGCCCCTTTTCTCTCTTTTCTTTTTCGATTTCAAAATTGTTGGCTGAATTCTTTATTTGTTGGCCCATGTGTAAAGCACAAGCATTTATTGTGTATATTCATAATTCACCTACAATCCTTGACCTAAATATATTATGCCACTAAGCAACTTCCGGTCAGTGATTGATAATGAACTGCTTTGGCTTTATTTTTTGTATGCACAAACTGTAAATTGTAAAGTAAGCATCTTCCTTTCCTATTTAGTATTAAGCACTTATTGTATTATAACTATGTAATAAGCAATTAAATTGTATAAATAGACTTAATAATCCCAAAATAAATCAGAATAAGTTCAATTCTCGCCTATGTTTATCGCTTTATTGATTATTAACCCCCCTCCCGCGGTAAGGTGATAATCAATTTGAAAATTTTTTGGGGGGTTCGCCAAAGTGAGGCGAAGCGGGTCAATTTAAAAAAACTCGCACTCGCTATTTTTGTAATACGGAATGGAAGATCTCTGGGAAGAGCAACAATATCTGTGTCATGTCATTGAAACACTGCTGCAAAACTTAAAAAAGGCTCCAAGAATACGATAGACAGTATCTGGCCGAGCAACGGCAATCAGTGAAAGAGCATTGGGATAATTTCGTAGTCAATGATACGATTATTGGTGAGCTCTTCAAGGATGGATGGAAGAAAACCTAGATTGGGATAACCCACTTCCTACCCAATTGCAGACTAGGTGGGCTGAGTTTCGAAAGGACCTTAACAGCATACAACAGATTAAAGTAAATAGGTGGACTAAATAGCCGTCATAGAAATTCATGGGATCTGCGATGCGTCGGTATGAGCGTATGAGGCTGCTGTGTACATGCGAATAATAGACAAGGAGAATAATGTAACAACCCCATTACTCATGTCAAAATCATGCCCACACCGAAACGCAAGAAGGGAACACAGAAGAGTAACTTAACCATACCAAAACTCGAACTATGTGGAGCTGTGCTATTGGAAAACTTATTATGAAAGGTTAAAAAAGACATGAATAATGAATCAGTACAGACGTTTGCATGGTATGACTCCACCGTAGTGTTAGCTTAGATAAACGCAAAACCAAACAAATGGAAGGGTTTTGGAAATCCAAAACCTAAACACAGGACATACATGGAGCCACATAAGATTAGAAGATAACCTTGCAGATTTAGCATCCAGAGGAACCTCACCAAGTTCCTTGAAAGAACTTTCACTCAGGTGGAAATCTCCGGCCTGGTTAAAATCCCAACAAGTGCTTAGGGTGCAAGCAAGCCTGAAAAACCATTTAGGAACAAACCGAGAGCTTAAGATGTCATCCCATCATACCCCAACGGAGGACCAAACAAGGCCAGATGATATAACAATACAATTCTTATCACACGGCACACGGACAAGAAGGAAAGTTGGCACACTCAGTTGGGGTAAAATCTGTAAAGCTTCATTTAAAAAAAACAGTTGGGGAAACACACCTTACTTATGAAGAATAGAAGCATGCCTCAACTCACGACTACTATGTCCAATGAGTGGCACTCTCGACGACCTAGAATCTTTAACACCAGTACATTTTCTGATCGGGTCTAATATGTTTTGCAGAGAAACAGAAAATGTGGTAGATGTCTAGGAAAACCGGTTAACTCGATGACAGTTCCTAAGGAAACTACAACAACAATTTTGGGGGAAATGGTCATCCGAATATATTACCCGACTACAACAGCGACCTAAGGGGACCCAAGGCACAAACAATATTGAAGCAGGAGACTTGGTACTGCTACGAGAAGAAAACATTCCTTCATCAAATTGGGCTATGGCTAGAGTGCAAGAAACACATCCTGGAAAGGACGAATATGTACGAATCGGCATATGAGGAATTAATAGCACGCCACCAGAACAGAAAACGAATGAGTGACACCGAGGTACTAGCTAACAAGAAAAGGAGAATACAAACAACTATCCTATCTTTACTGACAGCCACTGGACTCGCGCTATTAATACAGTACTAGGTAATGTGCAATTCGTTAGCAAACCTTTTGATGTACACCCAGACCTGTACTTCGAAGACACGGGCAGTGTCAATCTGATCACATCAAAATGGCGATTACTCACTTACTACAACCAAGCAGGCTATAAAAGTCAATTAAACGGACTATACTTCATAATTCATCAAATTAAATGGGGATGTCAAGCCATTAATAACGCTCTGATTGCAATAACATTCTTTCAGTTCTTTCAAATCAAATATCTAAAAAAGAAGAACGAAATAGAATCCTCTACGAAAGAGGAGGAAGGGTTAAACGATCTCAGTTTAATTTTATTGGGAAGATATCTAATCAACTATTTGGTGTATTAGACTAAGATTATGCACACAAAATGGAAAGTCAAATTCACAAAATTCGGCAAGTTAACAGATACCGCCAAGATCTTCTACAAAATCAGACCTCAATTACTGAAACTACACTTAACATAAAGAAGACCGCAGAACAACAAACAATGGACGAACATAATTTACTACAAGATAGGGTCATGAACATAACATCACTAATACAAAACGCAATTGATAAGGTCCAGCAAACTCAGCTTTTAATCACTCTAGCACTCACCACTCACATATATGTTGGCAACATTGAAAAACTTCAGGACACTACTGGATATAGAATACAGAACGTTCCATGATTTTTAACGTAAACCACCTGTCATGTAGACCTTATGTTTACGAGATGCCCATACATCCATAGGGAGCAAGGATACGCCTTGCCATCGCTCGCCACAAATATTTTGATACCAATTCGGAACTGTGTTGGAGGCACAAGTTCCACCCTTGGTATGAGTCGAGGCCGACCTAAAACCTCTTACTGTTCTTAGAGTCACAGCACCCAGTACTTATTTGCTACTCTACAATGGGTTAAACCAAGGAAAACCCGTACCCGCGATTTGGGTTTAAGCCACAGCCACCATGACGCTCCCACAAGGGGGCCTACCTCTAACAAGTCAGGCCCGGACCGAAATCCGGGGGGCTCCTGACTCCCATGGTACCGTGATTTAAGTCCTGGTATGGACTACCGGTGGTCCAGCCGCCAACAAGACCTATGACCGGCAACTTGTAACTGGTCAAATCGTAGCAACCATTCAGAGGTGTTATTATCTGAAGATGTTTATGATAAGACCAGTAATATGCTCTGCCATCGCTTTTTATTAGACAACGTTATTAATGGGCGAAGCCTTGATAATTGGGCGGGGGCTCAGTACTCAATGCACAGCATGTGTATTACCTCACGGCAGTTAAAAAATCATTTGATCGACATTCAGCAACACATACCTCCAACCACGAGGCCACCAGCCGCCGAATGTTCGGATCAGTTACTCCAGATCTACAAGTGACTGTTAGTGGAAGAATTACTGCAACTTATGTCTTATTTGACTGCAAAATTCCACTGGACTTTGAAAATTATCAAGTGTTTCGGATAATACCAGTGCCAATGCCATATCATAACAAATTTGTGTTTATTACGCCCAATTCTGAATATACTATATACTCACAAATTTGGCAAAAGAAAAATATTATCCTATGGAAAGGGACGAATTTGAAAATTGTATTCCTGCCACCCAATTTACAACACCCAGTCTAACAATTAATTTGTTAAGAAACTATAAGGATATAGAAGGGAAATGCGACTTTACACGAAATTCACCTAGGAAAATTCGAAATCCTAACAGTTGACCGTATGAAATTGATAAGGAATCAACTTTCAATTGGTATACTGCGGGGAAACATATGCTATAACTCTAATCAAGGATGGTATTCTCACCTTGAGAGAAAGATGTCAGCTAAACCTCGACACTATCGTCATAACAGCCCATGCCCTTCATAGGATTATGTTAAATGCCTCTTTCACGCCACAACTTAATCTAAGTGCTGTTATGCTTAATAATACCAGAGAACGACTTAGTCAACAAGCATCTGTTATACACCTAATTCACTACCCAGATGAACCCATAAGGAATTTGGACCAATCGATAAAATCACTAAAAACCGCTGAGAAGTCCAGTCCCAACAATGACAATGAGGAGAATACAACACATCGTATTTTACATTACTCCAGAATTTCGTTTATAATCATTGTACTAGTACTTGTATTCAATCGAAGATACCGACGAAATGACTAGCAGCATAATTTACTCGTACCTACGACATCACCGAGAACCAAACCAAGCGACTCTTTAGACCGACGGGAGAATGTGTCAGATACAAGCATTTATTGTATGTTATGTACAATTAAATTTATTTAAATATTGTTTTAAAAGTTGAATGTTCAAAAAATCCAATCACATTTTACCCATTCAAGATCTATAATCAAGCGCTAATAAACACAATAAACCGCTTGGCATATCCAGGTAGTCAAGAAAGAAGCTCGGTTTTATTTCTTGATATACATACATATATAGCTTACTTATGAGTGAGGGAGTGTACATATGCCAGAATTTGCATGAATAGCAATGATAATGTTCAGCCAGTTTTGGGCAATGCATATCAGTCAGGTTCGCGCCATTCTTAAAGTACATTTCTAATGTTTTCACAGAGAAGAAAGCATATATACCGCATGTATGGATTCCATTATAAGGCATTGCTGGATAAAAGCAACCTGACCCGGGTCAGGGAAATTCTATTTGGATTAACAGACGGCCATATCTGGAATCACATCCAAACTTAAATCATACCGATCTTCCATCTCATGAAGCATTAACATCAGTCCTATGACATGAAAACCTGAAACCGACAACTAAAGAAAAGCCAACAAAAAACTGATGCGCAATAACTGAAGTCTATTTAATCGAAATTGTTAACAGCAATAAGCGCAACTACAAAGGTAAAGCCACCCAAGTCTGTGTTTCCATGAATGTTAAGAGGAATTACTGGTCACAAACTATTGCTGAAAATAGACGCAACCAAAGAAACCAATCCTGATTTTTGCGCAAAGGTCTTCTTTCGAACAATTCTGGAGAGCTTCGAAGACAAGTCTTATTTCCGAATGAGCGAGATATAACACCTTGCTTTTAGTGGATGAAGGGGTTAGTGGATTCTAAAATCGAAACATATTGGATATACATATGTATGTAATATGTATAGCAACTTTTCAATAGAAATGTTATCAAATCGTATAGAATAAATATGGTTACCGCATAAATAAAAAAAAGTGGCGGTCATTCTCTTTTCATCATTAGCCATACAAGTATGACGAAATGACACAATTTAATAGTTTAATACTTATACCATATACATTAAAATATGGTAACCAAATGGAGTTCAGCTCAATAAGACAAGCGGTTTCCTCTTCACAAAACTAACTTATAATAATAATTGTTTACTAATACTAAATTATGCAAAACATAATTAATATGGAAACAACGTTTCTAATAATTTTAGTGTATATTTTTGTCTTACAAAAAAAAAATAAAACAAATAAATAAAGTTACACCACTTACAGCAAAATATAATTCCATCTTTCAATTTCTTTTAAGTACATGTAAGAAAAATATATTTAAGATTCAAATGTGGAAATATTTTCAAATATTTTTAAAACCATGTTCTACTTGAAATCATCTAAAAACATTTTTCCCTATCTTCCTGTTCAGAGGTTTTTGATTCAAAGTAAAATAAACTAATAAAATCGCTTAATTTGCTAAGAAATTTCTGAGGATACGAACAGTTCTAAAATAATTAAAATTGTCAAATCATCCTTAAAGTCCTCATCACTAACACAGGTGCAATAATGCTTTTTCTCATATAATAATTATTTCAGATTGAAAATAATAAATATTAATATAGTTCCATTACATGTATATAAAACAAACTGTTTAAATTGAATTTTCAGTACATACGAGTGCAAACGAGTATAACATATGAATAGTATAGAGTAGTAGATCTGCTTGACGCACTGTTCTGTATTGTAGCAACAATTCACATCAATCTTGTGTGCAAACATCAATTAAGTAGTCTAAGGGTTCAGTCAATCAGAACGTGTTTTTGACCCCGCGGTAAGTTTATATTTAACGCTAGGGTGAAATTATTTTACGTCACATTACAACCGCCGCGTTAGAAGACGTCATACAAAGAGCGATCATTACTGTACATCATTTTATTTTAGTAGCTTTGCATTACTTACCAAACTGTCTTTCATTCATTTTAATTCAAATCTTTTCCATATTTCGGCCTTTAAAACAATGCTCTTGTAATTTTTTTCACCGTGGCCGTATACACATGGGTATTTACGCCCAAATTCAATTAACATGTGCTTTGTTTCACAAAAAGACGAATATCAATGCCGCGTTGAAAAGTAGGATTTGTATTTTAACACATCACCGCGTTTCACTGCCGCGTGTCAGTGAAACGCGTTCTTTGTGACAGTTTCTATGATTTCATTAGAATACAACGGGGCGTTGGAACGCGGCGTTAAAGCGCATTCTGTTTGACGGAATCTTAAGTTGTCCTGTCCTATAATTTGGAGATAATTAAAAAATAACATACATATATCTATTTTTTAATTTTTATAGTTCACCAAAATAAATACTTTCAATATTTTTAGGTGGCGAAGAAAACATACGTCAAACCAAAAATGCAATATTAGTTTGCTCGCAGAAACGAGCACTTTGCATAGCAGGGCTCGTTTGTGGCTCTTTGTTACTGACGGCATTGATTGCCGCATATGGAGGTCAACAATCAGGTTTGTATATTTTCAGAAATACAAATAAACATATTTTGAAAACTATATTATTCGTACAAAAATATTTATTTATTTCCATATTTGATAAGGCTGCTACATACGAGGTATGTTCCGAAAATGACGGAAATTTTAGTTTTTTGAAAAAAATATTTATTTATTCGTCTGCATTAATGTTGTCGTCTTGAAAATAGTCCCTATTAGATATTATGCACTTGTGCCAGCGCTTCTTCCAATCCTCGAGAAACACATCTCAAACTCGATCTTTGGGATAGCCTTTAACTCTTTTAGCGATGCGAACTTAATGTCATCTATGGTTGTAAAACGACGGCCCTTTAAGATTTTCTTTATTTTTGGAAATAGGAAATAGTCACACGGAGCTATGTCTGGCGAATATGGAGGCTGGGGCACCGCTATAGTATTGTTTTTGGCCAAAAATTCGCCACTGTTTTTGTTTTTGTTCAAAGCTCATCGCCTTTGTTAACATTTCACGTACTTTGTTACATTTTATTTAATTTTTTACTCAAAATTTGATATAAGTTCTTTGATCCATTTCTTTTAACAAAAGAAAATCGCCGAGCACATAAAAACACGTCTAACTTCTGCGGCTGCCACAGACAAAGTAAACAATAAATGCAGCTGATGTATGCCAACACAATAAAAAAAAAATTGGCAATCGGACTCTCCAAACCCGCGAAATTTAAAAATTCTCGTTATTTTTTGAATACACCTCGTACATACGAGTATATTATAATACAATACTATATATGTGTATAAACGGAATGTCCCGTTTTCAAATTTAAATTTTAAAATATCATAGTTTGAGATAGCATGAGAGAGAACTGGTTAAGATATTATCAGTGTTTTATACTCGTAATACTACGATAATTAACAAAAAAAAACTTAATACACCGGGTGGTCCGGTTTAGGATACAGACCATTTAGGATATTATTCATTGGTTCATGTTATGAAAAAATCGTGTGGGAGGAGGGTTTCTAGCTTCTGCACTTACTTAGATCAACTGCTGTAGATTTCATATTATGTGAATTATGATTAGCAATAAAACTATTTATTTATTTGTAATAATTTATTATAACGGCAAACGAAAGTGCACTTTATTTAGAGTATTTTTTTTAGTAATATTGGGGATTAATTTACTTAACCTTATACCTGTAACCCCCAGATACAAACTATGGTCATTTTGTAGGGAACATTATAGCTCACCAAAATAATAAAAAGAAAAAAAATTTATTAGCACACTTTTCCGAAATAAATGTGATTTTCCCACAAATTTATTAAAAAAAACTTGTGTTTGAAGACCAATATTTCGATGGTAATTGTGTTTAAATATGAATCAATCACTAATCAATTGGGTTTCAAACGAGTCCTGCTTGGTTGCTCTAGCTATAATATGCTAGAAGTTATAACTAGATAATTGTTGCTACCGACTATTCTGAAGGAACTTTTTTAAACACCCTGTAGCTCAGCGAGTGTTGAAAAAAGTCCACTCCCTTCCCATAAGATTTTTTTCATAACATGAGCAAATGAATCAGATCCCAAAATATATGTATCCAAAACCGGACCGCCCTGTATACCATATGTAGGATTCTTCTGAAAATTATAACTGATTTGCTTAGATCCAACCCTTTTTTTTTAATTTGGCAAGTGCTTGTGGGGTAGCAAGGATGTTTAGAATGTGTACGTACCTCGGTTGGAAGGAAAATAGGAGAGAAAGGAAGGAGAGATATCGTTAGCTTTGAATGGAAGGAAAGACTCATAAACTTTCATAGTTAGTTTGAAAACGGGAAATATTCAAAGCAGATGAATATTACGGTTGAAGACTTGAAGGGGCAGAATGCCATTGAGAATTTCGGTAGATATTTAAATTGTCGTGAAAATACTTATCTATTGATAAAAGTTAGACAGGGGACATAACATCGGTTGCACACTACAATTGATTGTGTAATATTGATTTGAATCTTTCTGGTTGGTAGGGAGAAGTTTTAAGGATACCCACGAGCACTTTACTACAATTTCTGGTGAATAAAAGTTTTACAAATTAAGGACATATTCGACGAAGAGAACACCCGCAAAGTAAACCTAGATATTTCGCTGTGTTTTTGGTGGCATCAAATATGAGATTTCATCGAAAATGCAAACTTCTTCAGTTTCAACTATGTACTTGTAATTGATATTCACAGATAACATACGCTGCTATTTCTATTCTACGGCCGAAAAGCTGGTATGTAAGTCTAGGAACGAATATGAAATCAGAGAGTACAGTCACCAGCGTTCTTGTTTGATTAAATTTTTTTTTTATTATTTCTTTATTTTTTTTAAATTTTTGTCACTCACATGCGGTGGTTTCTTTTGCTTTAAGAGGTTAGGCCATTTTAGGATTTTCAAAAAATCAATTTTTTTATGCTCCCTTAGGACCTTAAAAATGATATCCCAAAAATTATGGTCGGGAAATATCTGGAGGCACTCGTTTTTCAAAGTATAGTTCAAGGCCGCGAGGTAGGCAGCGAGCTTAATTTACAATTTTAAACGCGTTTGTCTCAAAACTGCATTTTTCAAGTTGGCCGCACCCATAACTTGAAGAATTTACAACCACTTCAAATTTTAACTAGATATTTAGAAATATATTGTCTAAATAACTACGTAGGATTTTTTTTTATATAGCATGGTTCATTTGTTATTAACAATTTTCCTGCGATTTTTCTGCGATTTTTGCAAAACTTTGGAAAATATTGTATATCAAAAAAATCAGTATATCAAAAAAATTCTACGTACTTCTCTAGCTGTTGTTATGTACGAGTACAATAAAAAAAAAATTAATGTAAAAATAAAAAAATGGGGATATCTGAGAAACGCTGCATAGCCGCCATTTTTAAATAAATTATTCTATAGAAATTATGTTTTACAGTCAATAATATGTATTGTACAATAAACTTCTACCTTTGTAAACTTAATTTATATTTTTTCTGAACAAAAAATGAGAAAAAAGCCTATTTTCACGGCCTTTAGAGTGGCCTAACCTCTTAAATTGTTCCACACATATTGTGGGTTATGGATATGAAGAAAGGTGTGACAATCTATCCATTATTCTAGAGTTTTGTTTTTCAGCGAATATTTTTGAATTGAGATGAGGATGGAACTTTTATTGCTATGGAAATCTTTCCTGCAGCATCAAAAGCTTCGTGTCCTTAACAACTGCATACATGACTAGGTACTTATCGTTATGACAGATTATTGTATGTTGAGCGCAAATTTCTAATTTCCTGTGAGAAATGACATTTTTAAGCCCAGCCCAGATTACTAAAGTCAGTCCACTCCAAGCTTGAGCACATGAAATTACTTTTTGAAAGGCAGTTAATTCTGCCATGTAGGTGCCTGTTAATTCTGGTAGTAGTCCCTGGTGAATAGTAATAGTTTGTCTATTTGAATTAAGTTCGCCATCGTTGAACTTATTATTTATTTAAAAGATCCTTTGGGGTGTAAGATCTGTTCAGCATTGTATGAATTAACCATTTCCTGATATAATACATGGTACTGTTCGTTAGATTTTTCAATCTTTTCTTTCTGAAGCATTTATTTATGGCGGAGTCTATATTCCTTTGATTCTTTTTCATTGTCAACATTAACAAAGTCAGTCCTTGTTGAAGAGGGCACTCTACAGCTTGAGACATTCGGAGGGCAGTTTTTATGTGCGGTTCTTTTCTTCTAGAATATGTCACAGCTTTATCATAAACTTTTTGAATGTCGAAGGGCACCGCCCTATGTTTAAATGCCGATAGATTATATGTGATTTTGTATTCACGCATATGTTAGTGGGTTTGGCCTGTTCTCCCGTAGAGATACTTTTTTCCCTTAACTAGCAAATTATCTCCAAAGTCATAGAGAGAACTGGCAATAGCGAAATCGCTATTGTCGCTACAATTATAGGTTTGTTTTCCTACATACCATTTAAAAACATATAAGGAAAGCACTGATTAGAATTTGATGATCGTAACGATTTTATCCTGTTATTATATTAAAAAAATCTTTCATAAGAAGATAATTTTGCTAAAATCGAATTCATCCGAAGTTATGCATAACATTTTTTATTACGTAATTATTCTTCGTAAGGTTTGAAATGGGTAAACCAAAGGGGATTACAATTAGATTGTTTTCGTGATCTGTTAGGAATTGATTTTACAGTTGCAGCCCTAATAATTTTCTTGATTTTCGAAGCTTTTTGATTAAAATTTATGGACTTAGTAACAGAGAATAAAAGCTCTTGTGTAATGGATTCGAAAACGCACGAATTTGCTAGTTCCTCTTTAAAAGAAACTGGAAGGAGTTTATTTGATGGACTTTATGAGCTATGTATAATTATGGGAAAGTGGTCTCTACTCTCTGGGAAAGGTAGTACTCTCTAGTGAAGTAAATGTGTAATATTTTCAGATGTCAAAATAATATCTATAGAAGTAGTGAAAAGTGTTGAAGAACCATAGTTTAGAATAAATAGATTTCTACCATTGGCGAACTCTTAAAATGCTGCTGCATTTTTATTCGTATTATTTGAACCCCATAACGTATTATACGCATTGATATCTCCCTTTAAAATTTGGTGATTGTTGTTCCTTTGATTCTAAATAATATCTTGGGTTATGTCCACTTAAAGTTACTAGTATGAGTCCAAACATACTTAAGAGAATATTAGGTTATTCAGTTGGTCCTTCGTGCCTACTCTTGCTTTTCTCCACCAGTGGTAAGAGACAGAGTAAAGATTCAGAAGAGTTGGACGATTAAACGGTAAAGAAGATTCCGTTAAATATGCTCTTGATACCCCCACCAGTGGTAAAAGGCAGGGAATAATAAACAAAATTAAAAAATGCAGAAGTGCGTCTGACTAAACCAGGGAGCTACATAGGACTGGAAAATTAGAAATATTATGAATATGGTACAAACTGGATGGCCAAACAGTGTACCTGAAAATTTAAAGAAATTCTATAATAAGCGTTTGCAATTGCTAGAAGAAAATGGACGTCTTTTTTATGTTCAGCGATTGGTGATACCAGACGTCTTACATCAAATGATTTTAGCGCTTCTTCATGAATCACATGTCGATATCGTTCGGATGAAAATGTTAGCGAGAAAATATTTCTGGTGGCCAGGAATCAATTCTGACATTGAGGCATATGTGACAGAATGCAAATCATGCGCTCTTTCAGGAAACAAAACAGGGTCACAGCATCTTGAACCATGGCCAGACTCTAAAACATTTTTCGAACGTATACACATCGATTTTTTTTACATTAAGGGGCGTTATTATTTGATAGTTGTCAATAGTTATACAAAGTGGATTGACATTAAACCAATGAAACAAACAAACGTCGAAAGAGTAATTTTCGTTTTAAGATCCATTTTTACGTACTTTCGGTTATCCTTCACACTAGTATCAGATAACGGACCAGCTTTTAACTCGGAGATTTTTATTAAATTTTGCAATGATAATAGGATAAAATGTTTGAGGAGCCCACCCTATCACCCACAGTCCAATGGGGCTGCGGAATGGGCAGTACAAACTACTAAATGCTACTGTTAAGAAAATGCTTGCGGATCCCAATGGCAACAATATTCCGATAGAGATACTTATGAATAATTTTCTTCTCAAATACCGATCAACTGCTACAACAACCACTAATTTGTGTCCAAACGAAATTATACGTATTTAGAACCAGCCCAAGAACACTTATAGATGGTGTAAATCCTAAAATTCGAAATAACTACAGGGCGAAAGATAAAATAAAATTAAAGACTAAGAAGAAGAAAGTATCATCCCTAAACTTAGGCCAACATAAGAAAAATTTTAGTTTTAGTCCAGGTGAGCAAATATTATATAAGCTCAAAAATAATCTTGATTATAGTTGTATTCCTGGTATAATTATAAGACAGATAGGAAATGTTATTTTTACTATTAATACAGATGGTGTACATAGATCCGCACATATTACTCAGTTAAAAAAGGCTAAATATAAAGAAGTTTGCTTTGCACCTACAAATATAGTGCATACATTTAAGGAGCCATATGACAAGAGAAGGTCTGTATCTTTAGCAATTTTGCCACGTAGATCAAAGAGGTTACAACTGAAGTACAAGGAGCCATAAATATCTACAAATAAACAAATATTAATTGTGCATTTATGTATAGAATACTTTAAATTATGAATTTTTGAAACACGTATTTATATCTACATATATGTATATCACAGAACAAAATGATAACATTTAATTTTGATTTTGAAATATATGCCCAATAATAACCAAAATCCAGCTTTTTGGAATGGCAAATAAAAAAAGAACATAAATACTTAATGAAAACCATCTTGAAAAAAAAAGAGAAATTTTATTATTATTATTATTATCAAGGGGACGATATAAATTAATTTGTAGGGTCCAGGATTTAACGCCGGGCGGGTGGCCCATGTGGCGGGTTTTGTCAACAGCACGCGGAGTACTGAGTTCCCATATGGTCCCCCACCTACGTACTTACCGCGCCCAACACTGCTTGATTTCGGTGATCTAGTTTGAACCGATGCATTCATTTCATTTATCATTTTAAATGTATTTTTATTTTCTTAATTCATTTACACCTACAGGCTAGACAAAAAAATGCTTAAAAATTAGCTTAAATAACTTAATAATCATCTTCTTCTAACTTACTGGCCCCATGCGGGCACTCTAGGCTAAACATAATACTTAAACTATGTCTTTCGGCGTTTCGAACAGTAATTGTTATTTATATTTATATATTTATTTTAAACTAAAACTAAGAAAAATTTTTATTAGGCAAAGTAAAAGCTTAGTATATGGACTTTCTATAAAAAAAATAAAATAAAACTAAAACTTATAAACTAACTACCCAAAAAAATTCTTAACCTACTTATCCTACCTATAGATAATACAATACATTTTTTTTCTCGTATGGATTACCCCTTTTTTTTTAAAAAAAAAAGTTGTCACCTATCTCTTTTGTTCTTTTATATTTATTTTTTTTGTATTATTTTTTTTCCCATTTTTTTTATTTATTTATTTTTTTTTTTGCTTTACTATAAGTTTTTTTCTTAAATTCTAACTTAATACTACCTAAATCTATGTAAGTCAGCCACGGCTAAAAATATAGTTTGACAAACTTTGCTCCCAGCGAAGCTAACCTGTATAGGAGGAATTAGACGAAGAAGCTTCCTGTCCTTCAACAAGCACCAAAATTGTTGGTGCTGCCGAGCAACATCTCTCATGTCGCGACTCCAAACCGCTTTACTAACGGAGACACCCGCATTACTGCCATGTCCTGGATCAGCCCTTTCATATCTAGGTAGAGGAACGCTTCTGGAGGAATAAAGCCGTCAAAGCGAACTCTCTCATGATACATATAATTAGGGTAGTAAGCCCGGAGATCAGGTTGTTCGACGAGGTCATTGCTCTTGCAATGTGCCTTCGAGTCAACTTAATAACAAAATTGTCCACTCTTATTAAGTTCGCCCTATTGTACAAGACCTTATTGCGATAGAATTTTATGTACTCAGATTCTGGTGTTCTGTATAACCGAAGACAAGCCCTAAGGCAAGCCCTATCAAACACCCGAATCTTTTCCAATAAACTTGATCTCATGTTGAACCACACGGGACATCCAAATAATAGCATAGGCCGGATAAGGGCCATGTAGCAGATCATCTTCACCCTCGCATCGAGTTGGCTGTTATAAAACAGTCTCCTTGTAAGGGTAAAAGCACCTCTGGCTCTGGCCAGAGCAATATCTATATGTTTGTTAAAATACAGATATTGATCTAGCCAAATCCCAAGGTATCTGACTACATTTCGACAAGTAAGTGGCTGTCCATGTTGTCCGTCGATAGAGAACTTTCGCCAATTCTTTCTGGTATCCCTAGAGGCCCCAGGCAAAGGCGTCCTAAACAGAATGGTTTCTGATTTCTGAAAGTTGATTTTCAACTTCCAGTCATCGCAATATCCTTTAATTTTATCGAAGTCACGTTGCAAAAGTATGTTAATGACCTCAATCTTTGGACCTGATTTGTACGCGATTAAGTCGTCTGCGCACGCTATGCTGTGGGGCAGTGAACCTATCAGATCACTTGTGTAAATGTTGAATAGGATCGGCGAATTTACCGCACCCTGTTGCAGACCGTTTTTAATGTTAAATATTCCAGCAGAAATCACATCGCCATTCTTCACAATGAATTGTCTACTAGAGAGCATATCAAAAAGAATATGGTGGTTTACTAATGCCCAACCTGTCCAGCTTGAAAACGAGCCCTTCTAACCATACGGTATCGAAGACCTTCTCCAAGTCAATCAGGCAGGCACCAGTGCACTGGTTCTTGCCTTTGTTCCATTGGATATCAGAAACCACTTTGGACGCAGCATGAATGATATCATGCCCCGCCTTGAAACCGAATTGATTATCCGGAACTATATGTTTGTTCTCAACCCACTTAGTCAGGACTCTATTGATCACCTTCTCGAAAACCTTACTGATGTTTGGAAGAAGATTGATCGAGCAGAGATTCGCCGGATTGGAAGTATCTTTATCCCTTTTAGGTATGGCATGTATGACCGCAGTTTTCCAATGCGCTGGATAATGTGCATTATTCGTTGCATTATTAAAGAGGGTGGTATAAATGTCCACTGCTTCTAGTGGGAGATGTCGAAGCACAATGTTCGGTATTTCATCGGTTCCCATTGATTTCTTACTTCTAAGTAATTCGAAGATCGTTTGAAGCTCTTCCTTCGAAATGAACGGGGGTAGTACCCTATCGTCGGCGATGACATTATTTGCCATATTGTCGTCACTGAACTGGGTGAAACCCGAGCTCTCGAATCGCCAGTTCACTATTTCATTTCGAAGGCAGAAATTGTGCACAAGAACTCGATTTTCCAGGTCGTGGTTGGGGCCAATGATGTTATTCGCCTTGTACACTTCCTTGAAAGTCGCTCCTATAGCCTCTACCTTCTCCTGCGGATCCTCGATCATAAAGAAGTTGTCATCATCAATGGCCTCATTTGGATCGATGACTGCTGTTATGAGTATGTGCTCGTTATCCGTCGTTCGGACGATTTTAAGACACGAAAGGAGGTCGTTTTTGATCTTTTCTCCGAATATTTTATTTATTTGCGGGAACATATTCGGGTTGCTGGTATTTATAGCCCGAATTTTATTGTTCCAATACAAACTTACAGAATTTCTATAATTTTCCTTTATTAATATTTGGAGGTTTTTGATCGACGACTTCAATGTCACGATCTCCGGGTTATGTCTGTCCAGTAAACTGTCTATACAAGGTTTTTAGTCTTGACAGCAGTCTACTTTTATGTCGGTGCAGTGCGTCAATAGTTGCGTTGCGGAATAAGTCTTTGTTGTCAGTATGTTGATACCGAGGTATCGTTTTGTCCCATTGTTCGTTTGATTGTCTGGTCCATTAGTTTTAGATACCTGTCAATCTCCTCGTTTGATAGATTTCTATTGGACAGTGGACGCGTCCAATTCCGCAATTTCGTTCGGAACGGTTTATTTCGGTACTAAGACTGCAATGTTCACTGTCATACACAAATGTGCGTAAACAGTTTATGGTATGTTGGTTAGTACATGTCAGGTGTATTCGGGTGTCGAACAGCAAGAGGTCCAAATAGGAACCGTGTCTGGGAAACGACTATCCGTCGCCTTAAGGCCGAGTCCATACATTATACTGTGGTGACCACACCAATTGAATAGTAGGTTCAGTGGGAACCGTATCTTTCCGTGTGGCGAGGCCGTTGACAGAGAGAAATTTTATGTTAAGTTTATATTAAGTTGGGGGGGTGTCATGAATGTAAAAAGTAACAATTCTTGTATACTACACTGTATATCAGCAAACTATATATTACATAGGTTTCATGCAATTGAGCACTCTCTCCTAGCCTGTAAGATGTTAGCATATGTGTCATTTGTCATATTAATAAAGTTAGTCTTAAGCTACCGATGAAAGTGTTTTAGTCTCTTCCTCCTTCGGATGATTAGATACTAAAAAAATAACTGCAGAAATGTGGACGAAATCATCAAGCACTTCTACATATAGAAGTGTTAAATCTTACCCAAGCAGAAAGCTCACACCAAAGTCAAACAGAGCCACGGCAATAACTACAGAAAACGTAAAATCGCCAATGGTGTTACTGGCAACACCTCGAGTCAGAGTAAAGACGGCTGAAGGAGAGTATTTAATATTACGCGCTTTAATCGACCAAGGACCACAGAAAACAACGATATCCGCAGAAGCAACACAACTAGCAAGGAAGACGGTTCGAACAGAATTATATGGACTAGTATACACAACGGTGGGTGTATCGAAAGCTATGATAAATCTGAAAATTAAACGATTTGGTAGCAATGCTACGTTTAATTAAGAAGCACTAGTATTATCAAAATTAACAAGCGCACTTCATATATCAATATGATGTCTGGAAGTAATGCATCCTTGTAGATCCTTTATTTAACAAGGCAGACCAAATAGACATCGTTGTTAGAGCGGATTTATATGCGGAAATAATGGAAGGAAGTGTCGTCAAAACTGCAGAGCTCCTTGGGCAACAGACAAAGCTCGGAATAATACAATACTATCTGGACTGCTACAAAAATCAGCCTCGGCTAGAAAGGTGACGACAACTGTAGCAAGGACCTTTGAAAGCTTCTGGGTGATGAACGAATCGCAAGCCCATTTTACGTTGGTCGAAGATGAAAATTGCTCACAATATTATAACTCTACAATGAAACTAGCACCCTATGGCAAGTTCATGGTGAAGTTATCATTCGAACAAAATCGAGATCTAGGGGATTCGTGAACGGAAAAGTGGCAAAGTTTATCAACTTGGAAAATAATTTGGAAATAAATAAAAAATTAAAGACGATTACATCGACATACAAGACGACGGAAGGTATTATGTGCCACATCAAGCTGTCATTCATGAAAGCAGTTCTCCTACAGATCTTCGCATGGCGCTCGATGCTTCAGCTAAAACCACAAACGTTCGCAGCCTCAACGACGTACTTTTGATGAATCC